>CM044006.1:9440535-9922474 GCA_024085815.1 Flaveria linearis | reverse complement strand
TACGTTATACGTATACGTATACGTATACGGTTACGTATACGTATACGTTACGTATACGTATACGTATACGTATACATATACATATACATATATATATGTATATGTGTATGTGTATATAATATTATAGATACGTATACGTTGTTTTGACCTATTGTTCACCTGTGCAGATATGTCTTCCGATTCTGAGATTGAGGGAGGTGACGTTGTTGACCAATATTGCCGAGCATCATTGGCTGCAGTTTGATGCCGGTTCCGTTGAGCACGCTAAGTGCTCAAAATTTATTCGGATGAAGATCGGTCATCAAAAGGCCGTAGATTGGGAGGTGATGGCTGAGTTGGGAGAGCGCGATCGTCTTGCTGCTATTATCGGAGACGATAGCCGTGGGACGACGTCTTTTTGAGATCGCATTCTTACCGTCCCACCGTGAGCTGGTAGTGGAGTTTTATCCACATTTACATATATTCGTCCAGATGAGATGGTGGAGGACGAAATGAGCGATCGGAGATATCTTTACGCTTTGTGACATGCACATCAGATGTCCATGAGCAGTTTGCAGTTGTCTTGGGCTTTTATTATGAGCCGGAGACGTTACCCCTCTGTTCACTGAGGGTATACTGAGATGGAGGAGGGCACATTGAGAGAGTGTGGCCTGAGATTGCCGGAGGTCCGTTCAGAGGACTAAGGGCAGGGTCACCGGCATTCGAGATCCTCTCATCCGTTATCTGCATCGGATGATCGCCACGTCCATCACGGGACGTGGCAAGAGTGGGAGTGGTGTACCATTCCCGACTTATTTTACTTATACTGTTTGATTACGGGGACCAGGTGTAACCTGGCGAGGTGTTTGGCGGAGTATTTTGCTCGTATTATCATCGGCAAAGGAGCGAGGAGCGGGTACGGCGGCGCGTACATCACGTTGATTGCCCGATCTTTAGGTTATCTTCCTCGGCATCATGGTGACGTGTCTCCGCCGATCGAGCCGGTGAGATTAGATCGTCGTACGCTATTCGGCATGCGTATTATACGCCAGTTTCGGTTGGCATACGATTCTCTCTTCGACCCGGGGAGATCTGGCAGCCACCGGCACAGTTCAGCAGCTCGGCCCCGTCGATCCTGCAGCAGCACGGGCAGCCGCATGATCAGCCACACCCGACGAGCAGCACATGATCAGCCGCTCCTCAGCCACATCAGCCGCCTCCTCAGCCTCAGATCCCACGACATATTTATAGAGAGGTGAGGTGCCTGCACGTGTGGAGACATTGTTGCAGGATATGTCTAGGAGCTTACGGCAGCAGAGAGAGTCGACGGCTCGATCGCTGTTGAGGATCTGATGGAGTGGCAGTTCAGTCAGAGATGGCGTGGCGTTCTGGTACTGATCCTCCGCCGTTGCCACCGCCTCGAGATTACCCGGACTCCCCGTAGTTTTGTATTGTAATTTTTATTTTGTTATGTAATTTAAAAACTTTGTAAATATATTATCAGTTTATGTTTATCTTTTATGTTTATTATCAGTTTATGTTTATCTTTGTAAATATATACAGACATACAGACATACATACATAAAGACATTACATACTGACATACATACATACATACAGACATAAACATACATACATACATACATACATACATACATACATACATACATACATACATAAATACATAGGGGTGTTTTTTTTCTTAAAAAAGAGCTTCTGAAGCTCTTTGTCTGCGCCAAAAAAAAGAGGGCGGACAGACGTTTGGTCTGCAGAGTGTTTGTTTTTCTGAAGACATTTCATTAAAAAAGGTCTGCGTGGACCTCTTCTCCAAGAAGAGGTGGACTAAAGTCTCAGAAATCTTCTCACCTCTTCACACTCTTCCCCAAATGCCCACACCCCACCTCCATTCCCTGATACTTCTCTTCCCGTAGTCTTTTTGCG
This sequence comes from Flaveria linearis, assembly GCA_024085815.1. Classification (NCBI taxonomy): domain Eukaryota; kingdom Viridiplantae; phylum Streptophyta; class Magnoliopsida; order Asterales; family Asteraceae; genus Flaveria; species Flaveria linearis. Next base: position 9,920,554 of record CM044006.1, on the reverse strand, counting down.
TCTGATTATCACCACCACCACCACCAGCAGCACGGGTGGCTCTCATCATCAAACTCAAATGTTGGTGCCGGAATTCTGCTGCGATAACGACATGAGCTGCTGCATGCCGTTCACGGCGTTTGGCCGCCGGTACCCATGTGCTCTTGACGTGGGTTTTGAATTGAAGCCCTCGGCTTTTGCAGCATGTTCTGCATCTCATGTGTTGACAGTCTCTTTTTTCGCTGATTATCGCAGTCTTGACAGTTCATTCCGCTTGCTACCACCGCCGATCCCGCGTACCCACCGTGCCTCATCTCTTTGCTACCGTAATTCGGTTGTTGCTGGTGGTGGTGATGATGCTGCTGCCATAATTCGAAGCTTTTGTTTGTAGATCTCGTTTCTTAAAGAGATATAAGTTGTAGGGGCTGATTATATCATCATCATGTTCTTGATGATCTTGATGGTGGTGGTGCGGCTGGTGGTGGTGTGGTGGTTTGAACTTTACTAATTCCGATTCGGGCTCTAGTGAGAAGAATTCTGACATTCTCTTACAATCGAGCTTCTTGCAAACTATTTCAAAGATCAAATTCAAATCCATAGCAGAAAAAAAATAGGAAAATATAAGTTGAAATTATTAAAAGTTTGTGAATTTATGTGGTTAATGAAGAGGTAGGGGTCGGTTGAGGATTGTTATTTATTTTTCATAACACCTTTGTTATGGGTTTTAGTTCATATGTTTGAGAGATTGGGAACGTTTTGATTGTGGAACATTTTGATTTCAGCTGATGTTTGAGAAATTTGGAGGGTTAAACCCTTGATCTCTTGAGAATGTTCATCTCAAACTCATGATTTTATGAATATTATTGTAGTTGTATGACTTTTATTTATATTTAATGTATTTCTATGACTTTTATTTATATATTAATGGATTAGTCGTTTTTAAAGTTTAAAAAATAAATTTAGTTTAATTACAGAATATTTCAGCATTACGCAGATGTTAAACAAAACAAACAGTCTTTTTTCTTGCAGACTGCAGACATTTGGTCCACCTCTTCTGCTCAGCGTCTGCAGATGTGGTCTGCAGACTGCAGACGTTTTACCTCTTCAGAAACAAACAGCACCATACATACTACTACATACATAGATACATACAGACTACAGACATACAGACATACATAAGACATACATTACATCCATACATACATACATACATACATACATACATACAGACAGACATACAGACAACATACAGACATACATTACATACATACAGACATACATACATACATACACACATACATACACATACATACAGACATACATACATACATACCTACATACAACAACATACATACAGAATACATACAGACATACATACATACAGACATACATACATACATAACATACATACATACATACATACATACATACACGACAGACAGATAGACATACATACATACATACATACATACATACATACATACATACATACATACAGACAGACAGACAGACAGACAGAACATACATACATACATACATACAGACATACATACATACATACACAAATACATACATAAGACATACATAAATACATACATACACAAATACATACTACACACATACATACAGACATACACACATACATAATAAATAATTTAATTCAAATTATATATATATTAAAACTCAAAAAATTAAAAAAAACAATACATATATAAAACTATACGCCGCGTATAGACCCATACGCGGCGTATAGCTCCTCCACTACAGTCCTCTTGCGACCCGTACAGTGCTCTTGTGACCATTATTGTGTAGATACGTGGCGTATGGCCCCATACGTCACGTATAGTACAAAATAATTGGTGCTCATGCGACACTACAGTCCTCTTGCGACCAATTATTTTGCACTATAAGTGGCGTAGGAATCCATACGACACGTATAGTACAAAATAATTGGTGGTGTCAGATGTACTTTTGTACCATGTACGATTACATGGTACATACGCTGCGTATAGGATCCTATACGTGGAAGACGTGGCAAGCCTATAGTGCGTATAGGCCCATACGCTGCGTATAGGATCCTATACGTGGCGTATGGACCCATACGCCACGTATAAATTATTTCGATATGACATGACCAAGATTCGTTTTCACCTATATAACAACGATTTCGATAACACTTTCGATATGCTTCGATTCCTGTAAATCCCAAACGTATTTCTCTCTCAAAATACACTTTTTATTCGTTCGGTATGTCGTTTTGGACGGTAACTATTGTTTGGTGAATTTCAATGAATATTCAAATGAATATTCGTTCGTGGTGGATAGTATCAAGATGATGCGTACGTTCAATCTGCTTACGAGACAGGACTGCCAGATTAAACCAATCGTATGTTCCCGATGATGAAGTTGAGTTTTGCCGCGAGTCAACTTACGACACGCAACAAAATATATACTCTCGAGTGATGAAAAACAAACGACAAAAGTATCGTTTGAAACATCTCAAAATTTTTATCTCTCGATGAGCTAGCTGTTGGGCTGTTAATAGAGGACGTGATATGGTTACGTTATTATTACACGAAGACAAAGAAAAAAAGAAGGTCAGGTCTAAAGGTAGGTTATCTGTGATCGTGCGGGCGCGCGAACACAAAGTAAAGCGACAGTTAGACGATCTGGTAGCAAAAAAAATCGGATGTCCTTTTAAATTGGTAGGGATATACGACAACAAACGTCGTTCGTGGAAATTAGAGGTGCGAAGTGACGAACATAACCATGATCTGCCAACATATGGAGGGGCATCCTTTTGTAAGAAGGTTTCTCAAAACGAATACAATTTGGTGGAGCAGCTTACTGATCAGAACATGGAGCCTCGTAGCATCTTATCAGATTAAAAAGCAAAATCCTAATAACGCATCAATAACCAGAGACGTATACAACGCTCAATATAAGATAAGAAGTGAAAGAAAAGTCGGTGAAACACCAATGCAAGTCTTAGAAAACCTTTTATCTATTAAAAGGTAGTTTATAACACCCGAGGTTTTTTTTTTTCAATAGACTTAATTAAAATGAAGCCTAACTTGTATTTGTATCCTCACTTAACAACATCAATTTTCCTTCCTTTTTCAATTAAAAGGTATGTTATATACACCCGAGGAAGATCCCGATACTAATGTCGTAGAGATATATTTTTTTGTCATCCTAAATCATACGACACTTGGCGTGCATTTCCGCACGTGCTGATGATAGACGCTACATATAAAACAAACATGTACAAGCTTCGTTTGTTCAGATTGTGGGTGTGACCTCCACACACAAGACATGTTGTGTTGCTCATGCGTTTATTAGCAAAGACGGGAAGATAATTTTGAATGGGTGCTTAATAGATTGAAAGATACGTTAAGCAAGTGTATGGAGCCGCGCGTCATAATAACAGACAGAGATCTCGCTTTAATGAACGCATGTGGTTAAAGTGTTTCCGAATGCTTCAAAGTGTTTATGCAGGTGGCATATTGATGAAAATATCGTGAAACACTGTAAAGCAAGTTTTACGAAAGATGACTGGAGAAAGTTAAATATGCATGGGCACGTTTGTGTGAGTCTCCCACGGCGGAGATTTACGAGTATAACTATAACTTCTTTACGAACGATTAGTTGAAGCGAATCGAGAAAAGTAAGTTTTTATTATATTTTAATTATGTTTTAATTATATTTTCAATATATAATTAAGCGTGATTTATTATATTTTCAGAGGTTATCGTCATATAAACAGAAACTGGTTGTTAGAGAGTTACAAAGAAATGTTTGTATCAGCCTGGACTAACTTGACCGCAATTTTGGCCAACGCACAACAATAGGGTGGAGAGTCAAACATGCAAATTTAAAAAGATATCTTAAATCAACAAATAGCTCACTGGATAGACTTGTGGAGTTTGTAGATCAATTGGTGAACGCACAAGAGGTAATTTAAAAAAAAGCTTTGAGACAAGCAAAATTAAACCATGAATCATCATAAACTTCCGCTATTTGATTACTTAAAGAGGCAAGGTTTCACACATAGCTCTTGATTTATTAGTTGCCGAAAACACTAAATTGCATGTGTGCGCTCTGCAAATGCAACATGTGGTTGTCATCTTTTCACGTTGTGGCTTGCCTTGTGCTTGTCGGCTGGAAAATATGAACATTCTGGTAATAGTCGCTCCATCATTATCATTTTCTATTAAAGTGACAAATTAGGATTATATTATACTTATAATTCAGGCACTAAAATTCCATTAGATGCAATGACGTATTTTGGACGAAGCCTAATAACATTAAGCCATCATATACGGTGGATGAAAAAGTTGATGTTGAAGAAGAAATGGAACGGGAGATGAAAACAACAAATAATGACACAACCCGCAGGTAAAATTTAGTTTGGTGGAAAAAAATAAAAAAAAATGTGTATCCATGGAAAAGTAACAAAAAAGCGCCTGTTGTTCAAACAGATATTCGCGGTCGTCCAACGTTAAAGGTTCAACAACAAAAGTACGACACTCAACAAAGTACTGTGCGACATGCCGAGACATAGCTCGTTTATTGCGTCTCACATTTCCGGAAGAACAAGTTCAGCTGTAAAGCCCCAGAAGCCTGCCATGCAACGTAGTCGTTCAACATCATCTAAAGTATCACGGTCGGGTACTAAGGAGTTTTCTTCGATTGTCGGAGATAACCAATTAAACAATATAAACAGGTTAAAAAATTGGATTCGTCAATCTTCATCAGTATATTTCACGTATACGAGATGTCCGACCCGATGGGAATTGTGGTTTTCGATCAATAGCTTTAGGCTTAGGGTTTGACGAAAATAAGTGGATGTATGTGCGGACACAGCTTTAGAAGAGTGGACAGACATGAATTGGAGTACAGAGAAGTTTTCGATACTTTGTACCCCGGACAGTATAACGAATTACGTCACACCATCGATTGGCAAAGTGTGGAACCTGCCCAGAAAAGAACATTGGATGATAATGCCGTATACGGGATTAGTGGTTGCTCAAAGTTTGGGGTATTCTTCATTTACTAAGCAATAATGGTGTCAACACTTTTTCCCATTATGGGCGGATCCGAAAACTGTCATGCCTCATCATATCGTGTCGATTGTTCATGTCAACAACAATCATTTCGTCCACGTTAGTTAGAAGGAGATTATCCGATGCCAACATTAAGTAATCTTTGGATTCTTAACCGAAGCGTACGTGCAGCAGATGGGAGGATTATGTATAGGATTCGTATCTCGGAATACAACGCAATAATAGAGAATAACGAGAACCCCGGCTTATATAAATTTATTTTAATTTATAATTTGTAATATGCGAATATATATATTTTAATTTTAATTTTATTATTGTATCATATTGTATATATTAAAAAAAAACTCAAAAAATAAAAAAAATAAATTAATAAGCTATACGCCGCGTATGGTGCCATACGCGGCGTATAGCTCTTCCACGTATGGGTCATAAGTCACGTATGAGTATAAAATGTCAAACCCTATACGCCACGTATGGTCCCATACGCTGAGTATAGGGTATAAAACGTCAAATCAACAACATACCATATACGCCGTATGGACCCATACGCTCCGTATAGGGTATAAAACGTTAAATCAACAATGTACCCTATACGCCGCGTATGGACCCATACGCGGCGTATAGGGTACAGGGTTGTTGATTGAAAATTAAGGGGTGTTTTAAATAAAGGGACCCTTATTTTCCGTATTAGTATAGATATTAATAATTACGCAAGTAATGTTCATTGTTACGCAAGTTATCTTCATAGTTTTGTATGTAAAATCACTCAAATTATAAATAATAATTACGTAAGTTATATTTATAATTAATAAGTTATATTTATAATTACGCAAGTTATATGATAACTACCAAGTTATTTCATAATTATGTAGTTAATAATCGCACAAATTATATGCATAACATATAGACGTTTTTAAAATAATATTAATTTTAAAAAGAGTACAACAATACTATACTCATATTTAAAAAAATTACTCGATTTATGGTGTAACATTTTAAAAAACAATAATGTTGTATGAAAAAAGTTATATGTATTTAAAAAGTTTAAAAATTTGAAAAAAGTTAACAATTTAGATATTTTCAAATCTACCCACGAGATTTATTTCTTATGTGATTATTCTCATATATAATATGAATCATTTATTACTTAAATTAAAGGTTGATATTACTTACTATACTTCTCACAAAAACATCACTTTGTATTTTAAACTTATCTTATGCAACATAACACCTAATACTATATTAAAACATAAGAAAAATGTTTTGTAAGTTGTATCTAGTAAAAACACACGAAAAAAACAATATCTAGCACATTGACATAATCGAAACTCCAAAAGTCTACGTTTCTTTTAAATTTACATTTTTCATTAAGATCTTTGAAATGTTACATTTTGATATGTTACATTTGAAATATGAGTTAAACAATCAAAAGATCATGAAGACATCTTTATATAGATAAGAACACATTTTCATTGAAGAAAAATCATGAAATCAATATAACATGGACATAATCATGACCAAAAAATCCATAGTATTGTCAAAATGAAGTAAGATTCGTCTAAATTTAAAATGTAACAAGTAAAATTCATGGTAAGAAATAAGACTCAAATAAAAAACATGTAAAATATATGGTAAATACTTATTGATCCTTCCTTGATGTTGTTTAGAATTCAAAATTACTCTCAAACCTATAAATCCTTCATAGAGATGTTCTAGAACCATGGTTTTGAAAACCGGACTGGACCGACCGGTCCGACTGGTTGGACCGGGAACCGGACTCCAGTCCGGTCTGGTTCGATGCTTAAAAACCGTTTTAATGTGAACCAGTGGTCAGACCGGTTAAAACCGGTTGGACCGGGAACCGTACCGGTGAAAACGTTTTTTTATATAATTTTTTATTACATATATTTATAAAAAATAATTAGAATTTTATCCAGTTCTTATATACGGTCCGACCAGTTGAACCGGTCCGACCAGCAGACCGGTAAAACGTCCGGTTCATTGTCCGGTCCAGTTTTAAAAACATTGTCTAGAATAATGGTTTTTAGTCAAAAACTTCAACCCTCTAAATAGAAAAATGAGGTTCTGTTTATAGACATAAAAATGGAGGAGGCGACCTTGCCTAGTAACACTATTATCCATGGTATTAGCACGATCGTGCCTAGGTTGCGGACCATTGCTGATCTCCTGGTGCCATCACGTTCGTACTCAAGTTGTAGCTTTGTTGATTGTACAGCTGACTTTGGGATTTCAACATGATCATGTTTTATGAAGGTACATTATATTTATGTGATCTAATATAATGCGTGGCACGTGGCATGCTTAAACTCTTGCGCTTGGGAACAAATACAGGCATGACAATGTTGGCTAGTCTTCTAACTAGGCACAAACTATATGAGCTTAATAACCCTATAATTTGACAAAATGTATAAATTGAAGTATCAATATAAAACACGTAAAGTGTTCATAAAACCACGCATTAATATAAGAAATGTGTATAATTAAGAACATATCAAGAGAGTAGAGGAAAAGCAAGGATATTGCAAGTTCTTTTCTTAATTTTTGGCTAGTTTCCCAATAAAGCAGAAAGAAATGTATTAGCACTTTTTGGTGTGAAAATCCACATCACGTCTTTTGCAATTAGGCTATGATAACTAGGGGTGTTCATTTTCGATATCCGAAATTCGGATATCCGAATTTCGGATATCCGAAATTCGGATATCCGAATTTCGGATATCCGAAAATTCGGATATCCGAAAATTTCGGATAGTGGATTTCACTATCCGAATCCGAATCCGAAATTTCGGATATCCGAATTTCGGATATCCGAAATTTCGGATTCGGATTCGGATATCCGTTCGGAATCCGAAATTCAAAAAAAATTATATTTTTTAATAAATTTTATAAAAATATAATAAATTTTTATTGAAATTTATTTATATATCCAAAGTTTTTGTTAATATATCCAAATATCCGAAAATATCTAAAATATTTAATTAATATTTAATATTTTTAAATTTTTATATGGATATTTCGGATATTTCGGATATTTCGGATATCCGAAATATCCGAAAATTCTCAAATCACTATCCGAATCCGAATCCGAAATTTCGGATATCCGAAGTTCGGATATCCGAATTTTCGGATATCCGAAATTTCGGATATCCGAATTTCGGATTTTCGGATATTTCGGATTCGGTTTCGGATTCGGATATTTTTAAACACCCCTAATGATAACAAAGCAAGACTGTATATATCTCAATGAGGGATTGGAAAAGGGCTGCTAGTGTCGCCGCTATTGATGGGCATTTTTGCCGTTATTAGTATTAGCGGCGGCCGCTATTGATGGGCATTTTTGCCGCTATTAGTATTAGCGTCGACATGTCACCGCTAAAGAGTTGCCGCTAATGACTCGTCGCTAATGCATACCTGGTCGCCGCTGAAGAGTTGAAGAGTGGCCGCTAAAGGTGTCGCCGCTAATACTTTTTTTGCGGCGACAATGTCGCCGCTATATATGCTACAAAAAATTCCGGGAAGGACTTTTAGCGGCGACATAGTCAATTTTTCATTTTAAATTTATTTTTTATTTTTTTTAATTTCCATTTTTTTAAACCAAATAAACCTATGTAAAAATAACCCAGATTTTCCGATTTTCCAACAACGCAAATAACATAAACATACAAATAGTATTAAGAAGTACAATACGAGGCTTAACTAAATATGCTAAATACATATTGTTTAACTTCAACTTTAAATGTCGTTAAAATAAATTTAAAGTACTTAACCACTATCCTATTCATCGTCCTCGTCCGAGTCATCTTCATCAGCTTGTTGTGTACCTTTTTGAGAGACAATAAGTTGCGTAATTTGCGACATAAAGTTTGCATTTTGAAACAGACTTGCGATTTGAGCCTACAAAACAAAAAATACATTATAAGTTGTTGTATTTTGACAAAGTATAAATTATAAGATCACACATTCAACTTTAAGTATATAATGTGTTCTTATATTATTTGATCCATTTCAACCAAAATGTACATAATTCAACTTAAATTTAACTATTTTGACCGTTTAAGATAAACCAACAATAATATAATTAAAACCTTCAAGTTTAAGCAGTTAAAGTTTATTTTTACCCACTTTGACCCGTTTTAACTCAAATTAACATGGTTTTAACTATATCAAGTGTGTTTGTATCATTTTGACCCATTTCAACCAAATGTACATAATTCAACTTAAATTTACCCATTTTGACCCGTTTAAGATAAACCAATAATGATACACTTAACACCTTCAAGTTTAAGCAGATAAAACTTATATAACTTTAATACCTCTGAAAGTGTCTGAGGTGTTTGTTCCTGCTCATTGATAAACAAAGTCGACCCTGCAGATGAAGACGGTTTACGTCCAATCCCTCTAATATGTCCGCGGCGTTATCCCAACACCGACTTAAAATTTCGACCTCGTTCAGTGATGAATAATTTTCTTCCTTTTGGGATTGACTTAGCTCATCAAACTGTCATTTGAGTTGATTCTATATTAATTAACAAAAAAGATTTATATATATATACACAAAGGCTTCATCTTTAATATTTCAAACCCCTACTTTATATAAAACTTATATATTGTTGCTTAGCTATCTCCGTATCAAAGGTCCCATCTTTACTTGTATGAGCATTCTGAAATGCCTCAAGTCTGCTCTTATTCTGATTAACATTTGAAAGTATATCATATATTAAATAAATACTTGTATACAATACACATACAAATAACTAAAGCATTACCTTCTTGTAACAATAACTACTATACGAGGCAGTCCCCCCACGATTAGTGTATTGTTGTTGTTGCCGGTTTGCTTTGTTTGATGATGAGCCTTTTCTGTGTCCGTCACTTAAGAAAAATCAATTGTTTTCCTCCAATTTTCATGATTAATTCCCTTTGGAGGTTGAGTCTTGCTTGTTCCACATCTTCATATCCTCCAACACGCTCAAAGGTCTTTTTCCAACGTTTTTCGATCTCTGAATCGTTTGAGATATAAAGAACGAATTCCACCCTCAATCTGGGCGCGTTCACAATCTCGCAAAATCTCATCAAAATCAAAGCTTCGCTACATTTAAGTTAAAACAAAATGAAGTTAGTTAAATAAATACCGAACAATAAACATAAAACATATAAAAGTTACCATCATATGCTCCTCCAACGCATTCTTCTGAGCATCAGAAAGATCAGTCCATGAACGTACATTAAAGGGATAATTGGCCTCCATGTATATCCCAACCTCACGAACAAACATATCATTGAGTTCACCGACTGTTGTATATGTGGTAGCTCTATCAAAAAGAAGAGATAAAGGCCCCCTTTTATTTTCTAACTCATGCTGTAACTTTTTGTTTTTTGCCCTCTCTTTTTTCCGGGAATGCGAACCTGTATTTATAATAAAAAAAACCTATACTTACAATATATATTAATAATAAATAAATAAACATGAAATATAATACTTACCATCCAATTGATGCCCTTCGGGCCCGAGAAAAGGAGGAAGCGGTGGAACAGGAGCAGGAGCAGCAGCGACGAAGTGGAACAGGAACAGGAGCAGCGGCGACGGAACAGGAGCAGCAGCGACGGAACATGAGCAGTGACGGTTATAATAAAAAACCCATACTTACAATATATATTAATAATAAATAAATAAACATGAAAAATACCGAATCTAGAAATCTTTGTAGTAGCGGCGACGGAACAGGAGCAACAGCAGCGATGGTGGTCAGATCGCGCGTGGTTGTGACCGGTGGTCGGCGATGGTGTTCGTAGTGGTGGCTGTGGTGGGTGGTAGGTGGTGGCTACGGTCAGATGTTGTGGTTGTGGTGGGTGGTGGGTGGTCGTAGTGGTGGCTGTGGTGGGTAACGTGGTGCGGGCAGTGGGTGGTGGCTGGTCGGATGGTGGTGGTTGCGGGTGGTAGGTGGTGGCTGATCGACTGCGGCGCGCGTGATAAGAGAAGGCGGATGGTGGTGGCCGCGGGTGGTGGGTCGGATGGTGGTGGCTGCGGTGGCTGCGGCGGAGGCGGAGGTGTCGGCGGTGGTGGGTTGCAGCTGTCGCGGCAGAGAAAGCGTCGGCGGTGGGTGGGTGTAGGTTTGTGGAGGGAAAGTGAAGAAGCCAGATGAGAAAGACCGAGTATATCAATTCATCATTAGCGGCGACGCGTCGCGCTAAAGGCGTCGCCCTAATGCTAACAGTACGATTTAATATGAGCCGTTAGATCTAATTGGTTATGGACGGCTAGATGTGACTCATTTAATGAACGGTAGATCGCCAATCTTTAGCGGCGACGTGTCGCTGCTAAAGGTGTAGCCGCTAATAGGTGTCGCCGCTAATACCGTCGCCGTTATTACACGCGTTTCTTGTAGTGTGGCTAAAGCTAAAAGGTTGTTTTGAGAAGACATTGGAGTTGACTACATGCTAAGAAGCACGACAAGAGAAGAAACTTCATTTGAAATTTAATTCTATCGTCTTCTTTTCTTGTTTAAACTAAGCTACCATTCTATCTATATATAATATTAAAAGAGTAACTTGGGGGGATACTTGTCACATTCCTAGGGCCCCTAAGTTTGTTTTCCTTCCTCTCTCTCCTCTAAAATAATTACCTAAATTAAAAATTAAATAATTTTAATTCTTTTTAAAATTAAAAATATTTATTAATAAATTAAGAAAAGATGTCTTTTTATTAATGTTACTATGTTAGTATCCCGTGTAATACACAGATTAATAAATAAGTTATTAAATAATTAGTAAAAAATTATGAATTATAAAACAATGCTTGAAATAAAAATATGATTATAATTATGTATAAATAGCTACTTTAAGTAAATAAATAATAATAAATTTTTCTTAAACTTTTATTTTATAAAAAATTATGGTTTTTAAATATTTTTTTTAAGTAAAATAGTTTTTTTAAAGTTCATTGCTTTTTTGGTTTTAAAAATTGTGTTTTTAATTTAAAAAAATATTTTCAATTTATTTAATTATACATTTTTAATATGAAATGACATGAATAAAATTATTAGTATTCAATATTAGTTTTAATAATAGAGATAAATGATAAAGTTAGTATGATTAGGATTACGATTATGTCACGTCTTATCTTATTTTTTCTTTATTATAGATAGATAGATAGATAGACTGATACATATATAGATAGATAAGCTAGAAACTCATTAATTAATAGATTATAGTTATATAATGATTCAATACCTTATCTAACAAATATATTTTAATAAATGGATTATAGTTGTAAAATATTTTGTTTAAAAATGGTTTAGTGTTTTTCAAAATTTCATATTATATAAAAATTTATATTAGTTCTAATTAAATAAAAAGATGTGTTTTTATTTTCTTAATAAAATCTAATTTTAAAAAGATACATTGATTATAAAAATCTAAAGAAATATTACAATTAATAAAATTGATCTTTAATAAGAGAGAGAGAAAGTAGTTTCAATGTTTAAATTATTATAATACCCTTTTCGAGGGGAAATGATGTGAGTATGTCTAGAATAATTACATATGACAAAAAGGTGGGTCAAAATAGTGATAAGTGGTAAAATAAATATTTTTTATTAGATGCTATAGATATAGATTTCTAGAAAACAAATTTTTATAAAATAAGAGTTTTTAAAATATAAAACATTTTTAAAAATATAAAATATCTTAAAATTGATGTTTTTAAAAAGCAAATTTTTTTATAAACTAAAATAATTAAAATTACGAGTTATATTAAGAAACTTAAAAATGATACTTTTAATAAGGTTTGTTTGGAAAAAATGATTAAATTTTTTGGAAATAAAAATTAAAATTATTACTTCTAATTATTATTTATATGTAATTTTAATCATATCTTATTTTAAAATATCATTTTATACTTCATAAACTTTTATCATAATTAATATTTTATTTTTTAACTCGTGTAATACACGGGTTTGCTAAAGTCAGTATATAACTAACAATCAACAACTAATCAATTTTATTTTTTAAACCCGTGTAATACATTTAGTTTTATTTATGTTTTTATGTAATTTTAATAATTAGCTCTCCACCTCCCGTGTAATACACGGGTAACTAAAGCTAGTAATATAATAAAAGACTAATAATATGGGTACTGGCATTATTCTAAAAAATATCGTATATGAATCATTTTCAAATTTAAAATCTATAAAAATTAAAATCTACGTTAAAAATCTTTTTAGCTTACAAATCATCATAATAATCGTCCATGCGGATGACGAGTTCACATTTGTGACTTGAAAAAAGAAAAAAAAAAGAAACCTGGTACTACGTAATCAATTAACAGTTTTTGTGTAAAATTGCTAAAAGTGATATTAAAATTTATAAAAACGTTACTTATTATATTATTAAGTAAACAATTAACACTAGACAAACAAATCAAGAATCTTTGAAAGATACAATGGATACATTAAAAATGATTCCCATAACCACTCCATATTATAATAATCGGTCACTGAAATCTGTAGCTAAACTTCCGATCACTAACGACATCACTGAATATCCATGTGTTTCCAGTAATATATTATTTAGAACAAGCATGGACAACTGTGTTTGTTTAGTTCCAAGATCCTTCCTAAACATCTTATAATAATAAATAAATGAATAATAACTTTACATGCCTTTTTTTTTGTTAAATATATGTGGTTATAAGTAATTAAAAAATGTTAACTTGCCCTTTAAACTGTTAAAAATATGATAAAAGGGACATTTCAAGTATGTAAAATACTATTGGATCATTTTTTTCCCCTCGGTATGATGGTACAAAATTGTATCTTAAACGGTTAATTAAAAAAATTGTAAGATAGCGTTTCTCGTCAATATATGCATGTCCTCTACATCAACGCAAATTCGTCTACATAGCATATGCATGTGAACTAATTGGTGTTTATTGTTGATATTTCACACATACATAAATTTTAAATAAATTCAGAACATTTAATATAACAAAAATAGATTAAGTGATTTTCTATGATATAAAGAATCAATATAAAGAAAGACGTGGAGTTTTTATGGAGTTTTTATGGTATTAACCTTTTATTTATATATTATAGAAGCTAAGTATTATTTAATAGTACGAGTTCTCAGTATATGGTGATTTGAACTTAGATCTTATATTTAAGTATTATTCATTAAGTTGTATAAATTATACTTTCAAACAAATTTTGATTTTCATACTTTCAATCAACATTTTATGATTGATTGAATAACAATTGCCTGAATTAAATTGTATTTTAGTTGGTGATATTCTATATGTAATAAATGAAAATATATTTTTTTTAAATGTTAGTATGACGAGAGTGAAGATATGTCTAAAATATTAATTCTACAATATGCATCGCCATTAAAATACAACCAGCCATTCTAAAATATAAATACCATTGTATTGGTACAAAATACTAAAACCTAAAATTAAGTCATTAAGACTAACGGGTCAGCATAAATTTAGTTGACCATTAGTTAAATCTAGGTGAAGTACAAAAATTAAGAAAGCCACTCTTATAGACTGAAAAAATGAATTAATAAATTTTTTTGAACTGTTCTTTGATTTGAAAAATATATATTATCTTAATTAGAAATAAAAACCTGTTTAGTTGAGATAGCACACGAATTCTTCAAAAGAAAATCTACAACAGAAAAACACATGGTTCAAAGCGTAGTATTTTTTAGCTAGAGCGAGATTCAAAACAACAACCTTCACTAAAAGAACCACTTGGGTGTCGCTGTGTCAAATAGCCAATGGTGAAAAAAAGAAACTAATTAAATAAAGGTAGTATATCGTGAGAGGTGGAGCTGGTAGTAAATGAGGTTCATATCTCAACAAAAAATTACGGGTTTAAGTTTTAAAGATGAAAATTTATTATATATCATTTTGTAGTTTTATATTGATGTGTTTAATGTGTAGAAGCGGATGTGTGCTTGAACCGTCGTTCTAATAAATAAAAATAAAAGGTAGTATAATTTCTTATTTCATACCAAATATTATTCAACTTAATTTAGTATTTGAAAATCTATAAACTAGTTTAAAATATAATTGTACTATATCTATAACATATAATAAAAGAAGGTTTTTAATGACACGTGTCATTATTCTAGCATATCAAATGACACATGTCATTATTATAGGACATCAAAAAATTTATTTTCTCATCTCTCTCTCATAATAAATACGAAAATTATAAAAAACAATCAATGTGACTTTTCTTTTTTACTTTGTGTTTCTTATCTCTCATATTAAATGATAATTATTTTAAATAAGTAAACTAAAATATCAAACATCTAAAATATAAAGATTTTTTTTAATAAATTATTAATACATACTAATTTATATGACTTCAGACATATTTTATCTTTAAATGTAGAGTAATTTTTCTAATTCATTGTCTGTTATAATTGTTAGATATATTTATTATATTTTTGTTTCACCAATGGTTAATAACATCTAAAAATAAAATATTCATAAACTAATGTTTTTAACATGTATTATTTATTCCACACATGTAATACATGTGTTTTAAACTAGTATTATAATAAAGTAATTGCTATACGACCTTTTAAATGTTATTTAGAGAAACAACCATTACCTATTGAAAAGCTCTGTAAACAACGGTTTTTTTTCCTAAAAATTATATACGGAAAAAATGTTTATTAAAATGGATGTTTTGAAAAGTATTTACACTACTAGAAAACTGTTAATAGATGACGCGCGAAAGATGACGCGCGGAAAACATGACGCGCATTTACGCGTATCATAAAATATATGTCATATTTTAAAATATTTTAGAAAAGATGACACGCATTTTTGCGTGTCATCTTG
Organism: Flaveria linearis; assembly: GCA_024085815.1. Classification (NCBI taxonomy): domain Eukaryota; kingdom Viridiplantae; phylum Streptophyta; class Magnoliopsida; order Asterales; family Asteraceae; genus Flaveria; species Flaveria linearis. The sequence continues at coordinate 9,904,636 of CM044006.1, read as the reverse complement.
GTTCGTCATTTTTCAAAATTTCAAAACTTAAATATTTTGGCTCCCCTCGTTCTCTTATATCGCCCGCCCAATCGACAGCTTCCCCCAATCCCCCAATTTCTCAGCATCCCCAAATCGATCGACCCCTCCCGCCGTCTTCTTCACATTATCACTCCCATTTTCCCTCTTATTTAAAATCCCCTTGCCCCCTTCATCTTGAAACTGCTGATTTTGCACTCAATTGAGTCCTCAAATCGTGGCAACCACCGCCTGCAGCTGACCACCGCCTGCAGCTGACCACCGCCAGCCAACCATCGCTTGAAGCCGGCCTCCGCCACGCGCGCGGGCTAATCCGCTAGCCGACCACCGCCTCCCTCCGCGGTGCTTCCGGTTACCTCGGCGGAATCCTCTGCGACGCCCTCCTCCGTCACGGCCACTCCGTCAGGGCGTTCGTCTGTCGCACCAGCAACATCTCCTCCCTTCCTCCGCCGTCCGACGACGGAGCTCTAGAATTCTCATACGGTGACATTACGGACTATTCTTCTATGGCTTCCTGATGCTTCTAAGTTTGTATCCGTAAGTTGATTGAGATTTGTGTGGATTTGGTTTTTGTTAGGAGATGATAGTGGATGTTGTGGATTGTTTTATTTGATATAATGATATGGATTGTTTTTGTTGCTCCGTTTGTGCCAATTTAGGTTAGCTTTGATTTGGGAATTTAACTTATGGATATACTGCAGATGAGAGTCAGGTAGTTGACTCCATTTGTGCCAATTTATTTAGGTTTGATTTGGGGATTTAACTTATTTTTTATGGAATTATGGTCTGGTATCAAGTGTATATGACATATAAAATAATTTGTGAGATCTATGTTGAAGCTAATGGAGTTCTTTTGTTGTTACCACATCTAGTGTGTCTGTGTGTGCATGTTGTCTAAATTGAAAATCCAAGGTCCAAGTTGTGCATTAGTAGTGTACCCAATTTCAATTTTTGGTTATCTTGGAGATTGCTTGGTTCTGTGTATAAGTTTTTATGTTTCTTAACATGTATGTTTCGTTGAAGACACCCTAGCTGCATGATTAGGACCAATGACAAAAAGATAGTTTTGAGATTTTAAGAAATTAAGATGGTTAGTACATGAGTATGCTTGCAAATATTCTGTTCGTATTATCTGTTTTTGATGATGTTTTATCTTAGTTTTGCTATTGTTTTGTTTAGAAAATTTACTGTGTTGAGTTTTGGCACTTGAAAACCTTATATTATGTTGTTTTATGGATCTTAATCTCAAATTGTTTCTACTTAAAAAGGTTCATGTTTTAGGTTGTGTTTGCATTTTGTCAATCCAGTATGCAATTATTTTGTTGTGATAGTGTGTTGGAATGATGTTTAATTAGATCTCAAAAACAATGGTAGGTATCACACTTATGCCTTGTTTTCCCCTTTAATTGTTCCAATCTAGCTTCACATTTGCAGATCTTTGGTTTAGACAGGTTTATAAAGTTCTACCTGTTCTTGTCTATGGGTTCCATTAGTCTTGAATGTTGTCTAAGAATGACATTTAAAATTTTATTTGAGTGGTGCCATCTAAGTGATTGAGATATGTGTTTTTTAAAAGGAAAGTTTTTTGAAAGATTAAAGATTTAAATGGCAACTTCTTTTCTTATTTTAAATCTTTAAATCTTTTAAAGACAAGTTTTAATATAAATACACACAATATATATATGTTTGTGTATTGAATTGAGGGTGTAGAAGATAAATCAAGGCTCGGCAAAACATCATATGCGAAATCCAGATCCACGCGACAGGAAGAAGTCTCGCGAGAAGCAGCCAATGCGAGAGCAAGATTCCACGCGAGAGAAGCTTCCACGCGAAAGCCATAGCCGCGCGAAAAGCGTCTCGCGCGAGAACTCAATGTTTAGTATAAATAGCTTGTTTTCGTTTTTGTAATTAAGCTTTTCATTGATTATCATACTTTTCTGTGCGAAATCGCACAAGACCTGTAATAGGTTGTTTGTTTTAATCGAAGAAGCATTTCTTGTTCAATCCAATCTTCTTTTCTACTCCAATCTTGTTTATATTCCGCGTTTACAAGATTGAGATCGTGTGTTATTGTTCTTGAGAGATTTTCAGAGGTTTTACAATTGGTATCAGAGCATTAGGCTCTTGAACCACGATTTGGAGAAGAATTGGATTGTGTTCTACTCGATTTTTGAAGAATTCATCATCGATTACCTTAGATTCTGAGATGGCAAAGTTATGCTGCTCGATTGTGGAAGATTTGGACTGATTTGGACCTAATTGAACTTAATTAGTGGACTTTAAGCTTAATTTTGATTAAAATTGACTTAAATTCATTAAAATTGGATTAAAATGGGTTTAATCAAACTTAATCAGTGAATTGGAGGTGACATTCGCGTGAACAAACAGTTGGTAATCTGTTTCTGAACAAAATCGACGTTTTCGCTTGATCTGCAAGTTCTCGCACGCGAAAAATGGTGTTTTCGCACAGTTAGGTACTTCACCTTTTTGTGCGATTCGCGTGAAAAGGAAATTTTGCGAATTCGCACGAATTTCTCCTTTGCGCGAAAAGTTGTGCCGCGCGAAATCACTTTTCGCACGAATTCTAATCTCGCACGAAAAGTCTAATTTTCGATTTTCTGATCAACATGTCTTCATCAACACCAAATTTGAAGCATCTTATGCCAGAGAAAATTGAGAATCTGTTTGCCGAGTTTATATCTGATGATCTCTTGGATGGAGTGTTTGCTGAGAATGAAGAAGTTGAGGAAGAAAAGGAAGAAGTTGAATGTGAGAAGGAAGCTGAGAAGGAAGAAAAGGAAGAACCAGTTGAGGCTATGAAAGCATTCATGGTGAAAAGGGATGAAGAGCCTGAATGAGAAAGCTCAGAACCAAGGGTATATGATGATCTATGCACAAATTCTTGTGTTGAGAAAGTTCAAAGGTATAGAGTTCATAATAAAAACTTGATAATGGAAGTTGAAAAACTACAATATCATGCTCGAAAACACAAGTCAAATGAAAAGATTTTTAAAGAAAAACTTGAAGGTTTAAATAAAACAATATACAATTTACAACTAAATCTTCATGATAAAGAATGTACAAATAATGATTTGACAAATAGAAACAATGAACTCGCCTTGGAAATTAATAGACTCAACAGTGAACTAGCCTCGGCTAAATTGACTGTTGAAAAATTTGAACTTTCATCAACTATGGTTGAAGGGATTATCAAGTCACAAATGACACAGAAGATTAAAGGAGGAAAATGCGGTGTTGGATTTTCAAACATCGCTCCTCCAATTAATCATGATTATTCATGTTTACCTTCATCTGATAACATTTGTGATTCTGATATGGTCTATGGGATTGGTTTCTCTCCATCTCTAGACCTAAAACCTTCAGTCAAAGTAAATTTATCTGTTGATCCTATCATAGAACCCAAACCTAAACAATCACCTGAAAATTTTTATGCAGATAAATTGAAGGTGGATGGGTTGGTTGAAGATTGTGAGAGTGAAAATAAAAGTGAAAATTTGAAAAATAAAATTGTGGATGATTTCAGATCTAGTTGTAATCAAACTTTAACAAGAAATGAAAAGATTGTTGATCTGAATGTGCCAAAATTAAACATTAAAAGTAAATTGAATGCAAATCAGAAAGAAAAATTTAAAAAAGATTTTAAAAGTAGATTTGTTTCAAAAGGTTTAATTGAAAATGAAGAACATATTTTTAAAGAAACGAATTCTCGATTCTTTAAAAATAAACTTCATTATAATGCTAACCTTGTGAATCAAGATATCTGTAGCCTAGATTTGCAAGTGAAAGCTCCTTCTCCAGCATCCATTCGCATATCAAAGTCTGGTCCTCCTCCAGCACAAATTCGAATAACAAAGCCTGGTCCGTCTTCAGCAGAATCAAAGACTATTCCTATTCCAACACTACCAATTCCAAAAGTCAAAACTGCCAAATCTACAATCCAAAGTGGTCATAATTCATCAATTTCCTCGAGTCTGCAAAAGATGAATTTGCAATTGTCAAACGAGACAAAGATTCGAGAGACTGTGGAGAAAGTTAAACCTAGTCAATCTGACTTTGGTTTTTATGACAATTTTCATAATTGTCATCCACAGTTTGTTTTCCACACACAACAAAAGAGATGCTTTCAGTGTGGAAACACAAATCATTTGGCAAATAAGTGTCCGTTTAGACAAAAATCATTAAGTAAACAAAGATTTCATAATTCTATTTCTCATAATAGAAAACTATTTTTCACTCGTGGAAAATTTTCAAATAATATGAAATCAAAGGTTGTTAATGATTTTAATGTCAAAAGGGATAAGAAATTGACTAATGATGTAAAGGAAAATGTCAAGATTAAAAGCATAAATGAAAAGAATGATGTGCAAAGCAAATACAACAATATCAAATCATTTTGTCTAACTGCAACACAAGATGTGCTCAAGTCATGTTTGACTTGGGTACCAAAAACTAAGTAATTTTGTTACTTATGCAGGGACAACCGCTAAAGGCTTCTGAAAGTTTATGGCATGCAGACAGCGGTAGTTCAAAGACATATGACAAGAAACTTACAATTGCTTCAACATGTTCAGTCATAAAACGGAGAAACTTGACAATAAGCTTTGAAAAATATTTATGGTCTTAGGGTGAGTCAAGATTGGATCAATAAAAATGAATTTTCATGATTAAATGAGAAATGATTTTACACAGTTCAAAAAGAGTCTAAGTACTTTCAAAGGCTTAAATACGAATAGACTTGGATTATGTTTGATATGTTGATAGGCTTTGCTTTCAGAAATGAAAAGATCATAATTGAGTGATTACATTTGAATTAAAGAAATATGATTTAGTGGGGAACATATCAAGATTCTGTGCCAAAAATGTTCTAACACAGACTGAGAGATACAATCTTGTCATACTCAAGCCTGTATATGATTGATTCAGTGATTATCATAACTATATATATATAAAAGATAAAATACAAAAAGAGACAAAAAGAGAAAAACCAAAAAAAAATATATAATTGAGCAAAAAGATGCCAAAAGGAAAAGACCATATAGGATATAAAATGCCAAAAGGTACAACAAATCAAAAGATATGTCTAAAAGACATACATACTATATGGTATATATTTTCTATTTTGAGAATAGTTTTTAACTTTGGAAGGCAAAATCAAAAGATGGGGCATGTAAGTCCGGATGGCTTGTAAGTCCTAAACATCTTGAGAGGGCAGACGTAAGTCCGGATGGCTGTCAGTAAGTCCTTAAACTTGTTAATATTCCGGGTTAAGAATATTTCTCATGCTAGTTATGCTCAAATAGTTATATTTAGGAATACAATAAATGGTATCACTGATCATCTATGCATGGTTTAAGTCAAATTGGGGTGACTTGAAAATCTCGATAGTGTCTTGAAGGATAATAATTACCTTACAGAAGTTCTGATTATGGGATCCACTGACTTATATTAAATCAAAACAAAACATGATATATATCACTCATTATGTTTCTGAGTAAAATCTGAAGTATAAGTTTAAAGGGACAAAAGATATTGACAATCAACTTAACCAGTTTATTTTAAATAAAGCTGGACAGAGTCTTGACTTGATAAAGAACTATATGATCTCATTTTGAAAATTCTTTCAAGAAAAGGAAGATTCCAGTCCATGCTCATGTTCCTCCCAACTCGTTAAAGCATCTACTATTATGGAGATGTGAGAAGGATTCCGGTCACGCTGTGATCAGATGTACTGACAAGTCATTTCGAATCATTGATCCAGCAGACTTGATGAAGTTTGGCAAAGACGACTTACTCAAGCTTTTATACTGCCCCATTTCAGCTGATGAGTCCGTTTATTTTCTATCTTGCCAGTATGTGTGGATGATTGACCGGATCCTTAGGAACAAATGGTATGCTTATGCTGGCTCTTACAAGAAGGCGAATATTGACTTTGATTGATTATGTTTCACCGAGCCAAGGGGGAGATTGTAGAAGATAAATCAAGGCTCGGCAAAACATCATATGCGAAATCCAGATCCACGCGACAGGAAGAAGTCTCGCGAGAAGCAGCCAATGCGAGAGCAAGATTCCACGCGAGAGAAGCTTCCACGCGAAAGCCATAGCCGCGCGAAAAGCGTCTCGCGCGAGAACTCAATGTTTAGTATAAATAGCTTGTTTTCGTTTTTGTAATTAAGCTTTTCATTGATTATCATACTTTTCTGTGCGAAATCGCACAAGACCTGTAATAGGTTGTTTGTTTTAATCGAAGAAGCATTTCTTGTTCAATCCAATCTTCTTTTCTACTCCAATCTTGTTTATATTCCGCGTTTACAAGATTGAGATCGTGTGTTATTGTTCTTGGGAGATTTTCAGAGGTTTTACAATGAGGGGATGTTAAAATATATAAATGGAGTAACCACACGTTTTCAGGCAATCAACGGACCCAGTTTTCATGAGGAAACCAGTTTCCAAACCGCGGCCGTATACAAGTGATAATTGAGTCTTTTTGTTTATTGATCTTTGTCTTTTGGTTGTAGATAATTATGAACATGGTTCAATGTTCTGTTTACAAGCTTTGCTTCGCGTGCGGCTCATAAGGATTGGAGCTAAAAACCAGAAAGAAGCTAAAAGTCATAAGCATAGTGTATCGAGAGCAATGAAAGCATCTGGTAAGAAATTGTTAGTTCATTTAGACGGGTCATCAACCTTAGCTTCACAGGAACAGAGTTAGTTAGAGATGTATCATAACATGTTGATTCATATTTTCTCTGAAAATTATTAAATTATCAATATTATTTTCGTAAAGCGGTCGATTGACTCTTAATAGTCAATACTGCATCTGTCTTGGAAACATAGTAGATGAGAGAGGCAAGATTGGCTTAGATGTTTATAGTTTTGATTTCACTTTTATTTAAATTTTCAGGTGTCTCTACTTTCTTGAACCCAAGAGTAGAACAAGTGTTGCCACTCTCATCCTCACGACATCACTAATCTTTGGTTTTTATCTCCTTGGGACAACATTTTTTGCAAACGACCTCAAAGTATTCTTATTTCCCTTGTAGTTGTAGATTATTTATTGGGTAATCGCATAAAAAAGTAACTAACTTTGTTCCAATGTTATTTCAGCTAACCATATTAGTTTCTACTCAAAAGCGCTCAAACTTATTTTGTTTAAAATCCAAGGTAACAAGTTATGAACATCATGTTATGCTGACATGGCAGGAGTTTGTGTATTTTTATGGGTGAAAACAAAGATAGTCACTTGAACTAGAAAATGGAAAAACTTGACTATCTTTTTATGCAATTAACCATTTATTTATTTGTGATTGTTTAATTTATCAAAGGCTGGTAATGTAATCTGTCATGTGGGACTTTGAAATTTGGGTTATATTCTTTTAATATATTTCTTAATTGACAAGTTTAATTTGGTGAAATTGATTTTGTCTTAGGATGGAGGAGGTAAAGATAAATACACCGATGGTGATTTGGATGAATTTCGTGAAGACTGGTCGCGTTACGTATCGAATTTCATTTATATGTAGGTCTGCAATGATAGATTTGGACTTGTATTAGTATTGCAATGAATTAGGACTTGTATTGGTACTGGAATTGCAATGAATTTGGACTTGTTTTATGTTTTGTAGTTGATGTTATTTAACAACTTTTATAAATTTTGTTGGTATTTAAATGGATTTCGCTTTTAGTGTTATTCGACAATTTGTTTTAGAAAACAGCAGGTAAATTTAATAAAATAAAAACGAATATTTAAAAATGCAGCTAAATTTATGACGTGCATTGCGTATCATCATTAGCACGTCATAAAAATTTCAAAGAAGACACGCGCATGTGTGTCATCTAGTCATTTATGACTATCCCTTCCTTGACGCGCATTGCGCGTCATCTTTTACACGTCATAAAATGCGTGTCATCGTTTGCGCGTCATACAAAGATGACGCGCGGATGTGTCTCGTCATTCATTTATGACTACCCCTTCCTTGACACGCATTTGCGCGTCATCTGACCCCAAAGATGACGCGCAATGCGCGTCATCTATTGCAGTTTTTCTAGTAGTGTTACTAAAATATGTTTTTCTTTTCTTTTTTTCTTTCTATTTTTAATTTTAACTAATCTATAATTCATTTTCTTTTGGAGAAAATGTGTTAAAGTGTTGATCTTGTTTGTTAGTTAATTGTTAAAGTGTTGATCTAATTCTCATAACTTATTTAGCCAATCTTTTTTCTTTCCAAGGAAAAAGGTTCCTTTTTTCTACGTCACTTTGAGTATACCAAATATGCCTTTCGGTTATACCTTGATTGTTTGCTTAACTGTTGCTGTTAACGGAAAAAAAATAGAAATTTATTGCTAAATTGTGTTAAAAAATGTTCATTTTGTTCAGCTATAGCGTAAACCCAGATGAAATAGATCACTGGATTATTTAAAATTGTGGGAACATTTTTTCCACACACAAGCTCAATGATGAAAAATGTATGGTTTTTATGTTTACTGCTTTGAGGTTTAATTTGTTAATAGCATTTATAATCATAGTCTTTATGATTGTATTTAATGTTGGGACCACAAGAGAGTCGAATTCAGTTGACATTTTTATTTTCTTTATATTTATATTGATACATCAGGTTGTTTAGTTTTTTCTTTATTCTTGTTTCATTTGTGAAGTTTATTTAGATGATTATTTTACTTGTCTTTAATTTGGTTTGATTAAAAATAAAGAGAAAAGAATTCTAATAAGTTAATTGATTTGGTTTGATTAAAAAATAAAGTGAAAAGGATTATAATAAGTTAGTTAGGAAAATTAAAAAAAAAACTAAATAATTTAGACTGAAAAATAAATAAAAGTCAATAATAAATTGAATGAATAGACGTTAATAAGGAAAACAATTATAAGAGTAGTTAAAAAATAGTAAAGGAAAAACCCCCATTTTAATAAATAATTTTCAAATCACAGATAAATATTTTTTAACTATATTCTTTTGAGGAAAAACTCTGTAAACAACATTTTATTGATTTTAATTTGTTATATAGACTCCCTTAATTACAAGAGACATCATCAAATTTAACAATTTGTATATAACTTCAGACTATCTTAGGTAACAAAAAAAGAAATTATCCACATTACCTTCTTTTTGCCATATGAAACATTTTTTATCAAATCCGAACCCTGCCATTTAAGTTATAGCTAGCAAATTATTTTTCTAAACAAACTCACACAATACATACTCTAAATTAAGTAAGAGGTTTATTATATCTAAATTAAATTAGCCTAACCACCCGTGTGTAACACGGGTTGAAAAGTTAAAGTAAAAATAAATATAAATATAAACTATCAATTACTATTGATAAGTCTGTAATATATAAACATACGAAACAAAACAAACAAACAAACAAACAAACAAACCAGTATATCCCACTCAAGAGCAGGGTCTGGGGAGGGTAGGTGTAGGCGAGTCTTTCCTCTATCTTGTTAGGTAGAGAGACCGCTTCCAAAGAGACCCCCGGCTCGATAGCCATTAAATAAATGTGTATTCATATAAATTACATATAAGAATTAAATACATAAAAACATACTACTGTTTATAAATTTCCTAAAACTTTTTTGTATACAAACATTTGATCAGATTCAATTTACAACTTCTCAAATTTAAGAAACCATCTTTTTAGAATGTTTTATGTATTATAGTGCCTTGTATTAAAAATATAAAAACTAAAGATATACAGAAGATATGTTTTATAAGATACATATTAAAAAAATAAGATAACAATTCAATTAGTTGAACAATATCTTCTACTCAATCACAATAAACTTAATAGAGTAAGTTTTTATCAAATTATTATACATTGGTTTTCTCCATTAACGAATCAAACGAACTTTGATAGTATAATTACAGTGTGATATGTCGAGATTTTTTAAAAAAATTACTTATAATACTGATAATGTCCTGTTAAGCAATATAATTTGATAATTTATCACTAACGTATAAACCAACAAATACAAATAAAAATGAACGAAATGAGATTATAATCGTAGGACAAAAAATGTCAATATTAAGGTTTATCATTAAAAACTTGCTTTTTAAAATCCAAGTGTACATAATATTGTAATTGAATGGATAATGGGTCGAGAATAATGATTGTGTGTATAATAAAGAAATAAAAGAAGCTATTCATGCATAATACTTGTACTTTTATTGTACAATAAGTCATTTCATATAATTATTAAATGTATCTGATTGTGAAAAACAATAAACAAAAAAAAGTTGTTATATATATAATAAAATAATTATATAATCTAATCTAACAAATAAAATCTATATGTGACACATGGCTATTTTCTAGCATGTGCACGTCATCGCCACCTAGACGTCATCTAGGATTGTCCATGTGTTATCACCACAATAAATTACAATTATGGTAACAATCTAACTTCAAAAAAGTTTACTTAATAACTCTCATGTAATACGATACTAATCAAGATAATTTCTTATATAAATAAATAACATTTTATAAAGAATAGTTTCATGACATTACATTATTAAAATATAATTTAATTTGTAGTTAAGCATTTTTAAAACTAAAATATTTCAAAAAGATGTTTATTATTAAGTATCTTTGATATATGTAATAATTTTATTGATATGTTATCTATAACATATTATATATATATATACATTAATCTAAAATATACTTTTTATTTCAACCTGTATAACACACGAGTATCTAACCTAGTGGTATATAATGGAAGTAAATATTATACATTATTATTCAAACTAGTTGTGATCAAGTTCGCGCGTTGCGCGAAATGTCTTAACCTGTGTACATGGCCGTCGTATTTGTAGAAGGTTTTTCGTTTTGCATTGTGCCTGATTACTGCAGTCAATCTAATATATACATTTTACAGTTTGATTTTGAAGTTACAAAATAGAGTACCATACACCCATTCATTGACAGCTTCAAAAGGTCATCGCTTAATTTAGTTACATTGACGGTATATGAAACTGATTCTGATTATCTTAATATATAGGGTCATCTTACATGTAAATCTAAGTAATAAGTAATAACCAAACAACCAGAGTATCATGCCTGAAAGCACAGAAGCACATCCAATATTTCAGTTTCAGAAGGGGGGAAATTGACTAAATCCAACACTTCAATCAAAAATTGAACTAATTAGGGCAATTAACTCCAAATTCTGATTATTCCAGATCACATAATCAATCTCTAATTGCAATGTCAAGCATACCTTAACAACAATCAGATAATCTATTGAGGGACATGATGAAAACACATTATCAAACTAAACACAACAATCAATAACAGTAACACTAACTTTTATCTTAAATTCAACCGTAGTAATTCAATATGCAGCTTCATAAGGGGAAAATTGAACAAATCCAACACTCCAATCAAAATTGTCCTAATTAGTGCAATTAACATCAAATTCATCCCCTCAACAGCATAAGGTCTCCAAATGAAACACTCAGGGTTGATCATACGCGAATGCAAAAGGGGCGAACTAACATTCGAATTCAAAGTATGCCAACGCGCTAACCTTGGTTCACCTGGTCTGAGCTCATTGGGGCTTTTTGGTCCTATAGTTGAAAACCTTCCATACCCTTAAATCTGAACCAACTGAAATGGCCCTAAAAGATTTACACAAGTATTCAAACTTGAATCCACATATTGTTCTTTCAATTTTGTCAAATTATGATAAACATAAGCAAGAATTGCGGGTGCAAGAGCCAATTTGACACCTTGAGCTAACTTTACAGCAATTAGGATAACATGTTTTCCTACTGAATCATGACCTTCCGAAGGAAAAACAAACCTTGATAACCACAATGACAGAAACCCAATGTGTTCGATTTCTTCGTTCTGATTCGAATTCGTCATGAACATTTGCATCCACTTCGAATACGAAGCTTTCTTCGACTTACTCCTCACTAACTCCGATCTCAACTTCTTCATCACTTCAATTTCCCCCCCAAAATCCGTCATTGAAGCAACCCTATCAACAGATCTACAATCACCAATTCCAAATTCAACACTAAATCCACACACATTACACATAACAATCAGATCAAATTCAAAGCATCACCTGTGAAAGCGAACCACCGACACCGTTTAGAAGCCGGATCTCAGCAGCCTCAGCAGACGCCACCGACGGAATGATAGCGTGCGTCGTAAGCAGAAGATTCCGGTGAATAAGAAATCCGGTGGCGGAAAACAAACTGCCGGTGGAGTGCTCGCAAAGAGCAGCCATGGAGTGCTCGCAATCGTTGTTGCTCCAAACTATCAACCAACAGTTGGTAGTCATCTTCGTCTTTATCTCTTGGGTGGATCTGGTGGCGATGGGGTGGCGATTTGGGTTGTGTTGGGGGAATTGGAGGTGTGGTGGTGGTTTAAGGTTTGGGGATTTTGGTGGTGGTGGTCGGAAGACGGTGGCGGTGGCGGTGGTGTATCTTGGGCACTATTCATACTGTTTATTTGCATTGCTTTTTAAATATATATGATAATATAAAACATTTTCAAAATCTGAAATTATAACCCAAAAATCTCGGATATATTATTATTATTGAAATTTAAAATTTGTAAGTTTTAAATTTTAAATCCTGACTAATTTAGTTAGTTATTTTTAGATAAAATCTTGGAATAAATTGCACATTAAATTAAAAATTAAAGTTATTACATTTCCATTCAATCATTAAATTTTACATTCTAATTTTGGAATATTGTTTAACTTGACATTAAATATTGTTTAAATATGATTTATGAGATTTTTTTTAAAATCATATTACTAATAATTTGACACATGGCAATCATATGCTATTAAGATGACATGTGGCAATACAATGTTTAAAATCTTGCCACGTAGCTTAACCTGCTATCATTTATTATATATAGAGATTATGCTGTTAAATTTATTCCGGTACACAAAAATCATTCAGGTGATAATATGATTTTGCTCTATTAAAAAAGATAATATGATTTGGCTCTATTCAAAACTTCAAACACTTAAACATTGCAACATATCATTATCAAATCAAATATAAATTAGTAAATAAAAGTAGATTATCAATATCAATTACCATAATGAAAAAAAAAGTAAATACAATCCATTGTATGAAATTAAGCAATTAACAACTAAAAATAGATACAAAAACAAATCTAGTACTACCACAACTCATCAATGACGTAAGCTTTCAGGGGCTTTGTATATCACAACAAAACACGGCAGAATAGCCCTCGGATTAAAAACGTACAACTCCTCAAGGCTAGAGTACAACCCCGCACAGCCAGCCACCGAGTCATACATCCCATCCTCCTCCGGCGGCGCGTGTCCCTCCACGCGCTTCACTCTCCCCGCAATAACCCTACACACCATCATCGCCCTCCGCCCATGCGTCTCCACCCCAAGACAATCATGCGCTCTACCACTACTAGCAGTCGTCCGTACGCCACCCTTTACGCCACCGTCGACGGCGGCGGACTTTGGCGCGAAGCCATGGCGGATGACGGTGCAAACGCCGCAGGCGCCGGGGGCGGCGGAGCAGAGGGCGGAGGAGCCGCGGGAGCCGAGGGAGCAGGCGACGGTGGTGCAGTGGAAACGGAGGAGCTCGTTGCCGTCGGCGGCGCAGCGCGTGGCGGTGGCGGTGGCGCGTGTCTTCACGGCGTCACGGCAGTCTTCGAAACGTTGGATGGTCCGGCGGGTGTTGTGGACCTTTAATATCCGTTCGATTGTGAAGATCGGATGGTCCGTTTTCAGCCAGCTGGATTTGAATATTATTTCCACTATGTTTCGACCCGAATCATCCGGACCCAATTCAGAAACTGTAACAAAAATTAATAAAAAGTTATAATAAAAATTAATAAATGGAAGTTGTATAAATGGTCCTGAGGAAAACAGAAAGTGCAGTTAAAACCCTGGATATGTTATTTTCTTGTTTGGAATATTTAAGTGTTGGTGTCGGTGGGTGATCTGTTGCTATCTTTTTCTAATTGTTATGTTTTTAATGGATTTGTTAATTTGTAAAATGCAACGAAATCTTAGTGTAATGGATTCAGTGTATATGTATTTCAAAACAAAAATCGAACGGTTGTGTTAATGAAAACGACCACTCTATCTCATAAAATAATGGAAAGGCTTGCGATTAAAACACATATTTCAAAATATATCGATAGTCTTTATTTTTCTTGTTATTAATGAAAATTACTGGATGCATTTGTTTGAATGCAGTGAAACATACACTTCTGTAATCGAATTTAATGTCAACTATTAAGTACGTAAAAGCCTTGAAAACAAACTCAAGAGTTGAAATAGACAAATGAGAGAAAAACTTTTTTACTTTTGTTCGGAATTAGTAACTTTAAACTTAGAGGTAATATAAAAAGAATTTTACATTTGGTACGACGAATCTATCATTGGTATAATTTATGGGGTACTTAATTTAACACAAAAACGACCATACTATAACATTAGGCAATAAACACTTTTATCCTTCTTATGCATCTACTTTTCGTGTTTTTGAGGTGTGAGATGATACATTAACGTTTCAAAGAGAAAATTATAATGCTAAATGGTGCACACCTCAATTAAAGTTTGTAGTTTCTAACCTTGTTGAGTTTATGATGCTATATAATTTTATCTTGTCAAAAAGATTTGACAAATTAACATAGAAAAAGTAAGACTATTGAATTATAATAAAAAAAAATAACTCTGGTAAATACGTTGAAGTTTAAAAAATACTGTATTACAATATTTACAGATTTAGATAGCCTATTTTTATTAAACAACTAGTTTTAGAAAACCCGTGTATTACACTGGTTGAATAAATAAAATATTAATATAATAAAACTTATGGAAAATAAAATGATATTTTAAAATATGATATGACTGAAATTACGTATAAGTAAGTACTATAACTAATAAAACAGTGATATCAATATTTTATAATTTTGTTTTTAATTTTTTTAAAAAATAATACTTTGTTCTAAAACAAATCGTATAAAATATCATTTTTTAAAATATTTTATTATCATAACTCCTAAATTAAATTATTTTTATTTTAAATAATTACTTTTTAAAAATAGTAATTTTATAATATATCATATTTTAACAAAGTTTGATATTTTAGAAAAAAATATTACTTATAAAAATTTATTTATTTTGAAATAACATTAATAACAAATATTTTTCTTAATTTATAAAAAATATTTTAATCTAAAAATGTTAAATAATATTATTAGTAATTAAGGTAATTATTTAATAGGGGAGAGAGGCGGGAAAATTTTGATGAGGAGAATTGTGGTGGTGACACGTGTCATACCAAGTTACTCTTTTATTATAATAGATAGATTATAATATTTAATTTTATTTGTTTTAAATA
Organism: Flaveria linearis; assembly: GCA_024085815.1. Lineage (NCBI taxonomy): Eukaryota > Viridiplantae > Streptophyta > Magnoliopsida > Asterales > Asteraceae > Flaveria > Flaveria linearis. The sequence goes on along the minus strand of CM044006.1, from coordinate 9,889,220 downwards.
AAAATAAATTAAATAAGTTAATTACCAGCATGCCTAACAGCTTGATGATGTTCCAAACTCTCCATTTTTGGGAAAACCTCCCCACACTGAGAACACACACAAATTGTGCTTCTTGGTATTGCATACCTACACATCATCAACAGCACAAACATTAAAATCTACAATTTAATTACCACAACAATCAAAAATAAAATGATTAGCAGAATTAAATTGAGACATATTATTATAGACCTTGAAGGATCAACAATGGTATGACATTCATAACATCCAGAAAGCTTTCTAAACTGCATGCCTCTTGAAGAAGATGAAGTACTGTAACTCCCATGATGACCACTGGATCTCACTGAACCAGTTAAAGACTTTGAGGAAGAAGACGACCCACCGTCGGAGACCTGCTTTTTCCGGCGGAGAAGGCCGGAATCTGCGCCGACGGTGCTACTCTCCGGCGAGTTATCAGCTCTATGAACTACTCGTGTGTTCCCATGCACAACATCCCTGAAACTGCATATGGAGCTACAAGAACTCAATTTCGAGTACCCATTGGAGTTCTTAGTAACAGGATCATGAACCTTGTTTAACCCGACGACGACGTCGGTTTGTTTGCAGGTTAGCAAGTTCTTGAATTGATCCCATGAAGAAGATGAAGGGTTTTGTTGTGTGGGTTTGGATTTAGGGTTTGGTTTTGGTTTTTGTTGGTGTTGGTGGTGTTTTCTCCTGCTGCTTGTGTGCTTTGATGGTTGTAGCTTTTGGGTTTCTGAAGAGGATGGGATGGTTATAAGTGCCATGAAAGAAAGCTTGAAGATGGAGGAAGATAATAATCTTTGTTTTAGAGAGAGAGAAAGAGAGATGGGGAGATGCTTGTTGAAGGTGTTTTGGGTCCTTTAATGGTTGATGGGGGATCCAAGAAGGGTAGATTGACTAAGAAATGGAGAGGGTGGGACTATTTTTTTTTATTCTTCTATGTATAGAGTTCAATTGTTGTATTATTTATTATTTCCTTTGTGCACTATTATGCAAATAATAATATGAAGATACTGCAGGAGTCCTTTAGTTGTTACGAGATTTTATAATTAGTGGTTGTGAGTTTGAGATTTTAGAGTATTATCGTGGGTGCATGAGATCTTTAGATTGGGTATCGGTCTTCAATGCATGTTCGTCGATAGTTGTGATGAAAATATTGACCTGATTTGGAGAACTCAAACTCGAGGTCACATTTGTGACTACGGCAGGTTGGTTGATTAAATAGGGTACAGTAGGATGACCTGAGGGATTTCACGATTAATGGGATTATGTCTTGACGTGAACATTTTACGTTTAGTGTTGTAAAACGCTTGTGATGCTCGCCGAGTAGGGTATGGACACTCTCGGAAGCTCATCGCTGTGAGTATAGGTGTCCCAATTTTCTTAATTACGTTTTACGGTTGTATCTGAGCTAGTTAAACATTTTGATAAAATGTTGTGTGGGGGGTTGTAAGTTACATTGTCCGTGATGGACTGGCATACCTATTGGTCACTATGGTCTTGAGCAAATTATTAAGGTAAGAAGATGGACTATGGACTGTGTCACTAATCATCTCGGGGCATATGTACGCTTAGTTGGGTCTATCTAAGTAGTAGGAGCCTCACTTGTAGGTTTTGGTGTAAGGATGGGCTCCGGATAGAGTCACCGATCGCCTGGGTTGCAGTCCTTCAGGATTGGTCAGGAGTGCAAGATCACTTAGTGCTATCTATTACAGAGAGTGTTAGATCGCCTGGGTTGTCTGCAACCCGAAAGTGTAGGATCCTTTAGGTTATCTGCTACTTGTATGTTATAATGGGTTAAAATTTGGTCAGTCCGGGTGCCTTTAACTTAGCCACCTTCACGTTGTGAAACTTGGAATGACATATATGTCGACGGACATTTTCCTAAGTGTGAGGGCGTTAGTAAGATTTGATTGGATCAACAATTTTCTTACGCATGCATGGTTTGTTGTCTAACTATTTAAAGCCACTGATTATGACACACCAACAACGTTGTTAGTGATGTGTTTTAGCTTCGGTTGTAGGAGCAAGTGGTGTTGGAAGGCATTAGGTAGGTCATGAAGGCTTAGCGATTTTAATAAAAAAAAGTCTTTTATAGAAGATAGTGATTGAGTTAAGATTGCCTACGGCAGTGCGTGTAATTTTATTTTATATTATTAACACAAGGGTAGTGTGGAGTATGTATGCACTTTAAAGTTTTAATTCAATCCATATTTGGTGGTCTTGATTGTGAATCTTCCATTGTATTATGTTTTGATATTGGTACAACATGCCGCACCTGTGGATTGGGATGTGATAGGTTGGGCTAGAGCCATAGGTTTTAACGTATTAAGGTTCAACCAGATCCTTAAACACTAACCTGAAAGGTTCAAGACCATCATAGGTTGTTGATTGCATTTAGGATTGTTAGGAAACTTGATGGGTTGTTAGTGTGGTGTAACGCACTAGAAAGTCAAAATAAGCCATTTAATAATAATGGCTTAGTTAAGGATGTTTAATGGGTCATGGGTCAAATTAGTCTTATGGGCAAAGAGAATTAAGTGGTTAACGGCCCATAATCAGCCACTTAAACTACCTAAACCAGCCATCACCTTCTTTATTTGCAACACTAGCCACCAACTTCTAGAGACAGAGTAGAGAGAGAAAGTGAAGAAAACTCAAGATTTAGAGCTTCATTGGGCAAGGAATTGTAGATCTGAGTATTAGAGCATCAAACCACAAGAAAAGAGTAAAAAATCTAGATGAGAATCGGCCTCTAAACACCTCTGTAGGTCAAACCCGGATTCTAGGGTTTTGAAAAGTTGCAAAGAATCATATAAATGTCATATTTTTACATATGAAATCATGTAAAAAGCTTAGATATAGTTTCATGGATGAAAAACTAAGGATTTGGACGTAAAAAGTTGAGATTTGGGTTAAAAACGGGCTGGTTCGTCATTTTTATACGTTCTATGAAACTGTTTGTGCATCCTATAAAGCTATGGTTCATCCTACGAAACTAAGGAATCTCCTTCCTGCGAAACTATAGTTTAAGGTAGTTTACAAGTGCATAGCTAGATCTGTAGATTTATCAAATCTTGAAAATTCCAATAAAAGTTGGGCGAAACTGGCAACGAAACTAGTAGCGAAATTGTCGTGCGAAACTGACAGCGGAACTGCCATGCGAAACTGGTAGCGAAACTGTCAGCGAAAATACGTGTGAAACCACTGTCGAAACTAGGTAGAAAATGACCCATTTGAGTATTAATTTATATGCAAGTCGTGCAGTGCTATCCTAGTTTAGAAAGCTTAGACGAGAAACTACTTGCTATAACCAGGTGAGTTCTAGATCCCCTTATTTATAAGTTTTCTATTTTTTTGGGCTATTATACATACTAAATATACGTTTTTATGGCAAAGATTTCAAGAGGTTTTAACAGGAAGATAAAATTTTCTATATAAATGCTTCAAAATAAAATTTCTTTGCGATGACATGGCAGCTCGACCTCAGCCAGGAGCGTTGCCCCTTGGACCACACTAGGGCTGTTGTCCCTAGAACCCAGCTGTCAGGGGATGCTGCCCCCGAACCCCCCGCTGTCCTGCCGAGGGTTGGATATGTATTTATGGTGAATTTTACTTGGTATGTTATATACTTAATAAGTAAAGTATTATATATTAAAGTGAAAGATAATGTTAATGAAAAGTGGAACTTAACGAATGTTACCCACATCCGTATGATAATGAAAAGTCTTACAAGCACTATGATAGACTTCACTTTTGTGGGTTTGATGTATAATGATGGATCCGTATTCATGAGCAGGCTATGTGTGTTGCAGTGTGAATCAACTGTCGGGGTTTAGCTACTGTTTTTATGTGTACCGATCGGAATTGACATTCGTTGTCGATCAATAGGGGGCTCTTGTTGTGTGCAATCTCGTTTATGATGAAGTGAAAGATAATAAGAGAATGAAAGATACTGAACATGCTTATTAAGATGCAAGAATTTTTATATATTATGATGTACGCATGGTCATTATAAGAATGATAAAGTTTATATTTTCTTATATTACTTAAAACTAGAACTTACTCAGCGAAGTTGACTTTTATGCATAATAGTTGGCATGTAAGGGATGTTGTTGAGGATGGAACAAAGATGAAATCTACTTGGCGTGCGATGAATGACATCCATGTTTATGAAATGATTTATTTACATTAGAAAAGTACAATGTTTTATTCTTTTTGGGAGACAAATGTATGATTACAATATGACCTATAACATTTAAATGAATGTTTACTTAATTCCGCTGTAATGTTTTGCTTATAAAGTGATTTTATGTTATGATTTAACTAACTATGAGGTTTTCTAGGAACGGGTCCTTAGATGTGGACACTTAAGACAATGAGACAAATGTGCCTGATCAACGTGTTTGTCGAGTTATCTTCAAGTGAACATGTTGATTACCATTTCATGTGGAAAGACATAAAAGCCTCGTTAGGAGATATCTCATGGATATTAAGTAGTACTGAATACTAACTGAAATTAATAAATTATAGGACATGTTTGAAAAGAATAAAAGCTTCTTTCCATATGGATTCTTTAGATGAAGTAAATCATCTTTATTGAAGTCATAGTCTATAGAAGAAGGAACAAAGTTCAAGCGTAGCTCTATATTTTGTTAAGCATAGGCATCAGGTTACTACATCACGTCACCTTTGGCCTCAAGGTCGAAGAAGTATCCTTCTCTAGTGATGAGTATGATTGCGAATATGGGGAGGAGGCCAGGAAAGCACAAGACCACGTAAAAGATCATGTAACTATCGATTCGAGAGTGGGAATATCTCCTATAACGCTCTCGCACCGTTTGAAGATGAGGGGGAGCCCGAGGAGGAATCAGAGGTTTCAAATCACATTCTGATTTTAAACAACAACATTCATGTTGGGCGGCTAGCCATAATGAGCCACAAGCGCATGTTGGTGACAATGACGAGGAGGAGGCTGTACAGGGAGTTAGAGACTAAGCGGCATCATACTCCCAACATTCCAAATGAGTCATTACTGATAGACTTCGAGTACACTGATGTGACAACACGGGTGGGAGGTTCGAACCCTCGGACTGGACAAGAGTGACAGCTTCAAGGTGGACAAGAACGCCTTGACCTTTACGAGAAGTATGAGAGGTTTCGACAGCATGAGAAGATCAAGATTCACCAGGTCATAAGGCATAGTTGATATGACTATCATCATCTATCTTATTCATACCACCGACGTCGATGTAGCCACCTTCGCATGTTGTTTATCAGCAACCGTAAGTAGGTTATGCACCTTCATGCACTGACCCCTATCTCACTTATTCATTGTTATTGATATACGCACCTTATCATCCTTACCATCCGATGACACCATAACCTTTATATCCTTCATATCTAGAACCGGCCAGGAATTCTTTTGGTATGGGATCATCTACCCATCATGTCACTAACAAGTTCTGACGATCGGCTAGTGTTCGGGTGGATGGTAGCCGAAGAGTGTACGGTAGACCTGAGGATTAAGAGGATGACTAAGTGTGAGTATTAGACCAAATAAGGCGTGAAATTGGAGGTTCGGGTTGAATGTATTATCTTTGAGGTCATCAGGGTTGATTAGGGAACTATTCAGGTTTAGGTTAGTATTCGAAATGTAATGTAATGAACTAGTGATGTAGTAAAACATGATGTACTCTATAGAACAATGTAATATATTATTAGATGGATCTAACCCTATATGGCAATGTATGAGATTATTATTTGTATGGTTGATGATCGTGCTTCAACTAATTGCCTGATGGGATGGTCTCTTGTAACTAGGGATGTGCTTGTGACTTTGATAACAAAATCTACATGGCTTGAGAATTTACAACAACTTCTAGTATCTAATATTTATTTTTGTGATGTTTATTTATAATGGATAAAGATAAGGGCAGCAAGGCTACTGAGATGACTAATGAGGGTCCATCCTGGAGGAAAAATCCCACCGTCATGTTGTGATGCGACAGGATTCGGTTGTCCGGGACACCTTTAACCTACCCACCGTCATGTTGTGAAACCTATAGTGGCATATATGTTGATGGACACTTCCCTAATATGAGGGCATTATTGATATCTGAGTTGATAATCAATTTGCTTACATACATGGTTATGTTGTCTAACTTTTTCGAGTCGTTGGTTATTACTCACCAACATCATTGTTGTTGACGTATTTTGTTATGATAGAAGGAATTAGCTAGGTTGTGGAGGCTTCATGGTTGTGAATAATAAAGTCTTTATGTAGAAGAAAGTGACTGAGTTAAGGGTGCTTAGGGCAGTGCATGTAATTTTGTTTTGTATTATTAATGCAAGGGTTGCTTGGATTTTGTATAAACTGTTAAGTTTTAATTCAAGCTAGATTTGGTGGTCTTGATTGTAAGTCTTCCGTTGTGTTATGTTGTGAGATTGGGGCAATAGACCATGCCCATGAATTAGGGTGTGACATAATGTTATTCTTGGTTTCAGTGAGGAAATTAAGACAGAAATAGGTGAGTCTTCATCAACCGTTGAGATTCCTAATGTTAGCACTATGAATCCTATTTAAGAGACTATTTTCGAGTAGAGCGCAAATCCAGAGAATACAATTCCTGAGGTGAAAATTGGGAGGGTACTAGTAGAAACTACGATACAAGTTACACTTACCTTGTATAACACTTTCATGAAAGCTCTTCCTACCTATGAAAGAAAAGCATGATGTGATCTACATTAAGAGAGTAACAAGTATTGTGAGCCATAACCTATTATGAGTTGGATGTATGATATGAAAATGAGTTATATGGTTTAAAAGAAGGAATATGAGTATTGAGTCTTACAAGAATGTTAGTGATTTTTAACACACTATCAACACTTGACAAGCATAAACTAAATAAAAGTTTATTTGTCAATCCAAGCAACAATTCCAACGCAACATGGTTCAAGAACTTATTATATAAGGAATGCAAGTTTGTGTTTAACAAGTTGAATCATGCTAAGGCTAAGAGAGTGGTAGACAAGACCAGGGTTCATTTGGGCACTAATGAGTATTCGATCTTGTCTAGGGTTCATCTGGGCACTAATGAGTACTCGATAAACCAAGTACACATGAGGCCTAGGATTGCCAAAAAGATTCGTGTACATGCACCATTATCAATGAATAACTAACTAACTTTGTTAGATGGATGCGTGAGTTTAGTACAACGCCTACAGTGATAGAATGAACGTATAAGGCTAAAGGTCCATATTGATCCTTTAAAGTTGGGAATGAAGACTTAGTGAGATTACATGCCAACAAGATCGAAATATCAGTGACTACTCATTCCATATCTTCGCGGTTTGAGCGAATTATGTATAAAGCCTAGAGAAAGGCATGCATGTTGGAGGAGGAAATTACCATGCAAGTAATATTGGTGAATGATGATATTAATTCCCTAGTTCTAGGGGGAGTTTGTTGAGTTTGAAAATAAAAGCTTGAAAAATCAAAATATGTTCTCTGAAAACTAACACAAAAAAAAAGCGAAAACTATCTTTGGTTGCTAATTTGCGTAAATTGCTAAGGAAGTTGGTGAAAGGCGAAAGCTATTATTTAAATGCGAAAACTTAGAATGTTTATGAGAATTGTATTTGTTTTAATTTCATTTTTGTATAAATAAATTATACGTTTGTAATTTTAGTATTTTTATCATTTTCATGTTTTGTAAAAATACACATTCTATAATGAAGTCAATCAGACCTTTATTTAAATGTTGTGTTTTCTTGTTTTGCTTTCACTTCTATTAATTATCATCGATTGATCATGTTTAGCATTGAATTGATTTGATTCATTCTCTATAAGGTCAATAACTGGTTCAATTTAATGAGTTTGGAAGAAAACACGATTCGTGCAATTTGTTAGTAATGAAAAATATATATTTGAAAAAGGAAATAATATTTCGATTAGTAAATTGTTTGGTTATGAACAAAAAGAATGTAAACCATCTCATCGAGCATTTACTTTCCTTAAACAAGGGGATGCGTGCTATGCTTTCGTATGACATTAAAATAATAGTTCTTTTTAGATAAGGTGGGTTTTATGAAGAGAAAATGCATACAAATAAATAAAGAAAACAAAAGGAAAGGAACAAACATGAAGAAAACAAGGAGATATGTTAACCAGTGAAGGAAACAAGCAGCATTAACATGCTAATATAAAACCAAAAACAAAAGGTTAAACCATTACCTTCGGATGATCAATATGTCACAGAGGAACTGAGGGTGCCTTAGGTGTTGCTACGTGGTGTGGGCCTTTACATTTTTCTCTTATATTATATACACAAAAGAGATAATTAAATAAAGAAAAGTTTATTTTAGAAAAATATTTTAATGAACGCGTCCCTCTCTTTCGTTTATATATTTCACATGAGAAATTATGTGACATGTTTTTTTAAGTAGTATAACTAATTTATCTTCTCTCCACGGTAATGACTTAGGGTTATTAATTTATTATTACAAATTTGATATTTGTGATGATCCGGATCGTGGATTTTAACTTTTCTTACTGTTTTGTATTCCTAGTTGTTGAAAAATAAAATGTATTGTTATATTATGTAAGTTTGTACGCGTTTTTGCCTTTAAGAAAAACAGCTAGAATGGTTATTTACATTGATGTTTTTTTTGTTTGGTATTTTTACTATTTAAAACTTATTCGGGTTTGTAAAGTGTCAAACAATTAGAATTGATAAAAAGAATTTGAATGCGTGCTCGATTTCTTTCATTCTTTTTTTTTTGAGATAATACAACGGAAGAAAGCTAAAACATTGAAATTTTGATCCCATTGATCATAATTATAAAATTGTGTACTTTTTTCTAACATGTATGTATGTTATGTAAATAAAAACCATCTATGGATTTCTTTATATATTTTTTTAATTTTGTACCTTGCATTTAACTATATATGTGATTTAGCTATATATATGTTGGTTATATACATAAAAGAAAAATCAAACTAGTTTATTTCTTTAGTTATAATTGTAGCTATGAAAATTGGACTATGAACCAGACTATATATTTGTATCATTTTATACAATTTTAACGGCATGCGAAGTGTAAAAAGCATGCAAATATATGGGACCATTGATCAAAGTTTTTAAATGGATAAATCGAAGCTATGACGATAAATATTATAAAGTTAACAATGATTGAAAGGACAAAGGAGAAATTATCTTTATTGTTGACCTTTTGGGTTTAAATTTCAAAAAGTGACATTTTTAGAAAAAATGATGAACTAATATATCAACGTATTTAAAGTACTTACAGTGATACATACGTCTAGGTAGTTCAATCACAACGACACTTTGAATCTAATTGTGATGGCATATTCGAACAAATTACGACGTTATCTTGAAAATTGTACCATTGCGACTAACTACTAAAACGGTGCATCTGAATATCACTAGAGGATGCATTTAACTTACTATAGAATACGCATTTGGTCCTAGACCATTCAGTGACTTCACATGCGTTTTTCACTCGTGGTCGTGGCCTATATGTTTGTTTTTTTAATGAAAAAATGTATGATCATGCTTCGAATGATATGTTATTTTAATTGGACCCACTTCCGTTTCCAGCCGGAATCAAGCCCCTAACCATCTCAGGAGGAAACTCACAAACTGAGAAAACCCTCTAGCTTTACATAGATGGAACTCAAACTCAAAATCTTCTTATTTTTAATTGTATTGGTTATCTCACGTCAACCACTTGGGTTAAGAATTATATATTGTGTTTATTACATAGCATCAAACCATCAATGATATACCAAAGTTACACCCGGCAATGAAGTTAGAAAAGTTTGAAATTCTAGATGTAAATGCTACACATGAACGCGTACATCAAGTGGTTGCCATTTTAATGAGAAATCTTCAGGAACCAACTACCATTTTGAATGCTAGTACTAGTATGAAATGCATTACAAGTACAGTAATACAAGTATGTGAAATAAAATAAAAAATAATTATCTCTAAATATTAATATCTCATTCATATAATCATATAAGGTTTCATGAAAATAGCAGGTGGAATGTTGGGAAATTTCCTTATTTTTTATACTCAAAGGTTTTATCAAAATTAAAATGTACAATAATGGGTAATATAAACGTATCTAGTATAGAATATTTTTAAGCATTAAAACAGTATAAAAAAGCTAAGCAAGCAAAAGATCTAGCAAAGCAATATGAATCAAGTACAAGCTAGATTTTCTTGTAATCAAGGCACGAGTTGGCTTGAATTGTATACAAGCTGCGTACACCTTAAATTTTCAACTATTAAGGGATATTCTAAGCTAAACTAGCTCATATAGTTTAAAGCTCGAGCTCAAGTTGAGGTTGGGTCAACTTAAATCATTGTTGAACACCTTAGAGACGATGAGAAGGAAAATCACAAAACAAATAAAGACACTTGTCTTATGGTTCTTTCAACAAACATGAATAAACGAACAGGGTAGTATGAATCAAGTACAAGAATATAATAAGTTGATCCATTAGGGGTTATGCCAAAATGTATATATACGTGACTATCTTTACCCTTTGAATACATTCAACCTTCAATATCGTTTACTTTTGCAACCTTTTATTGGGATTAAGTGTTAACTCATATCAATTGGTTTGACTATAAACAAATAATACTTGTAGCGGAATGATAATCAAAATAATTGTAATCAAAACATTTAATCAACTATAAGACATCATCACAAATTTCAATAATCGTAAGAACTGTTTACAAATGCAAGCTCCCTTTTGGACAGAACTCTCAATTCTCTGTGGTGGTGATGAACAATTTCACATTACATCACAATCTAGATCTATGAAATGTTACATACATAATTGCAAGGAAATTAAATGTAACAAACTTGCAATTTGGGTTGATTGAGCTAATAACAATAATGTTGACTCTTGTTAAAGGACAGATCAACTCTAACTGATTTGTGCTTCACAAGGATCTAGCCTTGATAGTTCTAAAATATATTTAATAAAGATTATTTATTAATTAGTAGAAATTGATCAAAGAAATCTTCCTTTTAGATGTCAAAAATGATATATCTATAATCATCACTCCAAAAATAACACCAGAATGCAAACTTACAATAGAGATGATAAAGTAAATAACGAAAAAGAGAAGACAATAGACAGAAATCAGATCATCAACATGATAATCTGTAAAAGATGAATTTATCAATAACCTTCAACAAGAGCAGAGAGTCAAACTAGAGCAGATGAGCAACAAAGAAGATGAAGAATAATCGAGAGACAAAATACTGAACCCTAGTAGCTTCCCTCCTCTATATAGCGACCATCTTTCATCCGGATCTTCAAAGACAGCCCATGACCCCCATGACCTGCGAACATAGAAAATGAGACATACACAAATAAAACGAAACAATTAGAATAGAACAATTATCTAGGAAATAAACAACATTTTTGGGAATAAAATTGAAACAATATGATTACATATTTATATTTTTAACACCCCTCCTCAATTTAATTCCCAAAAACATTTTACGTTTTAAACTGATTGGTAAAAAATACATGTTGTTTCACAACAAATCCTTTTGTGAACAAATCTGTCAACTGATTTTTTGAATCTATTTTCACCAATTTAATGGCTCCTGATGCAAGTTTTTCACGAAGGAAAAATAAATAAATTTTAAAATGTTTCGTTCTATCATGAAACACTTAGCAGCTATAGAAATGGCAGCATTATTATCAGTGTAAACTTATAGGAAGCGAGATATCAACCTTTAACTCCTTTAACAAATTTGTTATCCACAAAACCTCACACATGGCTCTATATTCAACCTCATCGGAAGATCTAGAAACAGATCCTTGTTTCTTACTTTTCAAGGAAACAAGACTGTTACCAAAAAAATACAATATTCCGTAACAGAGAGCCTAGAGTCAAGACATTTGCCCCAATCCGAATCAGTATATGCAGTAAGTTGATGACAATTTCCCTTACTGATGAACACTCCTTTCCCAGGAGCACTTTTCAAATACCGTAATAGCCTTAAGGCTATTTGAAGGTGAGAATTTGATGGACTGTGCATAAATTTGCTCAAGAATTGAATGGCATAACTAATATTCGGACGTGTATGACACAGGTAAATCAGTCTCCCAATTAGTTCTTGAAAGCCTGTAATATTTTTTAGTTTTGACTCATATTTTTTGCAAAACTTCATCACTGCATAATATAGCTCAATAGGAGTACTCACTGGTTTGCAACCAGTGAGCCCATATTCAGCTAACAGCTCCATGCAATATTTTCTTTAAGATAAACATAACCCACTTTTGGTTCTAACAGCTTCTATCCCAAGAAAATATTTTAACATACCAAGATCTTTAATCAATAATGATTATTTTATCTATTTCTTCGACATCATTTCCAGTCATAATTATATCATCAATGTACACATATAATACGAAAAATATGGATTTTTCATATTTAATGGACAGAGAATAATCACATTTACTTTGTTGAAATCCTAATTCTAACGGAACACCCACAAGTTTCTCATTTCACATCCTAGGTGCTTGTTTTAGGCCATATGTAACAACCGAATATTTTCTTTGAAGCCGACGAAAGAAGAAAAGAAATAAAGTCCAAAGTCGAGGGACCAAACTTGCCAAAACGGGAAGAAATTTGGATGAGTAGGGGTATAAAGGGGAGGGCAGCCCACACCCTCCCCATTCTTGCAAAAACTCAGCCAAAGGGAGAAGAGAAGGAGAAAAGGGAGAAAAACTTGGTTCGGGTGGATGAGTTTGGAGGTCGAAAATGGCAGATTGGGTTCGGGATGAACTGCATTCTGCATCAGCTAGGGCTAGGCGACCGAATGGAGGCGATACGGCCGAATGAGGTGTGATTGGGGTTCATTCGCACGATTCAGATTCATTCGCACGATTGGGGGCCAGTCACATGAGGAGTCATGCGACTGAGGGCCCATTCGTATAAGTGCTCATCCGCATTGAGTCCATCCGCATTGAGTCCATCTGCATGAGGTCCATTCGCATATATAGTGTTCATTCGCATGGATGTCCATTCGCACGAGGCTCAATCGCCTGGTGTTCATTCGCATGGGGTTCAATCGCATGGGAGGCCCTGCGACTGAAGGGTGCGCATACGCCCATGTAGGGCTTGTGTACCCGAGGAAAAGCGTAGTTTAATTACTGACTTTCAGGGGAAAGTTCAGATGTAAGTTTTAACGTGGAAGTTCCCGTAAGTTCATGTAAGATGACTGTCGTGGCCTTAGTGGTTATGTTAGGCATGATGATGATGATGTTGCATGATTATGCATAATGTATGTTATGTATGTATGATGATGCCCTGTATGATGATGCTACTGTGTATGTTGATGTTCGTTATTATGACGTATGTTTATCCTTCCCATGGCTTTACGTGTTATGTTAATAAATGAAACGAAAGTATTATGTAACGTAAAGTGGAAGATAATGAAAGAGGAACACGATGAATGAATGCATGCATTAATGAATGAATGAATGTAAGAAAGGCTTGCAAGCTAATATATCGAGGTTCCCAATCCAATGAAGGTGTTAGCTCAACGGTGTGCGGGTTAGCTACCCCGAAGGATGCACACTGGGGTCCAATCTTTGTGATTGACCATATGTATGGGATCCTTGCCACTTGCCCTAGGTACTGGAGTCAGCTTCGTGAACAATGTTCGAGGTCTATGAAAGACCTCAGGCTCAGTTACCCGCTTCGTGCATAATGTTCGGGGTATAGCATATGGCATTGATCCAAAATGAAAGAGAAAAGATAAGTGGTGAATGTACTTACCCTAGGTACTGAAGCCAGCTCCGTGCCCAATGTTCGAGGTCTATGAAAGACCTCAAGCTCAGTTACCCGCTTCGTGCACAATGTTCGGGGTCATGTACATGTCATCAAACGAAATGAACGTACGAATGAAAGTATGGAGTATGAATGAATGTGAATGAAAGTAATGAATGATGAAGATAATAATGATATTATCTATGTGTACGTATGATGTATGATCGCATGAAAGTAATGAACGGTTTGTACGAAAGAAAAGTATGTTTTATTATAAAACTAGAACTCACTCAGCAACGCTGACTTTTATGTGTTTCCAGTTGGCAGGTAATGGTTGCTGAGGATGGCATGGGGTGGCTACTCAGCTCTTTTGGATGGCATCCATTCATATAACGCTTTTGTGATGTAATACAACAATGTATTTTGTAACTGATTAACGATGTATTACTTTGCAAAAGCCTTTATAACGAAATGAAATGTCATTTTGAATGTTTCCGCTGCAATGTTTACTTAAGATAAATGAGAATGTATGTTTTATGTGCGGTGGTCGACCAGCTGTAAGCGTCCTGGGAACGAGGCCTTACAAGTTGGTATCAGAGCTAAAGTTTAAGTGAAATGGGTAAATTTTCAAAATAAACCTTAACTTAAACTGAGAACGGGACGGAAAGGGAAGGGATGTCAGTCTGAGTAGTTGCGTGCCATCAGGTATTTTCGTAGTGTTAACCAATATTATGTGCGCATGTTATGTGGTTTATGTGCTGCTTGTAGATTTAGATACTGATGTAGTCAGGACAGGTAATGCTCGGTGTATGAAGAGTAAAGTAAGTGGCTAATAACAACTGGCCACTGTAATTAGAGACTTACTATACTTGACATAAACTGAGTTGTTCCCTTGAATGACCGTGTTGGTGTTTAAATCTTTCAGCGTGCGTATGAATGGCTGGTGGTAGATCTTCGAATGCCTCTTGTGGTGGTGGTCGTGATGGGCTTGGTGCTGAGCCGCGACCCAAGAGGGGAAGACCCAGAGTTGAAAAGGTGGTTCATGAAGAACCCGAGACCCCTCATCCGGAGGGTGGTGATGAGAGTGCAAACTTTAGGGCCTCGGTGAAAGAGGCGGTGGTTGAGGAAGTGCATCAGGTCATGCAGACAATATTACCGTCTGTGGTGACCGAAGTGATTAAGGCAGTACGGGAAGGGGAAAGACAATAGAGGAACAGGTCCTCGGGAGGACGAGAGCAATCAGAGCCTGAAACAGTTCTCTTCGATGATGAAGAAGAGGAAGAAGATGAGCCTGTACCGGAGGCAGTACGAGGCTGTAACTATGGGGCATTCTAACGATGCGATCCCCCTACTTTTGATGGAAACGGCACTGCTGCTGCTGCTCACCGATGGGTGAGAGAGATGGAAGCTGTATTGAATATCAGCGAGTGCCGGGAGGACCAAAAGGTGAAGTTTGCTGCTCATTCTTTTGTGGACTCGGCTTTATGCTGGTGGGACAACATAGTCCAAGCCGAGGGTAGCAGGGCCACTGGGAGAATGAGATGGTCGGAGCTGGAGAAGTTGGTTATTGAGGAGTTCTGTCCTCTCTAGGAGATGGACAAGGTTGAGAGGAAGTTCCTGCAACTGGAGGCGGGAACCATGACACATCAGCAGTACACCACGAAGTTCAACGAGATGGCACGTCTGGTGCCAGATCAGGTGACGCCTCTGTCACGAAAGATTAAGAGGTACATTCAGGGTTTGCCAGCGGATATTCGCAGGTACATGATCGTGGCCCGACCGAGCATGTTTAGGTCGGCGATGGACTTGGCCGGGAGGTTATATGATGAGAGGGTTGTAGTGGTGGTGGCTGAAGGTAGTAGGAAGAGTCGTGGTGATCGAAACTGGAGTGGGAAGAGGTTTGGTCGGGGTGATGTCTCGACGGGTAATAAGAAGGCACGGGTGGATGATCGCCGTGTAACCATACCGGGTACGGGATCAAAAAAGTGTGGCAAATGTAGGAAGGAGCACATTGGCGAGTGTAGATGGGGGTTGAACGTTTGTTTCAAGTGTGGGAAGCCTAGTCATATGGCTAGAGATTGCAGGGGTACGGGGTGCTTTAACTGTGGGGAAAGTGGTCATATGAGTAAAGACTATAAGAAGCCGGGGGAAGAGGGTTTCAGGGTGAAGAAGACGGGGAGCAAAGGACCGAGGGCGAGCGCCAGGGCATTGACCATGACACAAGAGGAAGCTTGGACGGACCCTGATGTTGTGTCCGGTATGTTTCTAGTGAACCAAACTTTAGCTTCTGTGTTGTTTGATTCTGGTGCTAGTAAAAGTTTTATTTCTGCTGCTTTCTGTACTAAGCTGCCGGTTAGTAGTAGACGTGTTGATGCGCCCTTTGATGTAGAAACTGCCATAGGTAAGTCTACCAGGATTTCTGAGATGATAGAGGACAGTGATGTGGAACTAGAAGGTCATAAGTTTCCTGTTAGCCCGTTCGTGATGACCTTAGGTGGTTTCGATTTGGTTCTTGGGATGGATTGGTTGGCGGACTTCGAGGCGAACATTGTGTGTCGTAAGAAGATGATTCGTTTGATAGCGCCTGATGGGAGTTTCGTAATTGTTCATGGGGATCGAGTCATGACGATCCCGAAAGTAATCTCAATGGCGGTGGCGGGACAGTGTATGAGGCGTGGATGTAGCGCCTACTTGGCTTATGTGAAGGATGTGGATACGCCAACACCACAACTGTCTGATGTACCGGTGGTGTGTGACTTTCCAGATGTGTTTCCCGAAGACTTACCAGGAGTGCCACCAGAATGTGAGATCGAGTTTCAGATTGATTTGATACAAGGTGCCCAACCTGTTGCCAAAGCACCATATCGGTTGGCTCTGACTGAGATGAAAGAGTTAATGGAGCAATTGCAAGAGCTGCTTGATAAGGGGTTTATTAGACCGAATATCTCTCCTTGGGGTGCCTCGGCCTTATTCGTGAAGAAGAAATACAGTAGCATGAGGATGTGTATAGACTACCGTGAGCTGAACAAGTTGACGGTGAAGAACCGGTACCCGTTACCGAGGATGGATGATTTGTTTGACTAGCTTCAAGGTGTCAGTTGGTTTTCAAGGATAGATCTTCGACCTAGCTACCATCTGCTAAAAGTGAAAGAGCAGGATATTCCTAAAACAGCTTTTCGCACGCGTTATGGTCATTATGAGTTCCTCGTTATGTCATTTGGGTTGACCAACACGCCAGCTGATTTTATGGAATTAATGAATCGAGTGTGTCGGCCAATGTTGGATAAATCAGTGATTGTTTTTATTAATGATATCCTGATTTATTCAAAGAGCGAGATGGAGCATGCCGATCACATTCGAGAGGTGTTGGAGACGTTGGGAAGGGAGAAGTTTTATGCCAAGTTCTCCAAATGCGCGTTCTGGTTGCGCGAAGTTCAATTCTTGGGTCACGTGGTGAATCCGGAAGGGATTATGGTGGATCCAGAAAAGGTGGAGGCGGTGATGCAATGGAGGTCTCCAAAGATGCCATCTGAGATCCGTAGTTTTTTGAGTTTGGCAGGCTACTACCAAAGGTTTATTCAAGACTTCTCTAAGATCGCTTCTCCACTAACCAAGTTGACCCCGGAAAGATGTAAAGTTTGTGTGGGGTCAAGCTCGGGAGCAGGCATTTGAAGAATTGAATGCGAGGTTGACTCAAGCTCCTGTATTGTCATTACCCGATGGAAGTGAAGATCTGGTGGTTTATTCTGATGCTTCCTACTCGGGGTTGGGGTACGTGTTAATGCAGAAAGGAAAGGTTATAGCCTACGTATCTCGACAGTTGAAGGTTCATGAGGTTAACTATCCTACTCATGATTTGGAGCTAGCAGCAGTGGTCTTTGCGTTAAAGATTTGGAGGCACTACCTGTATGGGACGAAGTGCATCATATTCACTGACCACAAGAGCTTGAAGTATTTCTTCGAGCAGAAAGACTTGAACATGAGACAGAGGAGATGGTTGGAGCTCATAAAAGATTATGATTGTGAGATCCATTACCATCCTGGTAAAGCCAACGTGGTGGCAGATGCCCTTAGCCGAACGGAAAGACCCGAGCCGATTCGGGTGAATGCGTACCAGTTGATTATGACCTCTGATATGATGAAGGAAGTCAAAGAGTTTCAAGATGAGGTATTGAATGAAGATCATCTCTGAAAGAATGAGAGTTCTAGTCATGGAGTTGGGTGAAAACACATTTGGTGTTAGAACCCGGTTTAGACGAATGTGGATTCCTCGTCTTGGGGATCTACGGGTGAAGATTATGTATAAAGCTCATAAGACTCGATACTCTATTCATCCCGATGCTACAAAGATGTACCAAGACATGAAGAAAGATTATTGGTGGCGGGTATGAAGCGTGACGTAGTGGAGTATGCGAGTAAGTGCCTTACTTGCTTGCAAGTTTTGCTTGCAAGTGAAGGCTGAGCATCAAAAGCCATATGGGAAGATCCAACCTTTGGATATACCGGAATGGAAGTGGGGGCACATCACCATGGATTTCATTACGAAGTTGCCGCGTACTCTGAAAGGGTATGATGCTATATGGGTGATTGTTGACCGCTTGATGAAGAGTGCTCGCTTCTTACCGATTCGCGAGACATATTCATCTGAGAGGTTGGCTGATCCATTCATCAAGGAAATTGTAACTCGTCATGGTGTGCCGGTGTCTGTTGTGTCAGATCATGACACCCGGTTTATATCCAAATTCTGGAAGAAATTCCATGACGCCATGGGGACGAGGTTACATATTAGCACGGCTTATCACCCCCAGACTGATGGTCAGTCAGAAAGTACCATTCAGACATTGGAGGACATGCTTCGGGAATATGTGATTGATTTTGGGGGAAGTTGGGATGACCACTTACCATTAGCGGAGTTCTCATATAACAACAGTTATCATGCCAGTATTGGTATGCCACCTTATGAGATGCTATACGGTAGGAGATGCAGAACACCCGTCTGTTGGGGCGATATTGGTCATAAAGAGTTAGGGAGCATTGAGGTGATCGAGGCTACGACTGAAAAGCTTGAAATGATCAAAGCCTTCATGAAGGCAAACAAAGATAGACGTAAGTCGTATGCTGATAAATGACGCAGACCAATTGAGTTCCAAGTGGGTGATCGGGTTATGTTGAAGGTCTCACCTTGGAAGGGTATCATTCGTTTCTGAAAACGGGGCAAGTTGAGCCCAAGATACATAGGCCTTTTCCGAATCATTGCTCGAGTAGGAGAAGTGGCCTATAGATTGGAGTTACCAGATGAGTTAAGTGGAATTCACCCGACATTCCACGTATCTCATCTAAGGAAGTGCTTGGCAGATGAAGATATGATTGTTCCACTGGAGGATATCGAAGTAGACGAACGACTCAATTATGTGGAGCAACCAGTGACAATCATCGATCAAAAAGAGAAGAGGCTGAGAAATAAAGTGATTCCTCTTGTGCGTGTACAGTGGAAGTACAGGAAGGGATCCGAGTCAACGTGGGAGACCAAAGAAGAAATGAGATATCATTACCCACGTTTGTTCAAGGAATAACAGGTTTCGGGGACGAAACCTATATAAGGGGGGTGGACTTGTAACACTTGGATATTTACTTTGAAGCTGACAAAAGAAGAAAAGAAATAAAGTCCAAAGTCGAGGAACCAAACTTGCCAAAACGAGAAGAAATTTTGATGAGTGGAGGTATAAAAGGGGGAGGCCAACCCACACCCTCCCCATTCTTGCAAAAACTCAGCCAAAGGGAGAAGAGAAGGAGAAAAGGGAAAAAAGCTTGGTTCGGGTGGATTCGAGCGTGAAAATCGAAGTGTAGCGGGTCAAATCGAAGCTCTACTCGATGGGACTGTTTGTGTGAGTTCTTGGACCCCTCTTTTACACGTTTTGGTCGATTTTAGGGCTGGAACACATCTAAAAACCCTTTTTATATGCGTGTGTGTTTGACCTATTTGTATGGGTTTGCGTGTGATGCGTTTGGAGTTTGTTTCCTGGCTTGTGTGTGCTTGAATGGTGTTGTCGTATGCATTCCTAAGGTTTAGGATGGTTGATTTGGGCTTAAAATGGGTTTGGATGAGCTTGGAGGTCGAAAATGGCAGATTGGGTTTGGGATGAACTGCATTCTGCATCAGCTAGGGCTAGGCGACCGAATGGAGGGGATACGGACGAATAAGGTGTGATTGGGGTTCATTCGTACGATTGAGATTCATTCTCACGATTGGGGGCCAACCGCATAGGGAGTCATGCGACTGAGGGCCCATTCGCATAAGTGCTAATCCGCATTGAGTCCATCCGCATGAGGTCCATTCGCATAGTGTTCATTCGCATGCATGTCCATTCGCACGAGGCTCAATCGCCTGGTGTTCATTCACATGGGGTTCAATCGCATGGGAGGCCCTGCGACTGAAGGGTGCGCATACGCCCATGTAGGGCTTGTGCACCCGAGGAAAAGCGTAGTTTAATTAGACTTTCAGGGGAAAGTGCAGATGTAAGTTTTAACGTGGAAGTTCCCGTAAGTTCATGTAAGATGACTGTCGAGGCCTTAGTGGTTATGTTAGGCATGATGATGATGATGTTGCATGATTATGCATGATGTATGTTATGTATGTATGATGATGCCCTGTATGATGATGCTACTGTGCATGTTGATGTTCCTTATTATGACGTATGTTTATCCTTCCCGTGGCTTTACGTGTTATGTTAATGAATGAAACGAAAGTATTATGTAACGTAAAGTGGAAGATAATGAAAGAGGAACACGATGAATGAATGCATGCATTAATGAATGAATGAATGTAAGAAAGGCTTGCAAGCAAATGTATGGAGGTGCACGCCCAATGAAGGTGTTAGCTCAACGGTGTGCGGGTTAGCTACCCCGAAGGATGCACACTGGGGTCCAATCTTTGTGATTGGCCATATGTATGGGATCCTTGCCGCTTGCCCTATGTACTGGAGTCAGTTTCGTGCACAATGTTCGAGGTCTATGAAAGACCTCAGGCTCAGTTACCCGCTTAATGCACAATGTTCGGGGTATAGCATATGGCATTGATCCAAAATGAAAGAGAAAAGATAAGTGGTGAATGTACTTACCCTAGGTAGTGGAGCCAGCTCCGTGCCCAATGTTCGAGGTCTATGAAAGACCTCAGGCTTAGTTACCCGCTTCGTGCACAATGTTCGGGGTAATGTACATGTCATCGAACGAAATGAACGTACGAATGAAAGTATGGAGTATGAATGAATGTGAATGAAAGTAATGAATGATGAAGATAATAATGATATTATCTATGTGTACGTATGATGTATGATCGTATGAAAGTAAAGAACGGTTTGTATAAAAGAAAAGTATGTTTTATTATAAAACTAGAATCACTTAGCAACGCTGACTTTTATATGTTTCAAGTTGGCAGGTAATGGTTGCTGAGGATGGCACGGGGTGGCTACTCAGCTCTGTTGGATGGCATCCATTCATATATTGCTTTTGTGATGTAATGCAACAATGTATTTTCTAACTGATTAACGATTTATTATTTTGCAAAAGCCTTTATAATGAAATGAAATGTCATTTTGAATGTTTCCGCTGCAATGTTTACTTAAGATAAATGAGAATGTATGTTTTATGTGCGATGGTCGACCAGCTGTAAGCGTCTCGGGAACGGGTCCTTACACCATACAACGCTTTATTTAGTTTACAAACTTGAGTTTCATTTTCAAAAAAATATCCATCATGTAATTGCATACATACATCCTCATTTAAGGTTCCATAAAGAAAAGCGTTATATATGTCAAGTTGAAAAATAGACCAGTTATTTTCAATGGCCAAGGAGAGTACACATCGAATGGTTACAATTTTCACAACCGGGGCAAAGGTATCTTCAAAATCTATATCTTCTTTTTGGTTATACCCTTTAGCAACAAGTCTTGCCTTGTAATGTTCAATTTCCCCGGTTGACTTATATTTAACTTTATAAACCCAATTACATCCAATATCTTTTCTACATATTGGCAAATCTACCAAATTCCAATATTTTGGTTCAAGGCCTCTATCTCTTCATTCATGCATTTAACCAACTTGGGTCTTGTTTGGCTTCAAAAAAGTTTTTTTGGCTCCACTGATTCGTTTAGAGACACAGCAAATGACTTATTTTCAAAGAAAAGATTCGAATACTTTACTACACGCTCCATTCCATATTTAACTTTTCCTTCAACTATAAAGTCATTTAGTTTTTTTGGAAAAATTATGGTTCTTGTGGACTTACGAATATGACCTGATGGTTCATTAAATCCCTCGAGAGAGTGTGGATATTCATTGTTAGTTCTAGCAGGTCCTGCCTCGCTATTCTCAGGAACAGCAAAATAGGGATGCTGGTGTTCACGTGTGCTTATACCATCATATGGCTGCTGTATTTTAGCCTTCCCATTTGTAGTATCCAGTAAAGGAACATCAACCAAGCCATATACACTTGATTTACTAAGAATTGGCTGTTGGACATAGCCAGAATTTTCTCCAACTCTTCTCTCCTTATCATCGGGAATTTCACCATTAGAGGGATCTGGTTGACTTTGTTCAAGCATTTCAAAAAAATTAATATGTGTTAAAGGTGTGGAGAAGTCGGTGTCTAGATTTGAGTTTTCTTTTGTTTGGAAAAGGAAAAATTGTTTTATAAAATTTAATATCTCTTGAGAAAAAAAAATAGTTTTCATGTCTAGACTCCACACTTTGCACCCCTTTTTAAAAGGGGAATAACCAAGAAAAACATATTTTTCAGCATGACTACCAAATTTGTAATTGTTATTAAGAATAGTGCAAAAACAAAGACACCCAAACACCCTAAGGTGATTTAAAGGGGGAGAGAAGCTAAACATCATTTCCTACGGGGGTTTTCCAAAAGAACTGAAGATGGAGTCCTGTTAATTAGGTATGCAGCAGTTAGCACATAATCTGACCAGAATTTTAAAAGCACCCCTCCTTGACACAGTAACATTCTAGTAATGTTTATAAGGTGTTTATGCTTTCGTTCTACAATCCTATTTTGTTAAGGAGTATAAGCACACGTGGTTTGATGAAAAATTCGATTTTGATGACAAAATGGGAACATACGATTATTAACAAATTCAGACCCATTGTCACTTCGAAAACATTTTACATTTTTACCAAATTGAGTCTTAATCATATTAAAAAAGATTTTGAGATTGAAGAAAACCTCATCTTTGTGTTTCATTAAGTATATCCAAACACTTCTTGAATTGTCATCAACAATGGTTAGGACAAATTTGTAACCCTCCCTACTTGGAACTCTATATGGACCCCAAACATCAATGTGAACGAGCTCACCCACATGATTTGTTTTATGGTCAGAAAGAGGGAAAGGTTCACGATATTGTTTTGCCTTATGACATACATCACATGGCATTCCAATTTCTTTATTTTTTAGGTTCAAAAATTTTAGGACTTGGTCAGAGGGGGGCCCAAGTCTGAAACACCATAAGTTTATACTATTATGGCTGTTAAAACACACCTTAAATAAGCTAGATAAGTTATGATGTATATATAACCGTCTATTTGGTTACCAATCACCAGAGTTTTCTTGGTATTCAAATCCTGAATATAACATTTTGATTCATCAAACAAAACCCTCTCTTTGTTATCCCTAGTCAATTTAAACACAGACATCAGGTTCACATAATACTCAAGAACAACAAAGACATCTGAAAGGATCATATTTTCACTTAATTTAAAACATCCAATTTTTGTTACTATTTCATTAGTTCCATTTGGGTGTTTTACTTTCATATTAAGATCAAACACATCCACTTGATTAAATAAGTTTTTTTCTAACATAACCATGTGCTGATTAGCACTGGAGTCTATGATCCAACCTGATGACTGTATTAAGGAATCATGTGAGAAACTGTACACATGATTACTCGAGAAATTTTTAAAAGCATGTATACTTTTGGTACCTCCAAAATTAGATGTTTGAGGATCTGTTGTTTTCTTATTCAAAAGTCCCAAAAGCTTAGAAATTTGTTCAGGGGGTTAGAGAAGGACACATAGTAGAAGAATTTAAAGATGTATGATCATTTTTTGACAGTTTTGCATTGTTTAATGTGTTCCTTTTTATCCCTTGATTATTACCCTGCCCAGTTCTAGGCTTATACCCTTGAGGGTATCTAATAATTTCAAAACATCTCTCAATGGTGTGGCCAATTTTGTTGCAATGAGTACATTTCAGGTTTTGGTTTGGACCTCTACCAACTCGTCTTTTATTTTTAGAAAATTGATTTACTTTGAAGTAAATCCTACATTTTGAGTTTTTGAATATTACTTGAGTTCCTGTGTGATTCTTTTGTTGATATTATTGAGAAAGCCGTTTTAATAGTGGGAAGAAGATCTCTTGTTAATAAGTTTGTTCTCACGGGTTGGTAGATGTTATCAAGTCCCATTAAGATTTGCATCAATTTTATAAGTTGACTGAAATCATTATATTCTGTTAAGGCATTACATGAACAAGATGGTAATTGTACTATTGCATCAAATTGTTTCCACATTGAGTTGAGTTTATGATAGTACTCAGACACAAAAGTCCTATTTTGAGACATACAATTGATTTTTTGATATAGATTAAACACAACAGATCTATCCACTTTGTCATAAGTTTCTTTGAGGTAAGTCCAAACTTCAGAAGCTAACTGGGAATATACTTGACCAACATACAACTCTTCACATATTGAATTTAAGATCCAGGTTATTACCACTGAGTTGCATCTGTCCTATTATGAATCTAATACATTGTTATTAGTTGGTCTTTTACAGGTTTTATCTACAAATCCCAGTTTATTTTTTGCTTTTAAAGCGAGTTTCATTGTATTTGACCATATAGTATAATTTTCTGTCCTTTTCAGTTTTATACTAACAATTGTTAGTGAGCTAGAGTCACTTGGGTACAGATAAAGAGGGTCACTAATATCCAACTTACTAATGAGAGTCTCAGTAAAGACAACAACATTAGAATCAGCCATTGTCATACAACTTGAACAAACAGAAATGAGAAACACACAATCACACGCATAGAGAAATTGATCAAGGCCAGAGCCAGGTTTTCACACCATTCTTATGATGGCAGATAAAGGATTAGCCAAGATCAATTATGCAAAAAACACACAACCTAAAAACATGCAAGTGATGCACAAAGAAGCAACTTTAACAAAAATTATAAGTAACATACAGACCAATAGTAGCACACTGGTACCCCTACCCCGGTTAAGAGATCACTAGATCAACAGAAAAGTAACAAGGGAAGAGATAATTCTTATAATGGGGGGGCACGTTAGGGTTCTCCAAGAAAGTGATTTGTAACCTTCAAGGGTTACAAGATTCATAGAATAGCCAGAATACATCTGAGATGTCCTTAGCAAGAGTAGGCACCAATTTGGTGCACTTGATAAGCAGATTGAGCCCGTAACCTTCAAGGATTACAAGGCACAACAAACCTAAATGTAGAGAGAGTATTTCTACCAGCCGTTCAAATGAGTATGAAATACTTAGGGTTTCTTCAGGAACCCTAATCTTCAGATGTTAATGAAACTTCAATAATGAGTAGATAATTCTAAGAAAGAACCCTAAGAACAAGTAGCGTATGCGGAAGCAGTCCCAGAGGAATAATCTTGATTAGGGTTTCAGATCTAAAAGCCCTAACCAACGAACAACAACAGAGATTGGATTTGAAGTCAAAGAGCTATCAATAGACAATAGATGAAAGCCCGAATTGGTTTGATACCATGTCAAAAATAATATATCTATAATCACCACTCCAAAAATAACACCAGAATCCAAACTTACAATAGAGATAACAGAGTAAACAATGAAAAGAGAAGACAATAGACAGAAATCAGATCATCAACATGATAATCTGTAGAAGATGACTTTTTCAAGAACCTTCAATAAGAGTAGAGAGTCAAACTAGAGCAGATGAGCAACAAAGAAAACAAAGAATAACCGAGAGACAAAGTACTGAACCCTAGCAGCTTCCCTCCTTTATATAGCAACCAACTTTCATTCGAATCTTCAAAGACAGCCCATGACCCGCATGACCCATGAAAATAGAAAATGAGACATACACAAATAAAACAAAACAATTAGAATAGAACAATTATCTAGGAAATAAAAAACTTTTTTGGGAATAAAGTTGAAACAATAGGATTACATATTTATATTTTTAACATTAGTAGAAAATTTAGTTGTTCATATTCAGCTAAATCTTCACATCAACTGCTTAGATTAAATCATCGGAGGAATTGAATTTTATAATTCTATAACCGGATTATTATAACTTAATTAGTTGATAATCTTGAAATAATTCTTCAAGGGATCATCATACAAGCATCCTTTTAATATAACTTACCCAATTACAAGTGGAAGTCGATCAGAAGATAAACTTCAAGGGATTTTCTTTTAATAATCAGATGTGAGTTTTGTAATAACTGGTTTAACAAGGTCTAACAAACACCCCTTAAAACTAATGACGCCAAAATTCACTTATATCTTTTATTTAAAAGTACATTCCCCCGTGCTGATCACATGGTTTTTCAACTACTTAAGGTTCAATGTCATTAGTTTCTCTTTGTAAATGATTTTTAAAAGGGAACTACGTCTTCTTTTGATAGCCTCAAATTCTTAAACCATATATTATTCTTTATAACAACTTCATATTTTCTCATCATTTATATTTTCTTGAATCTTTGTCACAAGGCCATTTAATAATTTTATGTTCGTTTCATGCAACACTTTGCATTTAAGAACTGATTTAGTGAGTAGTTAGATCATTAGCACCAAAAGTATATCTAGAAAATTTCTTCTCATCATAGTCACATATTGAAATGAGGAAAGCCTATAAAAGGGTGAGGGCACCCCCTTTTTCCCCACCCTTATGTGAAAACTATTACTACTGTTCTAGAGAGAGACAAGAAGCTATAGAGAGAAAGCAATAGGAGGTGGTGTTTAAGTTATGTATTTCGAGCCTTTGATTCATTTATATAATAGGGAATGACTAATGATGAGTGTAGCTTTTTGGATCAAGAGGCTTTCTGGAAGGGTTTTGTTATGGGTTGTCTCCAATGATGAGTTCTAACCCCTTTTTATACAAGTTTTTTCACATTTTAGGGATGTTATGAATACTACTATATTATATATACTTAATATGATGATGCTGATTGATATGGTCACAATATGGATGAATTTGCTAAGATTAAGTCGATGTGTTGTTTGAGCTGTAGTGTTTTCGAATGTAAACCGGTATATTATCACGCAATGAAAGGTTCTCGTGTGAAATAGGTGACCTAGACTATAAGGGTTTTGAATTATATGTTGGTCTCGCATGATAATGTGGTTCTCGCATG
The DNA here is from genome assembly GCA_024085815.1 of Flaveria linearis. NCBI lineage: Eukaryota > Viridiplantae > Streptophyta > Magnoliopsida > Asterales > Asteraceae > Flaveria > Flaveria linearis. The sequence continues at coordinate 9,861,946 of CM044006.1, read as the reverse complement.
ATATGATGTTCTCGCGCTATATGATATTTCGCATATGATGATGTTTTCGCGTTGTGTGATGTTCTTGCGCACCTATATGTTCTAGCTTAGTCTTAGAGCTCTCGCATGATTAGACTTTGTTAAGTAAATTACCTTTAACCAAGTGTTATTCTAAGTTTTATCTTATATTTTTTGATCTATTTTCGTAATTTTAAAAGTTATATGAAAACTGTACTTGGTATGTTTACGTACTATTATAAGTAGAGTATTATATAATTAAGGTGAAATGTAACGTAAATGTAAAGTGAAACGTAATATATGAATAAATACCTTGCAAGTAAAATGTATGAAGGTTCATAACCCAATGAGGGGTTATTAGCTCAACTGTGTGCGGCTTAACTAGCCCATGAGGATGCATACAAGGGTCTGATCCTTGTGATTGACCATGGATGAATAAAGCTTTACAACCAATATGTTGTTAGCTTAACTGTGGGTGGCTTTAATAGCCCAGAAGGATACCCACAGGAGGTCTGGTCTTTATGATCAACCATGAATGGAATGAGATCTTTCTCGCTTGGCCTTAAGATTGTGATCAGTCTCGTGATTTATGTTGGGGGTCTACCATATGACACTGATTTGTTACAATGAAAGATAATGGTTAAAAGAATGAATAAAATGAATGAAATGAGCTTAATAATATGTATGTATTAATGTGTGATCACGTATGGTGTAACAACCTTAAAATTTTTTTTTATGTATAATTATTATTAAAAGGTTATTGTATATATATATATATGAGTCAACACCAAATACCACTTCATCCCCTACCCCTCGGTTAAAGGAACTTCCTAGGCTTCTTCTTTTGACACCTAAGTCTCTATAAATGAGTCATCAAAGTTATCAAGAGGTGGTATGCAAATCAAAGTTGAATACTAACTTCTATATTTCTCGGTTGTTATATATACATACCATCATCATCACTTAACCACAACAAGCTTGAAACACTCTCTCCCTCTCGGACTCTCTCAAACACACATACCATCACCATTAGCCAATCACCATTACAACATCACCATCACAAACACCCGACAAACATCATCACCCGACTAACAAACACCAACAACTATCACCATCCACACCTCGGTATCTTGTTGCTGGATTCCAGAAGTGAAGAACACCACCAACACATATCATCTAAGGTCATTAAAAGCTTGGTTTACATATATGTTACACATATACATATATATACCGATGTGTGTATGTATGCATATGGATGTAATCACCAAAAACCATCTTGAAAGTCTTGAAACCTCAAAACTTGAGTAACAAGGTTCCAAAATCCAGAACCTTGTGTTTTATAAATATATAAATTAAATTTTTATAAATTTATAACATAAAAACTAAGAAAAATCAAATAAATGTTTAATGAAAGCAATTGTGGGAATAAACATGTAAAATACTTGTTTTTATACTGAAATAATAAACTGAAGAATTTGGTATAATTTTGATAAACAAAATAATTTATACAAATTATTTTGTTTATGGAAAATAGAAGAAAAAGCCAAAAATATAAATAAAATCGGGAAAATTCTGATGAAATCTCATAATGATTCTTTTGAGGTATAAAAGTCTCTGGAATTATTTCAGAATTTTATACCTTATTATGATTTAAATACGAATTTTATATATTCTGCAATAAATAAATCATAATAAATACTTAAAGGACATAATAAATCTGGATAAAATCATAGATGAAATATTAAAACACTTAGTACAGAATATATAATTTTCATGAATTATTGAATAATATAACTATTTTTTTAAATATTATGATTATTGAAGAAATTACCGAAACTATTATAGTATGATATGAACTATGGAATAAATATATGTTGTTTGGTTATATATAATAAGTATTCTGTAAAAATATGGGAAATTTTCATAAACAGAAACTATTTTTAACTATTTATGAGAACTTTATAAAATTCACAGAAAATAATCTGTTAATGGTTAGGTTCTATAAAAATTATATGTTGTTATTGGAATGATGGAAGAAAATATATGGACTTATGAGGACTGATGGGACAATATTGAACATTTTGATGAATATTTGGATTATTATGAGAAATGATAGAAATTATTATGACTACATTGGGACTGTGATTTAATTATATGTTGTTCTATATAATATTTGAAGTTAGATATAAAAATATGAGAATTTATTTACTGCAGTAGCTAATTTTTATGAATTTTTATGATTTTGTAGATCTTATAACAAATAATCTGTTGGGAAATAAATTCTATAAAAATTAAAGAAGATTCTAAATAGATTAAACTAATTTCTGTAAGAAATTGGTGATTTTTAGAGAAACAAAGCTATATTTGAGTTATTTTTGTAATTTACAAAGTAAATTACATTATTATCTAGAAACAATTAAAAGGGTAATTTTGGAGGCCCGAAGATGTTTCTATTTTTACAGTCAATGAAAAACAGAAAAAGATTTGAAGTATTATCTAACACTGTGAACTATTTTATTAGGTTCAAGTGGAAGATACGGTGAGTTCATAACCCCATTTTCCAACCGTTTTGATATTCAGTAAAGTTTTGGGGGGAAAAAGCATACGATTTTTGGTTGATGTATTATTTTGATTTACTTGAGTTACTTACTATCATTTGTGATACAACCATTAGTTCGAATGAGGAACCGTCTGGTAATATTAGTAGCGCTACTTAGGAGAATTAGTATCGACCGGATGAGGGTTGTTACTATTTCCCTGTATCTAACCGGAATGAGGGTTAGGATGCAATATTACTCGATTTTGTGAGAATTAGTATCAACCGAATGAGGGTTGTTACTATTTTCCTGTATCTAACCGGAATGAGGGTTAGGATACAATTATTTCGTGACAGTATGATTATGTTTGTGCAGGTTTGGTTGTAACTAATACATCAACAAAATAACTTTTGTTATATATAAACCTATGTTCTCACCAACATCTTTGTTGACTTTATTGAGTATGCTTTTTCAGGACAATATGAGTAGTAGTTTTGATTATAGCTTCGAAGTCCATAACGGATAAGGTGAAGTTGTGGAAAAAGTCTGTGTGACCATAATCGTCGACATCGTTGACGGGAGTATATTTATGGATTAAGAAGACATGCTGTAGTTAAAAATAGTTAGAATTACATCAGATTTTAAAAGCTTATGTAATAGATGTAATTCCTCGAATATTATGAATAAAACATGTCATGTGTTGTTTTATTTAAAATATTTCTATATATTATTCGGTTATAATTAATGCACTCTGATAAAAGCTAGTCACACCCGAACATCGTTTCGCGCTTCCGCCGGGATGTGACAGGTTGGTATCAGAGCCATTGGTTATAGAGAATTAGTTATTTTAAGTAAATAACTAGACTATAACCATAAGCTCAAAATATACTTTATGATTTTATGTGAATATATGTGGATTATGTGAAATTTCATGATTTTATGATTTTAACAAAATTTTAAATGATTATTTGACTAACTCTTTTTGTGAAAGCTTGTTAAGAAATTTTGCAGTATGAGTCCAGATAGTATTTATTATGAAACCGACCCTTCAGAAGAATCATACCATAGCAGCCCTAAAGAAATAGTGCCTGAATCAGAACCACAACAGGATATAAATATTTCCTCAACTGGAATGGAGAATACCTCAAGATTTTATGTTAGACGTGCATCAGTGCAAAGGGGAGGATATACAATTATAACTCCTAGGAAGAAGGTAAAAACGTGGAAACAGGTTTAGGGCTATACCAACTGAGGAGATAGAAACACAACCTCCTGTTTCTCCCAAAGATAAAGATAAAATTACTAAACCAGAGTTGGATCAGGTGAAAACAGCCCGACAGACTCTTAAGAAACTTAAGAAGATACAGCTGGGAATCTGGAAAATTCAAACGGATATTAAGAAGCTCAAGACACCCAAGAAAAGTATTTTCATCAGGATCTGGAAATGGTTTAGCAGAAACTAAAAGTTTATAGTTTAACTTGTTAGAATAAAGAGAAATAAGAACTTAACTGATATATGTATTTTGTGTTAACATGTTTATTTGATCTATGTTAGATAAATTTTGTGTTAAGATATTTATTTGAAATACTAACACTGAAATTCACTATAGTAAACCATGCCGCCAAAAAGAAACACTCAACCTGTCAGGAGAACAGCTCGAGTGGGGCGACCTAGAACCAGACTTGGGGAAGAAACACCTGTAAACCCTGTGAACCCTGATACCACTGAGAATGATAGGATATCTCAGATGATAGCCCAACAGCTAGAAGCTACCTTACCTACCCTAATTAACCAACTTCAGCAAAACCTGAATGTTGGAACTACCTCAAACCCACCAGCAAAACTGAAAATATAAACGTGGAAGAACAACAGGAAGAAGAAATCCTGAATGGAAGGTCAAAAGGATGCTCCTACAAAACCTTTATGTCCTGTAGACCTCGGGAATTTGATGGGAAAGGTGGAGCAGTACAAGCTTTAAGATGGCTAGATGACATGGAAGGAGTTCTGAAAATTAGCAACTGTGCTGAAAATCTCAAAACACTGTTTGCTTCACATTCCTTAAAAGGAGAAGCACAATACTGGTGGAAAATGGAAATACATACTAGGGGTAGAAATGTTATGAATAAGTTAAGCTGGGAAGAATTTAGAAACCTAGTGATAGAAAAATACTGCCCGTACAATGAGATAGAAAAACTGGAAGCTGAATTCCTAGCCTTAGAAATGAAAGGTGCAGCACATCGGGAGTACACTGATAGGTATAATGAACTATCTAGGTTAGTACCACACTTGATAACCCCGGAATCCAAAGGATAGGAAGGTATATTGGGGATTAGTGCCACAAATAAGGGGATTAGTGAAATCAGCTAGAACCAAAACCTTCCAGGAGGCAGTAATCCTGTCAGGAAGTCTGACAGATGAAATGATCAGGAATGGATCATTAAGTCACCAACAGGTAGGAGAAAAGAGGAAATGGACTGAAAACCATTCGGGAAGGAGATTTGGTGAAAGTTCTCAGAAAAGAATAACCCGATCTCCACCAAGAAACTTTTTAGGAACAACTCAAGAAAAGGAATTAGAAAAACCACCACAGTGCAATATCTGTCAGAGATATCATACAGGAAACTGTATGACAGTGGTGTGCTATAACTGTAAAAGGAAGGGACACGTTCCCGAGACTGTAGAAACCCTACTAGCAACAAAACCGTCTGCTTTCAATGTGGAAGTGAAAGTCATTTCCGGAACGAATGTCCACAACGAAAGGGTAAGGCTCCAGCTAACCAGAACAACCCTCAGGGAAGAGCTTTTGTGATACAAGCTGATGAAGCTCGTTATGAACCAGAAATAGTTACGGGTACGTTCCTTATCAATAACCAGTACGCTAAAGTATTATTCGATACAGGAGAAACCCGTAGTTTTATCTCACATACTATTCGACCATTAATTAGTCTAATATTTGAAAAATTACGTGACAATTATGTGATAGAATTAGCTAATGGTAAGATAATTGAAGTTGACAAAATCATTCCTAATTGCATCTTAAATTTAGATGAGTACTGTGTTGATATAAATCTGATACCTATTAAGTTAGGAGGATTTGATATAGTAATAGGAATGGATTGGTTAAGTACAAATCATGTTGAAATCATTTGTGATAAGAAAATGATTAAGATTCCTTTGATTAAGGAAAATAAAATTCTCTGTATTTATGGTGATAGGCCATGTAATATTGTGAAACTGATTACTTGTGAAAAAGCACGAAAGTATCTTAACAAGAATTGTTTAGCATTTTTGGTTCATATTGTTGATATATAACTTGATAAGGAAAATTTGGAAAGTATTCCTGTTATAAATAAATATGCTACTATGTTCCTGATGAATTACCTGGACTACCACCCCCTCGTCAGATATAATTTAAAATAGAATTGATACCAGAAACAACCCTTATTGCCAGACACCTTATCATTTAGCACCAACTGAGATGAAAGAACTTATGACTCAGTTACAGGAATCGTTAGATAAAGAATTCATACGTTCTAGTGTATTCCCTTGGGAAGCACCAGTATTATTTGTTAAAAAGAAGGATGGAACCTTTAGAATATGTATTGATTATAGGGAATTTAATAAGGTTACTATAAAGAATAGATACCCATTCCCTAGAATTGATGATCTGTTTGACCAACTACAAGGAGCTAGTTATTTCTCAAAATAGACTTAAGATCTAGATATCATCAATTAAGAGTACAGGAAAATGATATTTCTAAGACTGCATTCAGAACTAGTTACGAACATTACGAGTTTCTTGCAATACCATTTAGGTTAACTAATATTCAGATAATTTGATTAATTGCACAGGTATTGAGTAATGGGTTTGGTGAATCATGAAGGATAATGGCTAGAACATTATAATTGCAATAAATAAGTAATAACACCTGGCCACTGTTATTTCTTGTCTATTAATACTATTATGTTTTGGATCATAATCCCTCATGTGAATACTAAATCCCTGCTCCCTCATGTAGCAATAGATAAGCTAGAACGTTATAATTGCAATAGACAAGTTGGAGATGAAACCATAACTGGTATGTTTCTCATTAACAACATATATGCTAGAGTTTTATTTGACATTGGTACAAACAGAAGTTTCATTTCAAACTGCCTTAGTACCTTATCTAAACTTAGTACCACAAACTCTAGAATGTACGAAATCATATAGTGTGTAAACCCTACTTAAATAATTTGTTGTAGTCTTCATTAATGACATTCTGATCTATTTTAAGAATAAGGTGATGGCATAGGCATTCAGACAGTTTAGAGGTAGGAAAGAAATAAAGAATTTAAAGAGAAGATGAAATCAAAAAGAAGTACCTTCACCTATTTAATATTTAGTTAAACTTCTAAAAACATACTCCACAGAATTTCGGGACGAAATTCTTTTAACGGGGGGAGAATGTAACAACCTTAAAATTTTTTTATGTATAATTATTATTAAAAGGTTATTGTATATATATATATGAGTCAACACCAAATACCACTTCATCCCCTACCCCTCGGTTAAAGGAACTTCCTAGGCTTCTTCTTTTGACACCTAAGTCTCTATAAATGAGTCATCAAAGTTATCAAGAGGTGGTATGCAAATCAAAGTTGAATACTAACTTCTATATCTCTCGGTTGTTATATATACATACCATCATCATCACTTAACCACAACAAGCTTGAAACACTCTCTCCCTCTCGGACTCTCTCAAACACACATACCATCACCATTAGCCAATCACCATTACAACATCACCATCACAAACACCCGACAAACATCATCACCCGACTAACAAACACCAACAACTATCACCATCCACACCTCGGTATCTTGTTACTGGATTCCAGAAGTGAAGAACACCACCAACACATATCATCTAAGGTAATTAAAAGCTTGGTTTACATATATGTTACACATATACATATATATACCGATGTGTGTATGTATGCATATGGATGTAATCACCAAAAACCATCTTGAAAGTCTTGAAACACAGAACCTTGTGTTTTCTAAATATATAAATTAAATTTTTATAAATTTATAACATAAAAACTAAGAAAAATCAAATAAATGTTTAATGAAAGCAATTATGGGAATAAACATGTAAAATATTTGTTTTTATACTGAAATAATAAACTGAAGAATTTGGTATAATTTGATAAACAAAATAATTTATACAAATTATTTTGTTTATGGAAAATAGAAGAAAAAGCCAAAAATATAAATAAAATCGGGAAAATTCTGATAAAATCTCATAATGATTCTTTTGAGGTATAAAAACCTCTGGAATTATTTCAGAATTTTATACCTTATTATGATTTAAATACGAATTTTTATATATTCTGCAATAAATAAATCGTAATAAATACTTAAAGGACATAATAAATCTGGATAAAATCAGAGATGAAATATTAAAACACTTAGTATAGAATATATAATTTTCATGAATTATGGAATAATATAACTATTTTTGTAAAATATTATGATTATTGAAGAAATTACAGAAACTATTATAGTTTGATATGAACTATGTAATAAAATATATGTTGTTTGGTTATATATAATAAGTATTCTGTAAAAATATGGAATTTTTCATAAACAGAAACTTTTTTTTAACTATTTATGAGAACATTATAAAATTCACAGAAAATAATCTGTTAATGGTTAGGTTCTATAAAAATTAGATGTTGTTATTGGACTGATGGACGAAAATATATGGACTTATGAGGACTGATGGGACAATATTGAACATTTTGATGAATATTTGGATTATTATGAGAAATGATAGAAATTATTATGACTACATTGGGACTGTGATTTAATTATATGTTGTTCTATATAATATTTGAAGTTAGATGTAAAAATTTGAGAATTTATTTACTGCAGTAGCTAATTTTTATGAATTTTTATGATTTTTTAGATCTTATAACAAATAATCTGTTGGGAAATAAATTCTATAAAAATTAAAGAAGATTCTAAATAGATTAAACTAATTTCTGTAAGAAATTGGTGATTTTTAGAGAAACAAAGCTATATTTGAGTTATTTTTGTAATTTACAAAGTTAATTACATTATTATCTAGAAACAATTAAAAGGGTAATTTTGGAGGCCCGAAGATGTTTCTATTTTTACAGTCAATGAAAAACAGAAAAAGATTTGAAGTATTATCTAACACTGTGAACTATTTTATTAGGTTCAAGTGGAAGATACGGTGAGTTCATAGCCCCATTTTCCAACCGTTTTGATATTCAGTAAAGTTTTAGGGGAAAAAGCATACGATTTTTGGTTGATGTATTATTTTGATTTACTTGAGTTACTTACTGTCATTTGTGATACAACCATTAGTTCGAATGAGGAACCGTCTGGTAATATTAGTAGCGCTACTTAGGAGAATTAGTATCGACCGGATGAGGGTTGTTACTATTTCCCTGTATCTAACCGGAATGAGGGTTAGGATGCAATATTACTCGATTTTGTGAGAATTAGTATCAACCGAATGAGGGTTGTTACTATTTTCCTGTATCTAACCGGAATGAGGGTTAGGATACAATTATTTCGTGACAGTATGATTATGTTTTTTCAGGTTTGGTTATAACTAATACATCAACAAAATAATTTTTGTTATATATAAACCTATGTTCTCACCAACATCTTTGTTGACTTTATTGAGTATGCTTTTTCAGGACAATATGAGTAGTAGTTTTGATTATAGCTTCGAAGTCCATAACGGATAAGGTGAAGTTGTGGAAAGAGTCTGTGTGACCATAATCGTCGACATCGTTGACGGGAGTATATTTATGGATTAAGAAGACATGCTGTAGTTAAAAATAGTTAGAATTACATCAGATTTTGAAAGCTTATGTAATAGATGTAATTCCTCGAATATTATGAATAAAACATGTCATGTGTTGTTTTATTAAAAATATTTCTATATATTATTCGGTTATAATTAATGCACTCTGATAAAAGCTAGTCACACCCGAACATCGTTTCGCGCTTCCGCCGGGATGTGACAGGTTGGTATCAGAGCCATTGGTTATAGAGAATTAGTTATTTTAAGTAAATTACTAGACTATAACCATAAGCTCAAAATATACTTTATGATTTTATGTGAATATATGTGGATTATGTGAAATTCATGATTTTATGATTTTAACAAAATTTTAAATGATTATTTGACTAACTCTTTTTGTGAAAGCTTGTTAAGAAATTTTGCAGTATGAGTCCAGATAGTATTTATTATGAAACCGACCCTTCAGAAGAACCATACCATAGCAGCCCTAAAGAAATAGTGCCTGAATCAGAACCACAACAGGATATAAATATTTCCTCAACTGGAATGGAGAATACCTCAAGATTTTATGTTAGACGTGCATCAGTGCAAAGGGGAGGATATACAATTATAACTCCTAGGAAGAAGGTAAAAACGTGGAAACAGGTTTAGGGCTATACCAACTGAGGAGATAGAAACACAACCTCCTGTTTCTCCCAAAGATAAAGATAAAATTACTAAACCAGAGTTGGATCAGGTGAAAACAGCCCGACAGACTCTTAAGAAACTTAAGAAGATACAGCTGGGAATCTGGAAAATTCAAACGGATATTAAGAAGCTCAAGACACCCAAGAAAAGTATTTTCATCAGGATCTGGAAATGGTTTAGCAGAAACTAAAAGTTTTAGTTTAACTTGTTAGAATAAAGAGAAATAAGAACTTAACTGATATATGTATTTTGTGTTAACATGTTTATTTGATCTATGTTAGATAAATTTTGTGTTAAGATATTTATTTGAAATACTAACACTGAAATTCACTATAGTAAACCATGCCGCCAAAAAGAAACACTCAACCTGTCAGGAGAACAGCTCGAGTGGGGCGACCTAGAACCAGACTTGGGAAGAAACACCTGTAAACCCTGTGAACCCTGATACCACTGAGAATGATAGGATATCTCAGATGATAGCCCAACAGCTAGAAGCTACCTTACCTACCCTAATTAACCAACTTCAGCAAAACCTGAATGTTGGAACTACCTCAAACCCACCAGCAAGAACTGAAAATATAAACGTGGAAGAACAACAGGAAGAAGAAATCCTGAATGGAAGGTCAAAAGGATGCTCCTACAAAACCTTTATGTCCTGTAGACCTCGGGAATTTGATGGGAAAGGTGGAGCAGTACAAGCTTTAAGATGGCTAGATGACATGGAAGGAGTTCTGGAAATTAGCAACTGTGCTGAAAATCTCAAAACACTGTTTGCTTCACATTCCTTAAAAGGAGAAGCACAATCCTGGTGGAAATGGAAATACATACTAGGGGTAGAAATATTATGAATAAGTTAAGCTGGGAAGAATTTAGAAACCTAGTGATAGAAAAATACTGCCCGTACAATGAGATAGAAAAACTGGAAGCTGAATTCCTAGCCTTAGAAATGAAAGGTGCAGCACATCGGGAGTACACTGATAGGTATAATGAACTATCTAGGTTAGTACCACACTTGATAACCCCGGAATCCAAAGGATAGGAAGGTATATTGGGGATTAGTGCCACAAATAAGGGGATTAGTGAAATCAGCTAGAACCAAAACCTTCCAGGAGGCAGTAATCCTGTCAGGAAGTCTGACAGATGAAATGATCAGGAATGGATCATTAAGTCACCAACAGGTAGGAGAAAAGAGGAAATGGACTGAAAACCATTCGGGAAGGAGATTTGGTGAAAGTTCTCAGAAAAGAATAACCTGATCTCCACCAAGAAACTTTTTAGGAACAACTCAAGAAAAGGAATTAGAAAAACCACCACAGTGCAATATCTGTCAGAGATATCATACAGGAAACTGTATGACAGTGGTGTGCTATAACTGTAAAAGGAAGGGACACGTTTCCCGAGACTGTAGAAACCCTACTAGCAACAAAACCGTCTGCTTTCAATGTGGAAGTGAAAGTCATTTCTGGAACGAATGTCCACAACGAAAGGGTAAGGCTCCAGCTAACCAGAACAACCCTCGGGGAAGAGCTTTTGTGATACAAGCTGATGAAGCTCGTTATGAACCAGAAATAGTTACGGGTACGTTCCTTATCAATAACCAGTACCGCTAAAGTATTATTCGATACAGGAGAAACCCATAGTTTTATCTCACATACTATTCGACCATTAATTAGTCTAATATTTGAAAAATTACGTGACAATTATGTGATAGAATTAGCTAATGGTAAGATAATTGAAGTTGACAAAATCATTCCTAATTGCATCTTAAATTTAGATGAGTACTGTGTTGATATAAATCTGATACCTATTAAGTTAGGAGGATTTGATATAGTAATAGGAATGGATTGGTTAAGTACAAATCATGTTGAAATCATTTGTGATAAGAAAATGATTAAGATTCCTTTGATTAAGGAAAATAAAATTCTCTGTATTTATGGTGATAGGCCATGTAATATTGTGAAACTGATTACTTGTGAAAAAGCACGAAAGTATCTTAACAAGAATTGTTTAGCATTTTGGTTCATATTGTTGATATATAACTTGATAAGGAAAATTTGGAAAGTATTCCTGTTATAAATAAATATGCTACTATGTTTCCTGATGAATTACCTGGACTACCACCCCCTCGTCAGATATAATTTAAAATAGAATTGATACCAGAAACAACCCTTATTGCCAAGACACCTTATCATTTAGCACCAACTGAGATGAAAGAACTTATGACTCAGTTACAGGAATCGTTAGATACAGAATTCATACGTTCTAGTGTATTCCCTTGGGAAGCACCAGTATTATTTGTTAAAAAGAAGGATGGAACCTTTAGAATATGTATTGATTATAGGGAATTTAATAAGGTTACTATAAAGAATAGATACCCATTCCCTAGAATTGATGATCTGTTTGACCAACTACAAGGAGCTAGTTATTTCTCAAAAATAGACTTAAGATCTGGATATCATCAATTAAGAGTACAGGAAAATGATATTTCTAAGACTGCATTCAGAACTAGTTACGAACATTACGAGTTTCTTGTAATACCATTTGGGTTAACTAATATTCAGATAATTTGATTAATTGCACAGGTATTGAGTAATGGGTTTGGTGAATCATGAAGGATAATGGCTAGAACATTATAATTGCAATAAATAAGTAATAACACCTGGGCACTGTTATTTCTTGTCTATTAATACTATTATGTTTTTGATCATAATCCCTCATGTGAATACTAAATCCCTGCTCCCTCATGTAGCAATAGATAAGCTAGAACGTTATAATTGCAATAGACAAGTTGGAGATGAAACCATAACTGGTATGTTTCTCATTAACAACATATATGCTAGAGTTTTATTTGACATTGGTACAAACAGAAGTTTCATTTCAAACTGCCTTAGTACCTTATCTAAACTTAATACCACAAACTCTAGAATGTACGAAATCATATAGTGTGTAAACCCTACTTAAATAAATTTGTTGTAGTCTTCATTAATGACATTCTGATCTATTTTAAGAATAAGGTGATGGCATAGGCATTCAGACAGTTTAGAGGTAGGAAAAGAAATAAAGAATTTAAAGAGAAGATGAAATCAAAAAGAAGTACCTTCACCTATTTAATATTTAGTTAAACTTCTAAAAACATACTCCACAGAATTTCGGGACGAAATTCTTTTAACGGGGGGAGAATGTAACAACCTTAAAAAATTTTTTTATGTATAATTATTATTAAAAGGTTATTGTATATATATATATGAGTCAACACCAAATACCACTTCATCCCCTACCCCTCGGTTAAAGGAACTTCCTAGGCTTCTTCTTTTGACACCTAAGTCTCTATAAATGAGTCATCAAAGTTATCAAGAGGTGGTATGCAAATCAAAGTTGAATACTAACTTCTATATCTCTCGGTTGTTATATATACATACCATCATCATCACTTAACCACAACAAGCTTGAAACACTCTCTCCCTCTCGGACTCTCTCAAACACACATACCATCACCATTAGCCATCACCATTACAACATCACCATCACAAACACCCGACAAACATCATCACCCGACTAACAACACCAACAACTATCACCATCCACACCTCGGTATCTTGTTGCTGGATTCCAGAAGTGAAGAACACCACCAACACATATCATCTAAGGTAATTAAAAGCTTGGTTTACATATATGTTACACATATACATATATATACCGATGTGTGTATGTATGCATATGGATGTAATCACCAAAAACCATCTTGAAAGTCTTGAAACACAGAACCTTGTGTTTTCTAAATATATAAATTAAATTTTTATAAATTTATAACATAAAACTAAGAAAAATCAAATAAATGTTTAATGAAAGCAATTGGGAATAAACATGTAAAATACTTGTTTTTATACTGAAATAATAAACTGAAGAATTTGGTATAATTTTGATAAACAAAATAATTTATACAAATTATTTTGTTTATGGAAAATAGAAGAAAAAGCCAAAAATATAAATAAAATCGGGAAAATTATGATGAAATCTCATAATGATTCTTTTGAGGTATAAAAGCCTCTGGAATTATTTCAGAATTTTATACCTTATTATGATTTAAATACGAATTTTTATATATTCTGCAATAAATAAATCGTAATAAATACTTAAAGGACATAATAAATCTGGATAAAATCATAGATGAAATATTAAATACTTAGTACAGAATATATAATTTTCATGAATTATGAAATAATATAACTGTTTTTGTTAAATATTATGATTATTGAAGAAATTACAGAAACTATTATAGTATGATATGAACTATGTATAAATATATGTTGTTTGGTTATATAATAAGTATTCTGTAAAAATATGGGAATTTTTCATAAACAGAAACTATTTTTAACTATTTATGAGAACTTTATAAAATTCACAGAAAATAATCTGTTAATGGTTAGGTTCTATAAAAATTATATGTTGTTATTGGAATGATGGAAGAAAATATATGGACTTATGAGGACTGATGGGACAATATTGAACATTTTGATGAATATTTGGATTATTATGAGAAATGATAGAAATTATTCTGACTACATTGGGACTGTGATTTAATTATATGTTGTTATATATAATATTTGAAGTTAGATGTAAAAATATGAGAATTTATTTACTGCAGTAGCTAATTTTTATGAATTTTTATGATTTTGTAGATCTTATAACAAATAATCTGTTGGGAAATAAATTCTATAAAAATTAAAGAAGATTCTAAATAGATTAACTAATTTCTGTAAGAAATTGGTGATTTTTAGAGAAACAAAGCTATATTTGAGTTATTTTTATAATTTACAAAGTAAATTACATTATTATCTAGAAACAATTAAAAGGGCAATTTTGGCCCGAAGATGTTTCTATTTTTACAGTCAATGAAAAACAGAAAAAGATTTGAAGCATTATCTAACACTGTGAACTATTTTATTAGGTTCAAGTGGAAGATACGGTGAGTTCATAGCCCCATTTTCCAACCGTTTTGATATTCAGTAAAGTTTTGGGGGAAAAAGCATACGATTTTTGGTTGATGTATTATTTTGATTTACTTGAGTTACTTACTGTCATTTGTGATACAACCATTAGTTCGAATGAGGAACCGTCTGGTAATATTAGTAGCGCTACTTAGGAGAATTAGTATCGACCGGATGAGGGTTGTTACTATTTCCCTGTATCTAACCGAATAAGGGTTAGGATGCAATATTACTCGATTTTGTGAGAATTAGTATCAACCGAATGAGGGTTGTTACTATTTTCCTGTATCTAACCGGAATGAGGGTTAGGATACAATTATTTCGTGACAGTATGATTATGTTTGTGCAGGTTTGGTTGTAACTAATACATCAACAAAATAACTTTTGTTATATATAAACCTATGTTCTCACCAACATCTTTGTTGACTTTATTGAGTATGCTTTTTCAGGACAATATGAGTAGTAGTTTTGATTATAGCTTCGAAGTCCATAACGGATAAGGTGAAGTTGTGGAAAGAGTCTGTGTGACCATAATCGTCGACATCGTTGACGGGAGTATATTTATGGATTAAGAAGACATGCTGTAGTTAAAAATAGTTAGAATTACATCAGATTTTGAAAGCTTATGTAATAGATGTAATTCCTCGAATATTATGAATAAAACATGTCATGTGTTGTTTTATTTAAAAATATTTCTATATATTATTCGGTTATAATTAATGCACTCTGATAAAAGCTAGTCACACCCGAACATCGTTTCGCGCTTCCGCCGGGATGTGACAGGTATGGAAACTTAAAACTTTTAAAGAACAGAAAGTTTATTTTATTATAAACTAGAACTCACACAACATTGTTTACTTTGTATGCATAATAATTGACAGTAACCATTGATGCTTAGAAGGTGCAGACATGAATAATGAAGCTACCGGGATAGTTCATGTCTTGCATCCAAAGTTTTGAATCGATATTTATAGGATTACCATTTTGATGTTTTAATGCAATTGAATAATATTTTACAACAAGTTTTATCTGATGCTAGAGTATGATTATGTTGCAAATGTTACGTTTAAAAATGTTTTATACTATGAATGATCAGCTGTAAGCGCTATGTGGTCTAGGGCCTTACACAAAACTTGAGAAAATCTTCTACTTTCTTCATGTTCTTCACCATGAGTTAGTATCGCTTAACATTAGATAGTTAGATAGTTGAACTTGTTCAATGGTCACAATAATAGTATTAACAAGCAAAGGTAGTGATAGATTATCAATAACGGATTGTAAAAAGATGGGTGGCATTGATTCTTGTTCTTTCTTCTTAACAGTCATTTACATTCAAACTTTTGATTGTCTAAGACGATGAATTTGTTTATGAGCCTTTCTTCACGCATTGTAAATGTCCTATTTATATTAACTTGGACATTAAACAATTCTTGTTTTAGTTCTTCAATTTTTATTATGTTCTTCGACACTTTGGCTTCTTTATATATGATTTTTCCTTTATTAATGTTTTTAACACTAGCTCTGTTTATTTTAGCCAATTCTTATGCACCTTTTTCCCATCTCCCTTTTATGTTTAGAATGCTTTAAGTGTTCATCCATTTTGTTGTTTTTTCGGCTCACTTATTTTCTCAAAGCTAATAATTCTTCTTGATATTCAATTGCCAACCATTAATAATTCTTTGTCTTCATTTCCTTGAACTTTAGTACATTAAGAGCTTCTTGTTCTCTTTACTTCCACAAAGGATCAAATTTAACTAAGGATCCTTGAAATAATACGTACTAAGTGAGATGGTTAGTTTAATTCTTACTTGATTTAAAGGATGTCTTCTTAGGAGCCGTTTCACCTCATCATCATGATCATTAATATACACTCTTCCCGTCTTATTAACTTGTAAGGAAGTTTGAGTAGGAGGAATATTTACGGTGAATGATACAATGAATGGAGCAAGAGAAACAACACTAACTGATGTAGGTAAGAATTAGTGCTAGCTTAAGTTTCCACTAATGGCTTCATGTACTACGAAAATGATTCTTCAGTGGATGAGTTTTCAATAATGGCTAAGAAAGAGTACCTGAGACATCATCACATGTTCTTTTAGTTTAGGATGATCAAAAGGGTGTAGGTTGGGTGCATGCTCAAGGTGAATGAGAGTAGTTTATTATTTTTCCAGTTTCTCTTAGGCCTCTTTCCTTGCTATTTGTACTCTTAACACTCTTTCTACACTTATTTTTTAAGCTAATACTTATAAGCTACATTGTGTCAGTTTTGAGTACTTAAAATAAATAAAAAAATAATTATAGTAAATGATAAATAATTTGGACATCAAAAATCTATTCCTACGACTATTATCAAAATAATACTTCATATTATTTTCTGTTCACCTGATAACTATTTTTCCATTAACAAGTCATAATGAAGATTAAAATAGTACAAAAAAGTATCTAGTTTTACGTGTATGATTATAAAATAACGTATGAATATAGATGTTATATTTCTAGAACAATTTAACTTTAATGACATTCTTTTGTTGTAAAAAAAAATTTCTAAACAAGACTAAGATTAGTTAAAATTCTTCTTATTTATTTATTATTATTATACAAAGATGGATGCATCCAAAAGTTTATATATATATAGAGATGAAGCAAGTTGATGAAATGTTAGGGGGTTAGTGGGGAAACGGTGGCTGGGGCCTAATAACGTGGGTGGTACTTGACATGTGGACTAATAGTCATGTTAACATGTTATCACTTGGACTTACACTCTTGTAATTGAACCTTTCATTTTCGATCATGCAAGTGCTATGAATTTGAAAGTGGGTGCCACCTACACTCGTTCGAATCTAGCTATCTTTGATTGAATCTGTCAATTCGCGATAAACATGGCGTTTGTTTGATCTAACATTATCTTGTTTTAAAGTATTTACAATTTACTAATAGAAAGAGTGGAACTTGATTAAGAGTATGGTTGTTAGTTACATTGTAATCTAGTGGTCATGGATTCAAGTTGTTAAATAATATTTTATGAAAGTATATAAAAAATAATGTTTACATTAATTAGACTCAGTCAACTACCCCTCACCTCATGGACCTACGCGTATGCATTAGTTGGTAAAATAAATAGTAATATTTTTTTTTATTCTCTATCATATCTTTTATGATAGAGTAATTACCAAAAGAACAATTATTTACAACTAATAATACTTTTTAATTTTAATCTTTACTAATTACACTAGACAATAATTATATGCTTAGTTTGTTTCATATTTGGTCGTTTAATGTAACTGACATTAGTTTACTCCGTTAAATTAGATCACATATGGTTATCATGAGGACAGAATGTAATTTCATCTCCTTCTGATCTTCTTGTTTGTGTACCTGATTAAACACTTCACAACCAGCTATTGCTGACAATGTGGACCCTCAATTTGTTATCCCTACGTGTGTGACTTGATATGTTTTAGATTTCATGCATATTCCACAATCTAGTGATGATTCCAATATCAACGAGAAAAATCAATCCAACCACATATCAAATATCTTTTTATTTGTAATGTCTCCTCTTCACTTGCATCTAATTTTGCTTCAAGTTTGTTCTTTGCAGTATCATGATTTTCTTTGATCTTGTTAGACCTGATGTGATCTCCAGATACCTATGATACAATTATGGGTTATACCATCTAAAGAATTTACATGTGGAGCTCTAACTACATATAAAATAAAATAAAAAAAACAAATTTGGGAAGATCATGAAGGACATGGAGTAAAAGACTAAAGTGGGATGGTATAAGTAAATAAAGCTACAAAATACCAAAGTCAAGAATAGAACTCTCGACGAAAATATATGACCCGATGATAAAATAAAATCCTCGACAAGAATAGAATGATATCTCTTGTAGAGAAGAATATAATATTAAACATGGACTACGAGGGTCCAAAAGGTTCGTATCATTGCTGGTTTACCACACTCGCAAAAGACCAACCCGAACCAGAGTGATTTTGGATAGATAGCTTGGTGCGAAGATTGTCACCTACCAAGAGGAGATGAAATTATACATCTACTCTTATAAAACTTAGTGATGCAAACTAATAGTAGTTAGACTAAAAAATAAAACAAACCAGATAAATAAAGATGGTCAAGTGTAATAAGTAAAAATAAGGTTAACAAGTAACATTACTTACAATGATATATGTCTTTTTCTATAATTAATTCTTTACAATATCTATCTATCTATCTAATACGGTAAATGAATAACTAAAATGGCACGTGACACAATTAAGCCTTCTTATATATACTTTCTCGTTGTTCTCTTCTATTAAATTTGATTTTTAGTACTAATGGTATTGCTATTTTCAATTTAAAGAATTTTTTTTAATAAATTACTAAGTTTTTAATTAAAAAACATAATTTAAAAAATAATTAAATACTAGGTTTCTAAACAATGAACTCTTTACAAAAATGATGTTTTATACAAAATAGTTTTTAAATGAAATACTGTTAAAATATTCTTTTTAATTAAACGAAAGTGTTTTGTTAAATGATATTATTGTTTTATTACCTAAAATAGTTACTTATATGTATTTGTAGTCATATCTTATCTCAAAGTTGTTTTGTAATCTTTAAATTCCCATTACCTATTATTTATTTTATTTATTAAACTTGTATAGTATATGGGTACTAGACTTATCTTGTAACTCTTTCGAGATTTTTTAGTCCTTTTCCAAACGAACGTCTTTTCTTATAACTTTTTATTAATTTCAAAATTTACAAGCTGTTAATATTTTTTATTTTACCCGCTAGGTGCATCTTGCCTAACTCTTTAAACTTTTGTACAAAACATATTAATTAGTTGTTTCATTTAATTATATGTTCTATATTAGTACTATTGTCAATTTTGATAGATTTTTTAAGAACATGACCTTGTGCTCGATCACTACATAAAGAAATGGATCCACCATCTACTCCCACCTTGAAACATTACGTACCTACCACCACAAACACCACCAAATCCAATTGATCTAAGACCATAAACTATCAAACCCAACCATCAGTCATCAAACTAAATCAAATCCAAAAAAATCACACATATACCTTGGTTAGTAATGTCACAAAATAGTAAAATTACTGTTGAAAATAGGTGAAAACGAGTTGTTCATCAACTTTCTACATAATATTTACGTGTAATTGTTATTAATATAATTATTTATTCTAATATATAATATATTTGTTTGTATAGAGATGTAATTTTACAAGCTTATATGTTTGAAGCAAAACTTACAAAACAGTGCAAGATATTTAATTAGGTAAAGTAGAAAATTAATGAAATTGTAATACACTTTAGACGTAATATGGTAAATTTATTCATTAAATTTTATAAATCTTGACACTTTTCCCTGGACTCTTTTATTTATATAATAGACATTATTAATAATTATTTAATATTAGATATTATTTAATTAACTTTATTAAATTTTATTTTATTTGTGATACTATAAATTGATATTTAAATTTATATTTACTAATTATATTTTATAACTAAAGACTATTCAAATTTAGTATTATTTTTATTTAAATATTTAAGTATATAACTAATAGTATCTTCATATTTATAATAACAATAATATTAATATTATTCTAAGGGCATATTGTGAGTCTAATAATTTTAATATTTATTTATATATTTTATAATAAAAGTAAAAGGAGGATAAAATGTAAATTTTACATATGGATTAAGATATCTATATGAAAGGTAATGCTTAAGTTTTAAAAAATTAACCATTTTATTCCATTTATACCCTTACTATAAAGTATAACATATTATGCTTATAATATAAATGGTAAAGCATATACACGTGGCTAAATAGAACCGAAATTCACTTTCATTGCCATTCGTTCATTGCGATTGAGTATTGATCCCCTTCTTCTTTCTCTTCCGGTTGCTAACAACTCAATAACAATCAAGATGATAATTTATAGTGATAATTTCTTTGTTAACTTTCTCCAGTGTATACAAATCACCACCGAAAGCTGCCTTCGGTGATCATCATGTTGAATTATGCTGCAAATTCTTCACTTAGTTTTTAGAATTATTGACTTACAACATCATTGTACTTTTGTCTTCCTATTGCACCCTCAACCCCTCATCTCTCTTCGTATCATTAACATCATAATCATCGCACGCCTCAACCATCACCGGTTACACCTCCATTTTATCTCCATGTGTTCGGTGGTATATACTGATTCACTCCCGTCCACCATCGCCGCTTTCTTTTTCGACATAAATAACATTTGCAACAAATCTCCAAAGATTTCACTACCCTGTTGCTTTGTTCCAACCACCCTCGAATCAGGCCAACTTTGATTTGTATTTTAATGTTTTACTTTTCTTGTTATTTGGTTTTATTCAATTTATTGCCTAATTTGCTGTAATTTGAAGTGTAAAACCATTAAGGTCAAAATTTTTGTTAGGTTAGAACTTGGAGTTCGTCTGTTTCGAGCTATGAGCATATTTTATAAGCAAATGTTTTCTTTTGTTATTGTAGTTAAGTCATATATGGAAAATGAAGACAAGTATATATGCATGTTTACATCAAATATTCATATAACTTTTAGGGATGGTTGGTTAGTCATAAGATAGAATGCTTTTGAAGGGTTTATAAACTAGGAAAAAAGAGCAAACATGGTATAAAGCTTACATCTTTTTAACAAGTAAACAAATAAATACGTATTTATCCATTGTATGAAACTCTAACCAACATTTATAAAACGAAACCCCCTAAAATCTAGGTTATAAGTGATTTCCGACCACAAATATCATTCATATTTCACTAATCTTGTTGGAAAATATAGTTGTTAGTATAGTTGTCTTAAAAACTTTTGTGGTATAAGTAACTGTATTATTTCATTTATATTTTCAATAATTATATTTTGATCTTTTAATTTACATCATAATGCACCGAGCCTGTGACACCCTACACATATCCCACATCGGCCGTGGACAGGAGAGATTCCTGGTTCATAAGGAATGTCTGGCCTCTAATATCAACAACGCGTTTTGGGCGTATTGGCTGTGGATGAGAGGAGAACTCCACAGTTAAGCGTGCTCGGTGGGAGAAATCCAGGGATGGGTGACCTCCCTGGGAAGTTTTCACCCGGAAGTTTTCACCGGGCAACCAAAAGCAAATCCGTGAGCTCCTCGTGGACGAAGCGGACAATATTGTTGATGTGAGAGGCCGGGTGTGACAGAATGGTATCAGAGCCACTCCTGTGCCGTTCGGGGTGTGGGACATACCTCACCAAGGATGGTGACTTCTCGAGCTCATCGAGGATGATGAGTCCAACAGGGGTGCTTGTGACACCCTACACATATCCCACATCGGCCGGACAGGAGAGATTCCTGGTTCATAAGGAATGTCTGGCCTCTAATATCAACAACGCGTTTTGAGCGTATTGGCTGTGGATGAGAGGAGAACTCCACAGTTAAGCGTGCTCAGGTGGGAGCAATCCAGGGATGGGTGACCTCCGTGGGAAGTTTTCACCCGGGCAACCAAAAGCAAATCCGTGAGCTCCTCGTGGGCGAAGCGGACAATATTGTTGATGTGAGAGGCCGGGTGTGACAGAGCCGATACTAACTAAAACATAATTCCCAAAAAATCACGCAACAGCATACCACCGTGACGTGGGGGCATTTCCACTAGTTAGTTACTATGTTTGTGCTTTAACATATGAGCGCTTTGAAAAAAAGCTACATTTTTTACAACACACCTAAGATTTTAAAATTGCAAATGTGAGTTTTTGCAATTCAGGAGAAGCATGTCAATTTATATCATTGCAAGTCAATTCAAGCAACATCTTTTTCAACAAGTTCTATTGGTTGAGGAAGATTCAATTTAATCGTTGCTCATATCACGAAATTACAAGGAAAGTGAATCAATATATTATTATGCTAACTACAAGAGAGATAAAGAAGTCGCTATGCTTAAGGAGGTTTTATACAACTACTATCCCTAGAATTTGTAGCAAGAAACTCACATGTCTATATGATTTCATTTCACAAATACAAGAGGAGATTGAACAAGTGTATCATGAACACACTAGTCATGGATATTACTCAAACAAATATGGAAGTTGTGTGTGAACTTATCGAAGCATTATAAGAGATGGATGAAGTACAACTTTAAAAGATGAAAAACTCAATTTAGGTGCACGTGAAGAATTGGCTACAACTGTTGTTTGTCAACCAAAAGTCAATGTTGAAACCCAAGGTGACTCTAAAGTAAATACCGAGACCGATTGCCAAGCAGCTATCAAAAGCTGAGAAAATGTATGCCTTCGTCAGTGAACCCATCTTAGATGGTGGGAATAAGCTTTCGAAAGACAGGCTTTGCTGAAGTTCTTGTGGTATTAGAAGTTGAACCCATACTTAACCTTTAAAGTCCAAAAGCAATATCCAAATGGAATATTAGAAGGAAGCTGGAGCTTCAAAGTAACCTTTGATGTCTCAAAAGACATGGCTAAGAAAATGGAAGAAAAGAAAATGAATTTGATGAAAATTAGCTAAGATTATACTAGAAGAATAGTAAAAGCTAAAAGAAAAAGAACATGGGCTATCAAGCTCAAAACTAATGTTGCCATCTCACAAGAAATAAAGTTTCTCTTCTTCAAGGCTCTTCATCAGAAGCTCCTACTTCTGCTCCACCTCAAACTCATCCTACTCAAACAACCTCAACTACTAAAGCTCGTGTGCCTCCTATAGTTGAAATGATTAGTATAAATCCTGACAAGGATCATGAAAAGTTATCTATGTCTGCTGTATGCGGAAGCAAAAGATAACAATTGAACATGTTGATTCACCAAGAATACCAGAAACAACTTTTATAACTGTCGTTGTTCATGAAAAATACTAACAATCAGGATTTTCATATACTAACATACACTTTGATAGAGATAAAAAGTATTTTTCAATAGAGATAAAGAATATTTTTCATAAACTTTAAATTGATATTCTTCCATTGTTTATATAAATATAAAAAGAAAATCAAAAGTCAAATGGGGAACAAAATATAAAGGGGTAAAAACTGAGCAAAAAATAAAGTCAAACAAAATCTAAAATAAGATAAAAAGTAAAATAACTCATAAACTTAAACCATTTTTGGTATTGCGATTGAGTATTGATCCCCTTCTTTTTCTCTTCCCGGTTGCTAACAACTCAATAACAATCAAGATGATAATTTATAGTGACAATTTCTTTGTTAACTTTCTCCAGTGTATACAAATCACCACCGAAAGCTGCCTTCGGTGATCATCATGTTGAATTATGCTGCAAATTCTTCACTTAGTTTTTAGAATTATTGACTTACAACATCATTGTACTTTTGTCTTCCTATTGCACCCTCAACCCCTCATCTCTCTTCGTATCATTAACATCATAATCATCGCACGCCTCAACCA
This sequence comes from Flaveria linearis, assembly GCA_024085815.1. Classification (NCBI taxonomy): domain Eukaryota; kingdom Viridiplantae; phylum Streptophyta; class Magnoliopsida; order Asterales; family Asteraceae; genus Flaveria; species Flaveria linearis. The sequence goes on along the minus strand of CM044006.1, from coordinate 9,837,461 downwards.
TCACCGGTTACACCCCCATTTTATCTCCATGTGTTCGGTGGTAATATACTGATTCACTCCCGTCCACCATCGCCGCTTTCTTTTTCGACATAAATAACATTTGCAACAAATCTCCAAAGATTTCACTGCCCTGTTGCTTTGTTCCAACCACCCTCGAATCAGGCCAACTTTGATTTGTATTTTAATGTTTTACTTTTCTTGTTATTTGGTTTTATTCAATTTATTGCCTAATTTGCTGTAATTTGAAGTGTAAAACCATTAAGGTCAAAATTTTTGTTAGGTTAGAACTTGGAGTTCGTCTGTTTCGAGCTATGAGCATATTTATAAGCAAATGTTTTCTTTTGTTATTGTAGTTAAGTCATATATGGAAAAATGAAGACAGTATATATGCATGTTTACATCAAATATTCATATAACTTTTAGGGATGGTTGGTTAGTCATAAGATAGAATGCTTTTGAAGGGTTTATAAACTAGGAAAAAAGAGCAAAACATTGTATAAAGCTTACATCTTTTTAACAAGTAAACAAATAAATACGTATTTATCCATTGTATGAAACTCTAACCAACATTTATAAAACGAAACCCCCCTAAAATCTAGGTTATAAGTGATTTCCGACCACAAATATCATTCATATTTTCACTAATCTTGTTGGAATAATATAGTTGTTAGTATAGTTGTCTTAAAAACTTTTATGGTATAAGTAACTGTATTATTTCATTTTATATTTTCAATAATTATATTTTGATCTTTTAATTTACATCATAATGCACCGAGCCTGTGACACCCTACACATATCCCACATCGGCCGTGGACAGGAGAGATTCCTGGTTCATAAGGAATGTCTGGCCTCTAATATCAACAACGCGTTTTGTGCGTATGGTGTGGATGAGAGGAGAACTCCACAGTTAAGCGTGCTCAGGTGGGAGAAATCCAGGGATGGGTGACCTCCCTGGGAAGTTTTCACCCGGCAACCAAAAGCAAATCCGTGAGCTCCTCGTGGACGAAGCGGACAATATTGTTGATGTGAGAGGCCGGGTGTGACAGAATGGTATCAGAGCCACTCCTGTGCCGTTCGGGGTGTGGGACATACCTCACCAAGGATGGTGACTTCTCGAGCTCATCGAGGATGATGAGTCCAAACAGGGGGTGCTTGTGACACCCTACACATATCCCACATCGGCCGTGGACAGGAGAGATTCCTGGTTCATAAGGAATGTCTGGCCTCTAATATCAACAACGCGTTTTGAGCGTATTGGCTGTGGATGAGAGGAGAACTCCACAGTTAAGCGTGCTCAGGTGGGAGCAATCCAGGGATGGGTGACCTCCGTGGGAAGTTTTCACCCGGGCAACCAAAGCAAATCCGTGAGCTCCTCGTGGGCGAAGCGGACAATATTGTTGATGTGAGAGGCCGGGGTGACAGAGCCGATACTAACTAAAACATAATTCCCAAAAAATCACGCAACAGCCATACCACCGTGACGTGGGGGCATTTCCACTAGTTAGTTACTATGTTTGTGCTTTAACATATGAGCGCTTTGAAAAAAGCTACATTTTTTACAACACACCTAAGATTTTAAAATTGCAAATGTGAGTTTTTGCAATTCAGGAGAAGCATGTCAATTTATATCATTGCAAGTCAATTCAAGCAACATCTTTTTCAACAAGTTCTATTGGTTGAGGAAGATTTCAATTTAATCGTTGCTCATATCACGAAATTACAAGGAAAGTGAATCAATATATTATTATGCTAACTACAAGAGAGATAAAGAAGTCGCTATGCTTAAGGAGGTTTTATACAACTACTATCCCTAGAATTTGTAGCAAGAAACTCACATGGTCTATATGATTTCATTTCACAAATACAAGAGGAGATTGAACAAGTGTATCATGAACACACTAGTCATGGATATTACTCAAACAAATATGGAAGTTGTGTGTGAACTTATCGAAGCATTATAAGAGATGGATGAAGTACAACTTTAAAAGATGAAAAAACTCAATTTAGGTGCACGTGAAGAATTGGCTACAACTGTTGTTTGTCAACCAAAAGTCAATGTTGAAACCCAAGGTGACTCTAAAGTAAATACCGAGACCGATTGCCAAGCAGCTATCAAAAGCTGAGAAAATGTATGCCTTCGTCAGTGAACCCATCTTAGATGGTGGGAATAAGCTTTCGAAAGACAGGCTTTGCTGAAGTTCTTGTGGTATTAGAAGTTGAACCCATACTTAAACCTTTAAAGTCCAAAAGCAATATCCAAAATGGAATATTACGAAGCACCGGAAGCTGGAGCTTCAAAGTGTAACCTTTTGATGTCTCAAAAGACATAGGAAAAAAGGATCATCACTATAGAATAAAGAGAATTGGCTAAGAAAATGGAAGAAAAGAAAATGAATTTGATGAAAATTAGCTAAGATTATACTAGAAGAATAGTAAAAGCTAAAAGAAAAAGAACATGGGCTATCAAGCTCAAAACTAATGTTGCCATCTCACAAGAAATAAAGTTTCTCTTCTTCAAGGCTCTTCATCAGAAGCTCCTACTTCTGCTCCACCTCAAACTCATCCTACTCAAACAACCTCAACTACTAAAGCTCGTGTGCCTCCTATAGTTGAAATGATTAGTATAAATCCTGACAAGGATCATGAAAAGTTATCTATGTTTGCTGTATGCGGAAGCAAAAGATAACAATTGAACATGTTGATTCACCAAGAATACCAGAAACAACTTTTATAACTGTCGTTGTTCATGAAAAATACTAACAATCAGGATTTTCATATACTAACATACACTTTGATAGAGATAAAAAGTATTTTTCAATAGAGATAAAGAATATTTTTCATAAACTTTAAATTGATATTCTTCCATTGTTTATATAAATATAAAAGAAAATCAAAAGTCAAATGGGGAACAAAATATAAAGGGGTAAAAACTGAGCAAAAAATAAAGTCAAACAAAATCAAAAAATAAGATAAAAGTAAAATATCTCATAAACTTAAACCATTTTTGGGCTGAAGCGATGACCCAAACCGCCTACGGTTGTTTTCACAACCATGCTCCTCGGTTCAACGGTTGCGGGCCCAAAACAGACATTTCTAGTTCTAGTTAGAACATTTGAACAAACGATCTTCGGCCTCTGAAAATAAGATAGCTTGCTCCTCCACACTTAAGTTCGTACCAAAGTCTCTATTCTTAGAAGCCTAGAGTTAGATGTACTAAACTAGGCTCTGTGTAAAGTAAAGAAGAAAGTAGTAGAGGTTATTTTGAAGGAACTTTAAAAGAAGTCGATGCAAGAAATAAGAAAAAAACCATAAAGAACGACGAGAAAATAAACAAAATGTGAGAAGGAATGAGGATAAAGAACATATGATAGGTTTTCAGGATAAAGAGTTGTTCATGTGAGGTTCTTAAATTCAGAAATTCACATTAGAGAAATTAAGAATAAGCTACCGGGAGGCAAGCTTCTTATTCTTGAAAAAAGCAAACAAGAGTGGGAGACACAATTCAAAACATCAAAATGAAGCTCTACGTGAAAGTGTCAATTCATGTTCTCATTCTAGATTTTGTCTCGCCCTAAAGATCAGAAAGTCATTGAACAAAAGAAGACTATAAAAAAAGAAGGTTGAAGTGATTGATCCAACTATTGAAGAGAAGATGATAAAATATTCAAAGCTTAAAGCCCATGGATTTAGGTAAGATATGGAAGAGTATGTAGTTATTAGAGAAAATCACTATAAAGTAGCTAGAAGAGTGGCATATGACTTAAATAAAATGGTATGCTTGAATAAATTTGAGCTAGAAGACATCTCCAGCTTAAGATTGACAAATCTAAGCAACGCTGGTTAAGCTTATAAAGTGGAGAAGGTTTGAAAAATAATTTATAATAAACATATACCTTAATCAAAATATGTTCAACACTTTAGAAAGAGAGAGCAATATAGTAATCCAAACTATCTAGTCTATGGTTGAACTAACATCACCGTCACAACCTTCAACATAATGAATGAAATGTGCCCGCTCCTAAAATTCCTAGTATATAGTTTAACCAAAAAAACTTACCCTATAAGCCTCCCACTCAAGTATAGTTAAACCCGTAACAGAGCCTTCATCACTAACCTAAGTGACCCAAACTCTATTGCTGACAAGTTAAATAGGGGACTTCAGTGAGATCATGATGAAATCAATTGTAACGAACTGATAGAGGAATAAAAAGTTAAAATCATTTAGTGAGGATTTAAGGATAAAGGAGATCATTTCTTTATAGAATGAATGGTTGGTAGATCAAGGGTTTGTAATACAAAGCAATGGTGTATGCCTGATCATGATGTTTGATAAAGAAAATAATGAAGATCTTAAAGGCAATAATTATGTTTAGGGGATGATATTAGATTAAATAAGATTAACAAGAGAATATTCGATTTTGAAATGGATGCTAAAGCCTTGGATGAAGCTTACGGTTCACTGCCCAAGCATTACAATAGACAATAGCTATGATTAAAGAATGGTATTAGATATGTAAACATTAATTATTATACTTATATTTATGTCCATGTGACATTATTTAGTATTAGGATTAGTATAACGATAAGTGGCTGATCAAGGGGTTCAAACAACAATAACTTATGCTGTTTGATCGGTTAAAATATCACAGGTACTGACTGCCATATAACTGCCACAATAGTTAGGTATTCATAGATGTAATCCTACACTTAACTCGGTACCAACATATTAGACTATATCTCTATTCAATATCCAATTAAGGATGTAGACTGCTTGAGTGTAGCAGCTAGCCCTCTAGTTACCACCAAAATCAGTCGTAAACTACACTTTTCCTCTTAATAACCACTCATAGATATGGACCGTCAATGTTTATCACGGTCACCACCATCATCCCAAACGGTAATCCCCACAACAATAGTTAACCTGAAACACCTTTTCATCTTTATTTTCTACTATTCTGTAGTCACTAAGTGGCGACTCCAGCTTTTCTATCACGCACATCATCCCTCCACCAACCAACAACCCTGTTTGTAGAGGTTGCCTTCAATCTTCAAGTGCACTTCATACTATACGACCTCTATGCTCTGATACCAAATGTTGCTTCTGTTGGTACAAATGTCCCCAGTTCTAGTCTAGTAATCTTAAATGTAATAGACTTTCATCTTGTAACACATATGTAATGTTGAATCAATATAATGAAAAACTCTTGAGTGAATGTTTGATTGATTGTTTAATGTCATATCTATTAATATTGTTTGTTATTACACGTATATATGAACATGTTATATAGGTTATAGAGTTGTTAGACATGTTCTGAATCATTTGAGGTTCAAGAATGTGTTTAACTAAGTAATCTGATTCAGTCGTACGACTGGACCATGCGAATGGGCCAATCGCACGACTGAACCAGGTGATTGAATCAATCGCACGATTGAGTCATAAGACTGACTCAGTTGTACGAATGGTTCAGCCGTATGACTCAGTCGCACGACTGAGCCAGTCGCTTGGCTCAGTCGTACGAATGAGAGCTGTAACCTATAAATACCACTTAATTCGTGGAAAAACTGAGACTTCGAGAATTATCAACTCTAGCCGTTCCTGTTCGTCCAGAGAGTCCCTTCCAACTTCATATAGCATTTCTGATCGATTCTAATCAATTCTTAACGTATTCTCATCGTTAGTTTTAATCGGATTAACGTTCTCCCTGATTGGATCGCCAATCAAATAGGATTCCGCACTATTTGATCTGGTTTCACGTTTGAATCAGTTAGTACTCCGTCCGTACACGGTCCTAACAAGTGGTATCAAAGCTTTGGCTCTTGATTCTTCGTGGATTCAATCTTGTTTTTGAAAAAGTCAACGTTTTTAAGCGAAAAGATCCTTTCGTTCCGCTCAAAATCAAGTTTTTACATATGCATGTTCTGAAAATTGAATCTTTTTCGCGTTGCAGCCGGCTAGGGTGTGAAAAATTGCGTTTTAGGTCAAAGTGTGTGAAAAATCTCGATTTCAGCAGTCTCAGTCGCACAATTATCTCAATCGTAGGACTGAACTTCAATCTTCCAATCCAATCGTACGACTGATCTCAATCGGTCGTTCAATCGCACGATTGACTCAATTTATCTGTCCAGTCGCACGATTATTTCAATCGCACGACTGAACTTCAATCGTCCAGTCCAATCATACGACTGATCTCAATCGGTCGTTCAATCGCACGATTGACTCAGTCTATCTGTCCAGTCGCACAACAGCCTTAATCGCCTGCCCATTCGTACGACTAAGTTCAATCGCACAGTGATTGTCTCAGTCGCCTCTCAGTCGCCCATCTCAATCGTCTACACAGTTTGTTTTTCAAGTTAAAGACTAAGACAAAATGGACTCAGAGAACTTCGCATTCTCAGCAGGAAAGGACTCAAGAATCCAGAACCTTTTGCTACTGGAAAATGAGATTGGGAACCATAATAAAACACCTAAGCTACTGTCTATTGATGAATTTCCTCAGTGGAAGCAAAGATTTGAAATTCATCTAAATGGAGTAGATACTAATCTCTGGAACGCGATTGAAACTGGCTACAATATGCCAGTTGGTGCTGATGGAATACCCCTGATTTTGAGTGGTCTGAGTGATGCTCAAAAGGTTTCTTATAATTCAGAGAAGAAAGCTTACGCAATGTTGACCCAGTCAATTCCCAAAGACATCTTCCACCAATATTCAGAACATAAGCAGAGTAAAAAATTATAGAATGCTCTTGAGAAGAGATACGAAAGCTTGGATGATATCAACACTTCTCTTCTATTGGGAACGAAAGCTTGGATGATATCATCGATCGCTTCTACCATTTAATGAGTGAACTTCACACTCATGGTGTTACAACATCTAAGGAAGAAAAGGTGACAAGCTTAGCTGATGGGCTACCAGAGAAGTAGGATTCGTTCATTTCCACTCTTCGATATAACTCAGTGCTGGAAACATTAGATATAAATGATTTCGTCCTGAAACTGAGAGAAGAAGAGGTAAGGCACAAGTACAGGAGAAAGAAAGGAGCATACACTCAAGATCCATCTCTCTACAACGTAACCCCTACTTCAACTGCTAAATCCTCCAGCGCTCCTCTACAAACTGCTTTTGTGTCCAATGTATCATCTTTTACTAAACAAAGCTCATCGACCGGTGGTGAGTCACATGTGTCATTAGGGGTTCAACAAAGCTCTACAGTTACTCAATCAATGAAGTTAGTGACAGAAAATCTGGGAAAAGTAACTGTGGAAGTGGCTAAGGAGCACATGGACCTAGTTGCTGCTATGGTTCATTCCTATGATGGTTTAGTAGCAGGGAAAATTGGAAATTGTCACCTGGCTGATGAAGACTACGAGTAGGTGGATGAAAATGAACTGGAGAGGATGGACATAATGTGGGCTCTCGCAAGTGCTGTGCGACGAGCAAAGAAGTTTGTGAAGAAGACAGGACAGAATCTGGTGGCTACCAAAGATACTACTTTTGGATTCGATAAGTCCAAAGTCACCTGTTTCAACTGTAGAGAAAAGGGCCACTTCAAGCGGGAATGTGTTAAACCAAAGAAGACCGGCAATGGGAACCCGTTCTCGTCTTTCAACAAACAAGAGAAAGAGAAAAAGACAGCCTCAACAAGCAGTGACTCAAAGGCAATGGTAGCTCAAGGTGATGAAGGACAGGACTGGTCCTTCCGATTTTATTCTGATAGTGAAGCCAACATTGCATCTGTTGAAGATCTAAATGAAGACTCAGTGAGTGAGGGGGAGAACTCAGTTGAGAATGACACTACTGATATGGATGAGAACTTAGCTGCTGTAAATCAAATTGTTGAAAATGAGATGAATGCTAAATCTGAAGCACAACCAAAGTTTCAAAATGCTTTCATGGCCGGAACGTCTACATCGACACAGGTAGCATCAAAAGATGACCTTTTTGCTAAACATGCTTGTGTTGAATGTGATAAATTTTGGGAAAGCATTAATCTGAAATTTGCTAGGTTATTAGATCACAATGATAACTTAGTAAATGACTTAAAATTGTGCACAGAGGCAAAAAGAGTTTTAAAACAAAATGCAAGTAGTTATAAGGAAAAGATTAAGGCATTAAAGAAACAGTTAAAAGAAACTGAAGTTGTTGTATTCAACCAAGAAAATGACATTAAGTTCTATTTAAAAACTATTGAAGAAACTAAAAATGACAAAGCAATTTTACAAGTTGAAAATGAGTCTTTAAAACAGAAACTTCACAGTCTTGCTAGTTCTTCACATATTTTGAAAAACTTGGTTAAGGAATGCATCAACGGGGAGGGTTTGGGTTATAAGGTTGTGCCTCCACCACATGAGATTCTTCTGAACACCAAACAACGTCCAATTAATAATAATCCAATAAAGGACCATGTGGTGACAACTCCTCTGGCTAGTGATCCGGACACAGCAGTTAAACCTGTTCCTCCGGCTGCTGATCAGACAACATCAACATCAGGCACAACTGGTAATAACATCTGTCACACCCCAACCTTGACGGTGGAAACGTCGAGGTGTGAGGGTTACGATTGTTCACAGCCACATAACGCTATTATTGAATCCAAGTATATTATTCATAAGTTTCAAAGGTAACATTACAATCATAAGTTTCAATAATGACATAATATTTGACATGACATAACAAAGTAAAATCAATTGATTTTATTAACTAGGTCCAAGTCCTAGATTATGCCAGCAACATAAGTACACTTCAAACTTGGGGTTTTCCTGAAACATGATAAAAATAAAAGGTCAACTATAAATAGTTGGTGAGTTTCCAAGGTTTTCATACATAATATGAAAAGATTACAAGTAGCAATTCATGTCATAGGTTATAAGCTAGTAAGGTTATAGACACATATCGTTACAACCAAACCTCGACTTGATTACAAGTATATATGATTGGCTAAATGTATTTGGTTCCCTAGTGCATAAGCATACGGCTCCTAGAAGTCGGCAATACATCGACTTTAGCACCAAATAGGCTTGTCAGGCCCAAAGATCTAAGACGTCGCCAGGCTAGCAATAGTTAATGATTGTAAACAAACTATGTATCTCATATAAACACTTACCACACACAAATAAACATGACAAAATAATAAGATGAATTGCAAGTGCTTTACAAGTCTCAAACGTTTATAAGTGTATGATGTATAAGTATCATGTTTCACCCCAAAAATAGTGTGAAAAATGTAAAAAGGGGCAAGGAAAACTCATATGGTTATATGCAATTCAAGATGATAATAAAGATTACAAGATAATCCAAAGTATCCATTACAAGACACCTAAACATATGTTACAAGTTTAGGTCAATAATAAGATTAATGTTCAAATAAGAATTAGGGTTTTGATAGAATTATGAGGTTTTTAATAAGTAATAAGTTTATAAAATAATTATTTACATTTTTAATCCATTAGAGGAATTATATAGGTTTATATGATTAGGTATTTTAGAATGAAGTTAGATAATAATGATGTAATTAAATCTTAATAATTTTCTAAGGATAATATATAATTTCTACAATTATAGAAAATAATTCTTTAAAGATTAAAGATAATATTATGTCCATTAGTATTTTAAATGATTTTTAAATTATTGTATCAAGTCCATATGCACATAAATAATTATTTAATTATATTAAAAGAAAACATTTGTAATAACATATAAAGTTTAAATTTAAGTTTTAAATAAACGTTTTAAGATAACCATGATTTTAAAGATATAACGTTTGAACCAAAACTAATTTATTAGTTGAAACCCATTTTTAATAGGATTTACCCAAGAATAATATTTGTTAAAATACTTTTAAAACAATTATTTAGTTTTTTTTAAAATTAATAGAACATCCAGAAAATTATTTGGTCTTAAAAATATTTAAAGTTTATAAAAACTATTTTTATATTTAATAAAAATTTCTTAAATTGATTTAAGGCTAAAAAAACACTTTTAAAAAAAAATATGGGGGTGCCCGGGTTTCGAACCCGGGACCTCCAAGTTAGCAAGGGGGACACTGAACCGGTGAACCAAGGCATACAGCCGTTGTATCACCCGGTTTTCAAATCATAAAAACATAACACAAAGCCCCCTCTTCAACCGATAAACCCTAGAATCCTTTTGGCTCAAATCGAGCATCAAACCATTGTTTATGACCAAATGAATCATGGGGCTTTTGTTCCTCAGATGAAACCGAGTGTGTAAATATGTTTAATTAGCCGGTTGGAGATGGATTCGATGATGAACAGGTAGGGGAAATAGGTCGCGACTTCTTAGCACTGATTCGAAACTCAAACGACGATGAAAATCAAATTCGTTGTGCAGGTAGCTTCTGATGACCTCTATGAACGAAAGCCCCCTATCAATTATGAATAATTTAGCTTCGAACATGGATCTCAATTAAGTTACAGGTCGCGACCGAGGAGAGGATCAAATGTAGTGTTTGTGCGTGTTTCATACTAAATTGAATTCGATGGAAGATTAGAAACGATTAAACGTTTGTGTATGTGCAATTAATTTGATTATTACAGAGTGTTAATGCTCGAACGGTTTTGAAGTTTAAAGTGTTTCGGTTATATAATCGATTAGGCTCTTAATCGATGTTTTAACTCGATTAAATGATGTTTAAAGTTCGAATTATTTTCTAGAATGGTTCGGGGACGGTTTTGGATTAACAAACGACGAAAATTAATAGTTTTTGAGGTGGCCGGAGGGCCGCCGGACTCCCGGCCAGAAAAACGGGTTTGAAAGGGGGGTGGGGGTTTGGGTTAGACATAATTACACAAATGGTCCTTGAGGTATTAAGAGTTGGCATTTGAAATTTAAAGTTTTGATTCAGTTTTAAATAAATTACAATTTATCCCCCGAAGTTTAAAGATGTTATAATTTTATGAACAAAACTTATTAATTAGAAGCTTTAACATATTAAAACTTATATTATCAATATTATTAATATTATTATTACCATTAACATTAATATTATTAATATTATTATTAATAATAGTAGTAATAATATCATTATTATTATTATTATAATAACAATTATTTTTAAGATTTTTATCACCAATGTTTTAACATATTATTTCTATTATTTAATTAATTTGTTAATCCCCAATTTAATTATCAAGCATATTAATTCCACAAAGTTACAAAATTGACATAAAAGGTCCTTACAAGAATTAACAAAGTTAACTTTTAAGTTAACGAAAATACGAGATGTTACAGTCTCCCCAACTTAAAAGAATTTCGTCCCGAAATTAAGAATGAACTTAAATGAGCAAAAGAGTTAAAATGAAAGATAAGTGTACAAACTAACAGTGGTTGACGTTTAATTACAGGTGAAACGCTTCACTTTATGGAATCTTACAAGATTCTTGGCATAATGCATGCCAATTTGAACCCTTTCAGTGAAATGTGAGACGTTTTGAGATGAAATGTTGGAAAACGATGACGAGTTACCGTGGTATGTTAGACTTATAAGCCACAACTTCTAGAATATAATTTCGTAGTAAAATGATGTCTAGAAATCAATAAAAGACCAACAATGATAAGAAAGGTTAACCGTCGGGATTTAAGAATCCCAAACGTCACTATATGAACGATCTTAACGCATATCTTATGACTATGTATTCCTCCTTTGACCAACCATCGGTCTAAGAATAATACGATATGTAAGATTTTGGAATGAGTTCATGATGATAGTTAAGATTATTATTAAAAATAGAAAATGAATCAATCATTTAAAAATAACGATCGATGTTTTAACGCCATACCACGGTATACGAATATTTGAAACAGATACAGGTCAATTTCTCGACCCGTTATCCCATATGAGTCAATATGACCTCTAAGATAAGAAGCATTTTAGTTGAAGGAAAAGTTAAACAGGAGATCCATAAGATCACGAATGTTAGGTCTTGTCATATGTGAAGGTAAGACACTTGGACACATACCAAGCTACGTCTTTTCCTTTATGCCAAACCCATGACTACAAGTTACGAAGGTTTATGAACCTCCACGTCACAATGTAAGTAATAACGAGTCTCGTTGATCGAAATCAAATAGAGTTTTAAAGATTTCCAAGGTTAAGGGTTCAAAAGTGATTCAAGAAGTAACGCAAACAATAAGACATGCATTTGTAACCATGTTTTGCAAGGTAATAAATTTCCAAATATAGATTGCATACGTAATTCATCAAACCCATAAGCACAGTCGAGAACATTCGTATGACTGGAAAAACATGAGCATAAGTTGATAATGTCTTTAGCAGAAAGATTGTTTAGGAAGGCTACCGAGAGGCTGAGATCCTGTCAAATGGTATCAGAGCAGGTTAATCATTGATCGATTTAACTATTGATCATTTGAAACTGCTTTTTGATCTCTCTGTTTGATCGAATTAGCAATTTGCAAGAATTAGCCATAGAGAGTGAGTTTCTGCTGTTTCTGACCAAAATCTTGAGGTCTTTTGGTGGTTTCGAGTTACGTTTGTCTTGTTTAAACTTGTTTTTGACTAAAACCTGAGATGACAACACCAACTAATGATCCTCACAATACTGGTTCCGCAACCAAGCCTCCGATGCTGGTTAGGAACGAGTATAACATATGGCAAAGACGTACGCTACACCACTTGGATGTCAACAGTGCTGGTTGTTGGAAGTCAGTGGTGCATGGGCCATACAAGCCTATGGTGAGCGTCCCGGAATCTAATGAACAGGTTGCGAAGAAACCTGAACAATATTCGGACGAAGATCTAAAGCTGTTCGAAATTGATGCTAGAGCCCATGGAATTCTAGCCATGGCTATTCCTAATGAGATATATTCAAGGCTCTTGCGTCATGAGTCTGCTCATGACCTATGGGTTGCTCTAAAGGAACAATTTGGAGGAACTGATTCGGTCTTAGCAAACAATAGGGAAATCCTCGCCCAACAATATGAGACATTCTCATATAGAAAGGGTGAGACTCTGACCCAGCAGTTTGAGCGGTTCTCTTGTTTGATTTCTGAGCTAAAGATGGTCAAACAAGAGTACTCCAAAAGCCAGATGAACAACAGGTTCCTCAGGTCATTGCCTGAGAGATGGGACACATATACCATTGTCCTACGCTCCAGTGCTGACCTGGACACTCTATCTCTCACCCAACTTCATGGGAAATTACTCACTTTTGAGAGAGAGGTAGAGCAAAAGAGGAAGTTGTCATCTTCTGGCAAACTTGCTGATGACTTTGTCCAAGGTAATGCTGCCTTGATAAGTCATGAGTCAGAATATGCCTCATCAGAAAGTTCTTATGATGAGCATATTGATTTCTCTACTAACTCAGAACAAGCTTTTGTTGGTGTTAGTAGTTCAGGAGGTGGTGGTGACAACTTGTGTTTTCTGATGGAGGACTTGAAGGGCATTCCAGATGATGATCTGGAAGAGATGGATATTTTGAACCAAATGGCAATGATAAATATCCGCTCTAAAAAGTTCTACAAGAGAACTGGTAGGAAATTCCCAGGACTCTCTGGCAAAACCAAAGTTGGTTTTGACAAGAGCAAGTTGAGGTGTCACAAGTGCCAAAGGCTTGGACACTTTGCAAGAGAGTGTAGATCATCTGGATCTAACTCATCTGCACCCTTTGTGACTTTTCCCAGCAATAGCTCACAGCACAAAGGGCAACCTTCCTACAGTTCTACCCATCCATCTCAGGCACAGGCACCACCTGCTTATTTTGTGCCACAGGGTCATATGCCTTATCCTTACCCCTGTTACTACATGTCTCAGCCTGGTCAAACTCAAGCACCCTCGGCTCAACCACCTCATGCTCTTCCAGAGCCTCAATCTTCCCAATCTCATCAACACACACAACCTCAACAACACAGCTTTTTCACCCCAAGTGTTGTTGACTGGAGTAATCTACCAGAAGAGCTATCTGGTCAGGATCAACTACTCCAAGGTGCTGGTCAACATGGAGGTGACCAACCTTTTGGAAATCTTGCTCTGATGGCCCTTGATTCTGCTGAAGGGTCATCATCCAATGCCTCATCTCAGGTATCCACTGAGGCAAAAGCCAAGCTTTGTTCAGAGTCATACATAGCAGCACTTGCTTCTATTAGAGAAGCAAATGTAGCTTTAATAGATAAAAATCTTGAGCTTGAGCAAACAATTTCCAAAAGAAAAGCTGACTTTGAGGTTGTTCTAAAAGATAAAAATGATGAGATTTACAAGCTTAAGTGCCAAATTAAAGATGATAAAGCTAGGGAAGATGTACTTCTAGAGAAGTACAAAGACCTCAAGGAAACTCTTGCAACCACCCAAGTTGAGTGTGATCGATGGGTGCAATCATGCAAGGGTTTTGAAATGCTTCTTAGCAAGCAATCAGCTTCCAATGTGAAGTTTGGCATTGGTTATAATCACACTGCTCCTCCTACAAATTTCACTTTAAGAGCAGAAGTTAAATCTGACGGGGAGAGCAATAACCAATCCTTCTCATCATGTGACCTACTATCTTCTGAATCAGCATCATCAGAGATAGAAGTCAGCATTTTCTACCAAAACCAATCAGCTGATGCTACAACAGCTGATGGTTCAAATGCTGACTGTCACATGACCAAAAGGCTGATCAACTCAGGTGTTGTTACTAGAAGTACTGAAGGTACTAGAGAGCAAGTGACAACATCTGAAGTTCAAACCTCAAATACTGTTAGCACTGAAGAGAAGAAAACTAACAGTAGGAAAGGTTTGAAGACAACTAGAGAGGATACCAGGAAAGCAGGCACTAGGAAGAAAACTGCTGGTACTGATGGCAAACAGCTGAAGAACAAGTCTTCAGCAGTTAAATCCTCTTCAGCTGATGATCAGCATAAGATGAAGAAAAAGCCATGTGAGATATGTGGCTTGTTCAATCATCTTACTGATGATTGCTGGTACAAAAGGGGTTCCAAACTCAAACAGAAGGAGAAAATTACTGAGGCCATCAATAAAATGAAGAATGAGTTTGAAACCAAGTTTGTACTAGCAACATCCAAGCCTGAAATCCCTAAGCCCAAAACTAAATCTAAAAAGAAGGTAGGGATTACTCAGGCAACAGCTGAGGTTGCTCAGAAAAAGATGGTACAACATAGGAACTCATCATCAGCAAACTCCAATGTGTCTGAAGAGCTGAAGGCTTTATCACAGAATCAGACACAATTGGTGATGATGGTTCAGCAGCTAGTGGGAAGAGTCAACCACTTAGATGCTCCTGTGTTGAAACCACAGAAAAGGAAGTCCAAGCCAAAGGGTTCCTCTTCTGTACCATCTTCTTCACCTCAAGCTGTCACACACAACACACCTGTTAGTGTTGCACCTGTAGCTGAGAACAGACCCAAAACCAAGCAGGTTTGGGTCTCCAAGACAAACTAACAGATGGTTGTGTTTGCAGGGTTCTTCAACATGCCATAGAAGCATCTGGTATGTAGACAGTGGAGGATCCATGCACATGACAGGAAGCAGCTCCCTTCTTAATGACTACTCTTAAGGAAAGAAGGGATTTGTTTCCTTTGGCAATGATCCAAAAGGTTACATCATTGGTAAAGGCTTTGTTTCTAATGGGGAAATAAGGTTTGATGATATTAACCATGTGGAGGATCTCAAGTACAATCTCTTGAGTGTCAGTCAAATGTGTGACAAAGGCCATGTTGCCCTTTTCACAAGCCAGAACTGTCGGATTCTGTCATCCAAAGTTCTGAGTTTGATTGACAAGGCATTGGATGAACACACTCTCCTGAAGGCCAACAGGACAGGAAGAGTGTATGCCTTAGATCTTTCCAAAAAGATGGATCTAAAAGGCCATCCTTGCCTATTCTCCAAGGCATCTCCTCAAGAGTCTACACTATGGCATAGAAGGCCGGGTCATGTTAATTTCAAAAACATGAATCGCTTATAAGCCATGGTTTAGTAAGAGGATTGCCTCAGAAGGAGTTCAAGTGTGAAGATGACTGCACTGCTTGCTTGAAAGGAAAACAACACAAAGTTTCATTCCCTTCAATAGAAGAACCAAAGTCCACTGCCTGCTTACAGCTTCTGCACATGGATCTCTTTGGTCCTGTCAGAGTAATAAGCATGGCAAAGAAGAAATACTGCCTGGTAATTGTGGATGATTATTCCAGGTTTGTATGGACTTTCTTCTTGCACTCCAAGGATGAAGCAGCAAAGACAATAATGAACTTTGTGTTACATGTAGAAAAGTAGTATTCCCTACAGGTCAAGTGTGTGAGGAGTGACAATGGAATAGAGTTTAGAAACCACACACTTGATGACTTCTACCTGTCCAAGGGAATTAGAAGGCAGTTTAGCATTCCTAGAACTCCTGAGCAAAATGGAGTGGTGGAGAGAAAGAACAGGACCCTCATTGAAGCAGCAAGGTCAATGTTGGCTGACTCAGGGTTGCCACTGACCTTTTGGGCTGAAGCTGTCAATACAGCTTGCTATGTACAGAATAGAGCTTTAGTGAATAAGAGGTTGATGAAGACTCCATATGAAGTTCTTCATCATTTGGCCCCTCTTATTTCATTCTTTAGAGCCTTTGGGTGTCCTTGTTTTATTCTCAACACTAGCAACCCACTCCAGAAGTTTGCTAGTAAGGTGGATGCAGGGTACTTTGTTGGTTATTCATCAACATGCAAGGCATACAGAGTCTTCAACTGTAGAACCAAGGGGGTTGAAGAAACTCTGCATGTTAAGTTCAATGAATCTCCAAAGGACAAGATTCCACAAAACCCTGTGGAGTTGTTTGATCTGGACATACTGCAATATGTTCCTTATCAACCTCCATCTGTTGAGCCTGTCAACAGATCTCCACCTGGTGGTACTGATGATGATGTAGTCAGTACTCACCTCTTCAGGATCAGTGACAACCTGCCTAAGTCCACTGAACCTGATGCTCCTGTAGCCTCAGCAGCTCCATCCACTACAAATGCTGATGAGATTTCTGCTTGCTCTACTTCGTTTGAGCTTCCATCCTCTACATGGTTTCAGGAATCTCCATCACCATCTGTTGCTGCTGATGGGTCTACAAACACTTGCACAGATATCATAGTCTATCAAGAGCTCAAGAATCACCCCACTTCACAAATCATTGGTGATATCCATGCTGGAGTTTCAACCAGGAATCAATTGTCCAACTTCTGCTTCTATGCTCTATTCATCAGTCAGCAAGAGCCAAAGAACTATCATATTGCTTTAAGAGACAATGGATGGGTGGAAGCTATGCAGCTTGAGCTTCTTCAATTCAAGAAACAGCAAGTGTGGGAGCTTGTTCCATTACCCAAAGATAAGTGTGCTATAGGCACCAAGTGGGTATTCAGGAACAAAACAGATGAGAAGGGCCAAATTGTCAAGAACAAGGCAAGACTGGTTGTTCAAGGGTTTGCACAGGAAGAAGGCATCGATTATGATGAGACCTTTGCACCTGTGGCCAGACTGGAAGCAATCAGACTCTTCTTAGCTTATGCTGCCTTTCACAGTCTTAAGGTTTATCAAATGGATGTCAAGAGTGCCTTCCTATATGGGAAAATAAAAGAAGAGGTCTATGTGTGTCAACCACCAGGCTTTGAGGACAATAAACATTCTGATTGGGTGTACAAGCTTGATAAGGCTCTTTATGGGCTGAAGCAAGCACCTAGAGCCTGGTATGAGACACTCTCAACCTTTCTTCTAGAGAATAAGTTCACTAGAGGCACCATTGATAAAACCTTATTCATCAAGACTGTGGGACAACATAAGCTCCTTGTTCAGATTTATGTTGATGACATCATCTTTGCATCCTCTGATCCAAAGTTGTGTGATGAATTTACAAAGCTTATGAAGCTAAGATTTGAAATGAGTGCTATGGGAGAATTACAGTACTTTCTGGGTTTGCAAATCAAACAACAGGATGATGGAATCTTCATTCATCAATCCAAGTATACCAAAGAGTTGTTAAAGAAGTTTGATTTACAAACCTGTAAGCCCTGTTCTACTCCCATGAGCAGCATCACACAACTAGATGTAGATCACAAAGGTAAAGCGGTTGATGAAACCCTTTACAGATGTATGATTGGGTCCTTGATGTACCTTACAGCTTCTAGACCAGACATCATGTTTTCAACATATGCTTGTGCTAGATTTCAGGCTGCACCTAAAGAATCCCATTTGATTGCAGTCAAAAGGATCTTTAGATATTTGCAAGGTACCCAATCACTAGGACTTTGGTATTCAGCTGGGCATTCTTGCAAACTAGTTGCTTTCTCTGATAGTGACTATGCAGGATGCAAAGTCACCAGAAAATCCACTTCTGGTGGTTGCCAATTCCTAGGCAATTGTTTAGTTTCTTGGCAGAGTAAGAAACAAACATCAATTGCTACATCCACTGCTGAAGCTGAGTATATTGTTGCTGCAAGTTGTACCTCTCAATTACTCTGGCTTCAGAACCAACTTTTGGATTATGGCATTACTGAGACTAAGACTCCATTACTAATGGACAGTGCTTCAGCTCTTTGTATTGTTAAGAATCCAGTCCAGCACTCTAGGACCAAACATATTGAGATCAGACATCATTTTATCAGGGATTGCTATGAGAAAGGTCTGATTGATCCTAAGTTTGTGCCTAGTGCTGATGAGCTTGCAGACATTTTTACTAAGCCTTTAGATAGTGCCACATTCCAAAATTTGGTACTAAGGCTTGGTATGCTGCAGCTTGACTGATTTGACCTTTGCTGATGCTTTTACTTCACAACTACTGATGAGCATTAGGTCAAATACAAGTACTGATGAGTAATTTAGTCTTCAGCTCTTTCACAACTACTGAAGACTAAAATGACTCAAAGTACTGATGTACATTATTTATTGAAAACAACTGATGTAGTGAGGTGGATTACAACTACTGATGAATGATTTTCAAATAAATAAGTACTGAAGAACAAATTTTGTTCACAAGTACTGATGTGTGATTTTACACAAGTACTGAAGACAAAATTTGTTCACCAGCTCTGAAGAATATTTCATCAGCATTTGTGAACATCTGATCACAAAAGCTAAAGGCATAAATATTCACAAGAGCTGAAGGGTCAATGAAACATCTGAAAGTCAGCCAAAGAGCTGATGAGTAAGTGTGGAGGCTAGTATGAAACAACTGATTTGACGGAAACAGCTGATGAGTAATTTCTCATCAGCTGATGACAACAGCTGCTGTTTCATACCCAAACAACTGAAGGACAAAACCATGTCTTCAGTAGTTCACAACTACTGATATCAGTAGTTCATAACTACTGAAGGCTAACACCAAGTCCTCAGTTGTTTACAACAACTGAAGCAATAACATGTCTTCAGTAGTTAACAACTACTGATCTCAGTAGTTTACAACTACTGAAGGCTAATACCAAGTCTTCAGTTGTTACAACGTCTGAAGAAGAATATTAGGTCATCAATAGTTCATAACTACTAAAGACTGACAGTAACTCTTCAGACGTTTACAACATCTGAAGGACAAAACCAAGGTCTCAGTAGTTTAAACTACTGACGACTAACACCAAGTCCTCAGATGTTACAACCACTGAAGGTTAAAACCATGTCATCAGTTGTTACAACAACTGATAACTAATACCAAAACCTTCAGTAGTTTCCTTTCAACCTTTGGCCTACCCTATAAATACCCCACCTTCAGAGCATTTACTCCACTTGCCCTAATCTTACAAAAACCTCTGAACTTCCCATACACCATTAATGGCGACCATGCAACTGAAACCTCGACACAACTGTGTCGCCCATCTTACAAAATTGCCATTATGGCCTAAGTTCCACCAAGCCGTAGATCTTATGAACGACTCACCCTACAAAACGGCTTTTCTCCTGAACCCTACTATATACACCGACTCCTTGGCGGATTTTTGGACAAATGTAACCGTCCAAACCGGAGAGCAGGATGGCGAGGTCTCTCTCCGGTCCTCCGTCAACGGCCAACCCGTGGTTATCACTCCAGCTACCCTACGCCAAACCCTAGAGCTGGAGGATGCCACTCACCCAACTTCCTACCCCAAAGGTACCTTGGATCTCTCATTCACATCCCACGACTACCAGGGTAACCTCTCCGCCTCCACCTTGTTGAAGAAACACTTCCCTGACCCTCAATGACTGATCTTCCACATGGTGAACGTGTGTCTGGCTCCCAAAACCTCTTCGTGGGACCAGATGTCCACAAGGTGGCAACAGGTATTGTATTCTATCCTTGAGAAACAACCTCTAAATTTTACTGATATTTTATTTTTAGAACTCAAGGACATGGCCACAAAACCTTTTTCTAATCGTTGGAACTTGTATCCACGGTTCATAATGGCCATGATCGAAAACCAGCTTCAGGCTGAGGGACTAGTTGGCACTGGGGTCACTGCCATGGCTGTTCAAGCCGAGGTATACTCCAGGCACAACACTGACCAAACACTCAAACAGGCTGGCCGGCTGCGAAAACCCACGCAGCTGGAACCCACAGCCTCCACCTCCAAATCCAAAGTCCCCACCAAACCAAAAGCCAAAAAGAAGCCCAAAAAGGCTACTCAGGGAGATGAGTCCCCTGAGGATGCCCCTGCAACACAAAGGCAGGATGTGCCTGCTGGTTCGATTCTCCCAGCAGGTACTACGACTCCACCCACCACAACCGCACAGGCTTCCTCTCAACAGGAGCCTGATGCAACCAATATTGGGGCAACCACATTACTGGGGTCTATCTCACTTGAGAAGACTGCCATTGAAGAGCACAGTCCTCCCCATATGCACTCTGCTTCTAGCCAATCTACTGATGAGGCCGCCCCATAAAGCCCTACATTGGCAATAGCCAAAGTGCTGACCCATCTGAGCACTCCACCCTCTCCCCAGAAACCTATTACAACTGGGGAGACTCCAACCAAAGAGGGGGTGGATACAAGTGCTGGTGGGAGCCCACAGCATAGAGAATCAGTCCAATCTCCCAGTGTGGCTAGGGAGATGGGACAATCTGGTGAGGCTGCCACTTCCCCTGTATCAACATCTGAGCAGGGTGAAGCTGGTAACATCAATAAGACCTCACCAGAGGCAATGGCCGATGATGGATCCAATCCGGAGGCCAGAAGTCTCCAGCACCATGAACAAGGGGCACATGCCATTACTGAGCCACACTCAGGGCATGTACATCCTGACATTGTCAGGAGGTCAGGTGATTCAGCTCATGCTGATGATGACTTGAGCTTCTTCTATGATGTAGTAGCTCAAAACACTATCCTAGAGGATGAGATAAGCAGACTCAAAGAGCTGCTTGCTTAAATGACTCAGGATAGAAGTCCATCTGCCACCACTACCCCACAGATGGCACCTTCACCCGAAGGTCTCATAAACACTGAGCCACTCCCACAAACTCGGCCACCAGCCCCTGCTTCTGGCACTAGCTCTCAGGGTCAGAACCCCCCTGAGCAGCTGGATGCTATCCTCCAAAAATCCCTACCTCTCATCACACCCATGCTTAAAGACTTAGTCATTCAAACCCTTGATGAGAGGCTTCCCACATACATCCAACCCATGGTGGAGGTTGCCATTTCTAAGGCACTTGCTGATAGTCAAACCCCAACCAATGCACCCAAAAAGGGGGAGACATCAGTGCAAGTCAAGAGGAAGAGGGGTGAGGAGGAGGTAGAGGCAGAGAAAGAGGTGGTGGTTGAGAGGGAGTTGGTTGAGGAGACTAGGAAGGTGAGGGAGAAAGGGAAGAGGAAAGAGAGGGAGGTTGAGCAAATAGAAGTGGCTGACATCCAAAAGGATTTCAGTTTCACTGATAAGAAAAAGGGAGAGGAGGGAAAGATGGTGGCTGACTCTGATCTAGCAGCCCTTGTCAAGGAGGCTGATGCTGAACACAGCAAATCAATGGATTCTGCCATTGCTCAGCTGTTCAAGCAAGGCTTTGACAAGGACACTGCCCTGCTAGATCAGGAGATCAGGAAAATGGAAACTAGGGAGATAAACTACCGATGGTCTACTTATAGCCAAGAGGACCAAAAGAAACTCGAGGCTATGAGTAGATTCATTTCGAAGTATCTGGGCAGGCCAGTCCTTGATGTAAAAGCATAGACCAGGGACAGAATCTTGGCTATAGCCGCCAAGATCTGTTCAGCTGGTGACTTCACAAAGGGACTGGTCGCTGTGGCCCTCTCCGAAGCCGGTGCTGGGAACAGGACACTTCTAGCAAAATAGACTAAGCCTTCTCTAATATCTAGATTGCTAGCAGTGCCTGCCAAAATTCCCACACCAACCACCAAACCACAACCTACTAAACCAACCCCTTCACCACCAAAACCCGCAGCCAATGATCCACCCTTGGTGAAGAAGAGAAGGGTGTTGAGGCTGCAAGAAGAAGAAGATGAGGAGGATGAGAGGATAGTCTGCCAATTTCAGCAGTTATACCTCTACCCAAAGCCAAACCACAAACCATCACTCCCACCTCACAGCAGGACACTGTGAGGGTAAAATTACAAGAGGAGGAGCAGCAAAGGCGACATTATGAGGAAATGCTGAAAAGCATTGACAAATGCTATGCTGCTTCTACCTCTATAATGAACATGCAAAAGGAAGCTCTAAGATTATTCACCTTTAAACAAACCTATCAATATGAAAGGGAAAAGGTGAGAACTTGGCCTGACCCAAGGGTGTCTCACAGGATAGTCAAAAAGGACATGCCTGTGAGATACAAGAGCCAACTAAAGAGAATCGTAGATGAAGTGATCTCTGTGGCTTTTGTAATAACACCCTGGGAAATAGTAGAGGAATTCGAGAAAGCCTATAGAGCCGGCCAATCACCCTTTACAATGCTAGATGATAGGGTGGTTAGGAAGGGTCTGGTCTATAAGAGGTTTGAGAATTTCCATAGGAATAAGCTCAACCTGTTGTTGGAGGGTAAACATCCTGATGAGTTTGCACACAGGCAAACCACAACACTTGAGCTCAAAAATGGAAGACAGGTCAAGTTCATCTCAGAGCTGTATGGTCGGGAGGGATTGTTTGATGGTGTGCCTGAAGATCTATCCAAAGAAGAGCAGATGATCTTTCTTTAGGCCTACACCCGAGAATCCTACTGACTTGTACATGGGAGGTAGATCTCATGGATGAGACAACGGCTCTGTGTCCAAATTCCCCAAGACAGAGCTCCCATCCATACTTAGCCAAACAAACACTTGAGACTACCTCTCTGGCCAGTGCTTATCTGGGTCAACTTCTAATCTGATCTAGAAGGAAATAGACCAATCATTATGCCATCAATAAGTGGGACATCCAATAATTAGAGGTTTTGGCTGCATTGGTTCAGGGGGAGTTTGTTGGACCAAAAGAACCAATGAGTCAAGATCAGGAAAACCTCTAAGTCCCACATGCCACTGCAACAACTGCTGAAGACTCCCATCAGTTACAGTGTTCTCTTGCTTGAATGTCAGACTCGAGAACATCTGAAGACTCCCATCAGCTATTGTGTTCTCTTGCTTAAATGTCAGACTCGAGAGCATCTTAGCCCCAGCCTCAGCTGTTATGACAAAGTCTGAAGAACAAATATTGAAGATCAAAGAACTGAAGAACAACAGCTAAAGACTCCAAAGTACTGAAGACCAAGTACTGAAGTCTGAAGTACTGATCATTCAAGTACTGAAGACTTCAAGTACTGAAGACCAAGTACTGAAGTATCAAAAGCTGAAGAACTAAAGAACTGAAGATCTTCTTCCGAAGCACAAAGTCTGAAGACAAAGACTGAAGACAACAACTGATGATATCTACTGAAGTCATCAGTTGTTACATCTTCCGAAGCTGTTCTATCTTCCGAAGCAAAGTCTGAAGAAAAAGACTGAGGACAACAACTGATGATATCTACTGAAGTCATCAGTTGTTATATCTTCCGAAGCTGTTACATCCTTCGAAGCCAAGTCTGAAGACCAAGTACTGAAGACTCAGAGTTTGTCACAACAACTGAAGAAGTCTTCTTCAGTTGTTGTGGTGGTTTTTCTTTTTCCGAAGTTTATTTTGTTTCAGTAGTTGTACAACAGCTGAAGAGCATGTTCTTCAGCTGTTATAGTGTCAGTAGTTTATTTTTGTCATTACTTAGGAACTTTTGTAAGAAGATGTCAGTTGTTGACATCTTCAGTAGTTTTATGTTTTTGTCAGTTGTAATTTGAATATTCAGTGATGTCAGAAAAAGGACATCTGCCCATCCTTTTGCCGCCTACAAAAGAATGGGTAACCATACTGTTTTAATTGCCAAAACGTGCTTAGCAATAGAACATTTATTGTTTCGCAGAACTCTTTTCTCTCTCTATGCTTGTGCTTTTACATGCAATATCTTTTATGTTCTTGCATTAAACGTTAATTAATGTGCTAAATCCACTGCAAACATAATCTGATTGATCAAACAAGAGGCTGAGATCCTGTCAACATAAATTATCATTAATTACATTAATGTAATACACAATTCAAGTATAAAAAGTTTCAAATACATAAACATCTTAATCATTACTTTTGTCTTGATCTTGTGGCTCGTCAGCTTAAGGTGATAAGGACGAGGCTCCTTGATCTTGATTTCTTTTTGTGCGCCTTTCCCTTGCAGATTGATTTGAGGCTGATGCGTGAGCATCACCTTCTGGCTCATCCTCCTCATCATCATCCTTATTTTTCTCCTTTCCACTCTCATCGGCTTCCTCCTCATCACTGTCTTCTTCTGATTCATCATCACTTGAATCATCATCATCATCATCACCATCATCATCATCACCATCATCATCTCCATCTCCCTTAATCTTCAGAGGCTCACCCTTTGTTCCCTTCAGCCTCAACATAATCTTCTTGTTCTTTTTCTCCAACTCCTCAATCCTTTTAGCGGATGCAAGCATTAGCTCATTTTGAGCTTGCAGGGCATTATGAGCTCGAACTAAAGCTCTCTCATGAGCTTTGTTCTTCTTAGTGAGCTGGGCAATCTGCTTGGCTTATGCTGCATTGACTGCCATCAACTGGTTCATCTGATTGGCCCTAAGGTCATCCATAGCCAACAACATAAGTACCAGTCTGTTTAGGCTCGCCAACTGTTCCTCTAACCTAACAGTGGGTAGAGTGGCACCCTGTGGAGGTGGGAACTGGGTGGATGTGCCAGCTTGGGGAATGGTAGGTGTAGTTGTGGATGTGGTGTAGATGGGTGTAGGAATAGGAATGGATTGTGGTGGAACTGTTTTGGGTATGGTAGGTGAGGTAGATGTGGATATATAAGTGGTCGATGGTATAGTAGTGGTCGTGGCTGAGATGGAAGTGGTGGTAGTAGGTCGGTGACAGTGGTGGTGGCAGAGGTAGTGGTGGTGGAGGAACTCATCAGGATGATCCTCTGTCTCTTCCTCTTTTTGTCATAGGGTTGGGCCATCCTCTTCTTCCTAGACCCCTTTGTAGCTGGCCCCCCTGGACTAATGGGTTGGTCCGGTGTGTATGTTGGATCTATGACATCAGTGTCAACACCCTCAGCACCAGTTTGGCATCCACTAACCGCCTCTTTCCCTTTCTCGATAGCCACAACCCTGCTACCGACTCTCCTGGTGAGAGGCTCCTCATCAGAATCATCATCTTCATCTATCAGAAAGTCCTAGTGGATGGCAGCTTGCTCGGATCCACTAGGAGCTGAGGAACCACTCTGTTGAGGTGGTAGAGGAATAGTAGACGTGTCAGTGGCTCTTGATTGACTAGAACCCTCATCTCCACCACCTTGACCATGATCCTGATCATCATCATCATCGTCTTCGTCGTCATCGTGAATCGTGATAGGCTCAACATCAGAGTCGCTGTCGTCATGGCGCCACTTCTTTTTGGCTGGCGTGACATAGTCGATGTTGGCCAAATGACCAAATAACCTCCTAACCGAGGGCTTCACCTGCTTACCCCAGTACACATTCATCCTGCCTAATGTGGTGTCATCCATAACCTCTAATGACACATCATCATCCTTTAGCTTGGGCAGGTGAGGTAGCTTCTCGTTAATAATCAACTATAGAAACCTGGGATATATGCATAATCCCTCCTTCCCCTTAGCCTTGATGTTCTCCCTCATGTAGTTAAAGAACATCCAAGAGAAACCGAACGGGTGGTTGAGCACCAACACAACAAACACGTTCTAAATTTGGTCGCTCATCTTATCAAAACCACCGCGTCGGGAGGCTATACACTCTAGGATCACATGTGCCAAATACTTAAATGGCAGGCACATGTTGCTCTTGTTGAGCACTCCGACATTGATGTCGCCGGCGTACTTGATCCTTAGGAAGCATCCCATCATAGTCATTGGATGCAACTTGGTGGGAAAGTCCAAGTCGTCTCCCAGATCCAAGACTCGCCTCAAGTCATCCTCCCCTATGTCGATATCCTCTCTAATGATAGAGCTACGAATACGAAATGGCTCAATAGATCGGTCAACAATAGCATTCTCCCAGAATGCCTACTGTAATGAGCGGTAAGGTGTGCAAGGAGTAGATATGGCGCGGTGTATCCTTGACCGGCGTAGAAACTCAATGATCCCTACAAAATCTGATTCATTCCAAGACGTGCTGTTGAGATAAGCACAGATGTTGTGCTTAGTGCTCATCGTCCATCTATCAGCCATTTTACTGCAATACACACAACAAAATTGTTAGATCTGTTTTCAATAAGGAACATTGGAGCTTGGATAGATCATATCAAACTGATTCAATCGTACGAATGAACCATACGATTAAACTCAGTCGTACGATTGAGCCCCCGACTAAGCTTACTCATGTACCATAACATGCGGTTGAGTCAGTCATGCGACTGACTCACCGATTGATTCAATCGTGTGATTGAATCATACGTCTGGCTCAATCGTGTGATTGAAGTTCATCAGTATGTCCATTCGCGTATATTCTGTGCGGGTCTGAGATTTTGAATCTTTGTTAAAACAGCCATATTCACATCAATAGTAGATTTATTAGATACGCCAAGACATGTTTTAACACCGGTTATCTTTTAAATTAACTTTTAAGTCCATTTGAATGTCCAATTTTTTAGTTATTTGTTTCGGTTTGAGTCTTAGATTATTTGGACAGGTTTGTTTGATTTTACGTTCGCATGTGTCGTGATTTCATTCATACAGCACCTTTAGATGAATGTAAATCAGTTAGTAAAGAGATATCAATGGAAGTCACACGGAAAAATTTAAAAAAGGGTGTCTTTGGTAATCGGTAGTTTGAGAGCGTTTGAAGTCAAGTGTAGGGCTACAACCGACTGAGCCCCCTTTTTATACTGATTTGAGTTTCAGTCGTGCGACTGGTCCCATTCAGACGGTTCATACGTGCGACTGAGTTTCAATCATACGACTGACTCATACTCCATTTTTCCAATCGTGCGATTGGTTCATTCTGATGCTTCCAATCATACGACTCGGCCATCCTCATGGTTCAGTCGTGCGATTGATCCATACTTGTGGTCTAATCGTAAGACTGGGCCATACTTGTGGTCCAATCGTATGACTGGGCCCTACTTGTGGTCCAATCGTATGACTGGGCCCTACTTATGGTCCATTCATGCGATTGGCTCATACTTATGATCCAATCATACGACTGGCCCATACTTATGATCCAATAGTACGATTGGGTCATTCAGGTGAATTTTACTTAGTTTGTTCCATTACTTCACATACTCATCTTTGATATATGACATTATGCCCATTGATCATCTCAGACATGATCCTTTTAAATATAAACTTTTGATCACTTCAAACGTGATCCTTTTACATGAAAACCGTTTGATCACCTCAGACGTGATCCTTTTAAATGAAACATTTTGATCACCTCAGACGAGATCCTTTTACGTGAAAACCTTGTGATCACCTCAGACATGATCTTTTTAACATTTCAGAAACAGGCTTTTATCAGATAATGTTTAGTTCAATTTGTTACATTCACAGATTTCATCTTGTTACATAGTCCGACATCGACTCAATACAAACATAACTAAAACCAAGAAAAACTTTAAACAAACTGAATTAAGACATATTTTTGTATTTTTCATTCGAGGTGGGTTGAAAACATTTTAACATTCCTTAAATGATTTCTCCCCCTGAGCAGAACAGCTTCAAACATGTTTATCATATCTAGAAAGATTCATATGGAATCATACAGATATAAACATAATCATTTGGGACCTGTTGTATTTGTTTAGATAACAGAGAACGTTATATTTACCTATCACAGAATATTATTCATCTAAGAGTCAAAAGCACTCACAGGAAATCATACTAGAGCTATTATGTAGCACACATTGATTTTCACCATTGGGGAATGCAGCCACGATGATTGTCAATATATTTGTCCACCTAAATCCATACACAGATTTTTGATACACACTTTTAGGTTTATTATTTTAACAAGCATTTGTAGGACCCACACTTATATGGTAATCAACTTTCCTCAGGATATTTTTAAGCGGCCTATAGGTTTTTGACAAGAAGAGACTATTCTAAGAGCTTTCAAAGAGATGCCAAACCTCAAGTCAATGCCATCGCATAGCAGAGAGGCGCAAACAACAATGAATTCTAGAATATTTAGGTTGTGCTTATCCTCAGGTCAGTGCCAATGCACAGCAGAGAGGCACACAACCTATCTTCTTGTTAGAGCATTTTTATTTTACATATAATGCACCAACAACATTTGTCATTTGCTTGATTGCGTTTCACATTTTTCATGCGCTTTGCTCATTTGTATGGTCGTCTGCACACATTTGTGGCGTTCATTTTGCTCTTCACCCCTTATTGAAAATAAGTTGATTGTGTTAATCAGGGATGAGATGGAAACCCACAGCCTGTTGAATGATTTAGTTTTAATTTATTCACCAGTGAAGTCTACTAGTCTATTGTGTTGAATCTACCAATATATCATATAATGGACTAACAACCCCTAGGTCTACTTTCTCTATGTAACCACACTAACATATTAGCTTACTATCATTTTTTCTTTAATGGCTTAGCATTCTCAGACTTATAATTTTTCTGTAATTTTTATTATAACGTTTGTAAAACATTTAAATCCTTTTGATGTCCCAAACAATTTGATCCATGTGTACTATCATTTTCTATAATCTTGAATCAATTTCACAGATTTGATGTCTTTGCTTTTCAGCTTATCTGCCCGTCCCTGTTTTTTAAGTAATCAAACACTAACTACTGAAACTAAAACTATTATCCCCCTAAAATTCTAAAACCAAAAATCTTTTTGTGTTTTTGAAATTTTAAAGACAGAAAAATAAAATAAAGAAAAATAAAATTAAAAAATAAAACATAGAGACGGACTACGAACTTGATTCGTGTGGAATCACATCATCTTTCTTTTTAACGCCATTAACCTGAAATAGATAATAAAATCGAGGTTTATCAAAAGCTTTTGTGTAGAGGTCGGCATGTTTGAAATCTGTGTTAGTTTTAATAACATCGATTAATTGTTTTTCAAAACAGTCACGTATAAAGTGATATTTAATTCCGATGTGTTTAGTTTTGGGGTGTTGGACCGGATTTTTAGTGACAGCAATAGCAGCAGAATTATTAACAAATATAAGGGTGTTAGAAAATTTCAAACCGTAGTCTCGTATTTGCTGTTGAATCCAGATGATTTGGAAACAGCAGCTTGCAGCAGCAACGTATTCAGCTTCACATGTTAACAGAGCAACAGACGTCTACTTCTTACACTGTCAGGTGACTAATTGTCTTCCAAAAAACTGACATTCCGCAGATGTTGACTTGTAATTCATCTTGCAACCACCATAATCTGAGTCAATATACATTGTTAACTCAAAGTCATCATCATAAGGACACCACAACCCAAGTGTTAGAGTACCCTTCAGATAACGAAAGATCCTTTTTACCCCAATCAGATGATTTACCTGGCGTACATAATATCAGGACGAGAAGTTGTGAGGTACATCAGAGATCCAATCATTCCTCGATACATAGTGGCATCTACCTTATCACTATTTTCGTCGGGTGCCGCATCAAGGTTCTTTGCAAGTGGAGTACCAGCAACCATTGCATTCTCCATGTCGAACCGACTAAGGCTATCTTCAACCTATTTGGTCTGATGTAGGAAGATCCATTTGGTGTCTGATCTACCTGTAAACCAAGAAAGAACTTCATCTCTCCCATGGCACTCATTTCAAACTCAGGTTTCATCACCGATTCGAATTCTTTACATAATGCTTCGTTTTTAGAACTGAATATTATGTCATCCACGTATATCTGCACCATTAGTAAATCACCATCTTTTTCCTTTATGAACAACGTGCAGTCAATTATACCTTTGCGAAAGCCATGTTTCAGTAGATGAGTAAAGAGTTTCTTATACCAGGCTCGAGGGGCTTGATGGAGCCCGTACAAAGTCTTGTCTAGTTTATAAACTCTATCTTGATGATAAGGATCCTCGAATCCTTCAGGTTGACTGACGTAAACTGTTTCACGAATCTCACCATGAAGAAATGCACTTTTCACATCCAATTGATATACTTTGATCTTTATAAAGGATGCATAGGCTAGGAAGATTCTAATTGCTTCCATCTTGGCCACCGGTGCAAATACTTTATTGTAATCAACTCCTTCGACTTGCCTGAACCCTTGAACAACTAGCCGAGCCTTATTTCTGATTATGACCCCTTGCTCATCCTTCTTACACCTAAGAACCCACTTAGTGCCAATCACCTTTGCACCTTTTGGTCTATCCACAAGTGCCCAGACGCCTAACTTCTTAAACTGTAGGAGTTCTTCTTGCATGGCACTTACCCATGCCTCGTCCTTTAAGGTCTTGCTTACATACTTAGGCTCAACTTGAGACATAAAACATTGATATGCCCCATCATGTATGTAATCCTTTTCCATGACCGTAGCATAGTCAGCTGAGTATAGCTGATTTCTTGTCTGAACTCCTGAGAGAAGATCCCTGATGATGTTATCCAGGGGATGATTCACATTAATCATAGTTCCAGGAGTTGTGGGAACTACTACTTCATTATCCAGGTTTTGAATCACAGGTTCAGTTTCCGTGGCTGTTGAATGACTAGGTTCAGAAGTTCCAGTCATTTCATGATCAGCTGCAGGTGTACTTTCAGCAGTAGGGACCTATTCCTCTTGGTTCACATTCTCATTTGTAGCTTCTTCATCATCAGAGGAGGGATCGCTTATCTCTAGATCTGCCCCTGAAGGGATAAAAGTACCTTCTAATGGATCCGAGGATGTTGAGTCTCGAGTAGGAGTATTCAGAACATCGTACATCATTTGAGCGGCCATCTCGTCATCAGAATGGGAAGAAGGTAGAATAAAGGATTTAAAAATCCATCATAGTCAAAGAAGAAGGAAGGTCCTTTTCCAGTAGGGGGGGTGTTTCTTTGTACATCAACATTGCACCACACTTATACCTGACCAGTTGAGTTATCATAAACCCTTTTGTCTGGTACACTTTAGCCAAGAAAGATACCTTCTTCTGCCTTCTCGTAGAACTTCCCAGTCTGATTTTTCTTTAACAGCATACAGGGGGCTCTAAATGATTGTAGATACTCCAAATTGGGTTTACGTTGCTGGAGCAACTCATAACAAGTATTTCCATGACGTTTGACCACTAAGACTCGATTAAGAGTATAGCACGCATTAGCCACTGCCTCGTTCCAGAATTGAACCGGCAGTTTTGAGTCAGCTAGCATTGTCCTTGTTGTTTCTATCAAGCTTTAATTCTTGCGTTTAGCAACTCCATTCATCTATGGAGTGTAAGCAGAAGAGAATTGATGAACAATCCTTTTCTCTCGACAGAATGCCTCCATCCACTGGTTCTTGAATTCGGTCCCGTTGTCTGAACGTTTTTTCCACGTTTTTTCCTCACTTTCAGCTTGTAGAGTGATCCTAATATGGTAACTAAATGTTTGAATGATTCAAATGTCTCTGACTTCACTTTAAGAAACATCACCCAAGAGAATCTTGAGTAATCATCCGTCACCACAAGGCAGTACCAATATCCAGCAACGCTCTTTGTGCTGACAGGGCCAAACAGATCCATATGTAGAAGCTTAAGAGGAATTTCGATAGAATGAACTTTCTTCAATTTGTGAGACTTCTTTGTCTGTTTCCCTTTCTTGCATGCTACGCAGAAGTCTAGGAGCTGGAATTTCTTGATAGTAACTCCGTCCAACAGATCATTCTGAACAAGATGATTCATCTTCCTAGGATTGATGTGACCTATTCTCCTATGCCAGGAAACTGAATCCCTCTCAGTTGCTTTTGACAAGAAACACTGAGCAGTAGACTCAGTTGTGGAGGCTTTTGAAAGGTCCAAGACATACAGGTCGTTATATCTTGAGGCCGACATTAGAACTTGCTCCTCCTGGATAACATACTCCTTCTTAAGTATGTAACACTTCTTGTTATCAAACATGACCTTAAAGCCCTTATCACAAATTAGGGAGACAAAAAGCAAGTTGTTTTGTAATTGTTGAACATAGTTTACCTTGTCAAACTTTACCTTCTCGTTTCCCACTTCGCCTTGAGCGATGATATATCCTCCTTTGTTTCCTGCGAAAGATACATGTCCCCCTTTAATTTGCTTGATGTTGAAAAGGAGGGATGAATTGCCGGTCATGTGCCTGGAAGCCCCACTATCAATAATCCAGGTATTAGTAATAGCACTGTAGCGGACAACCTGCACACAAAATGAAAATGATTAGTTCAGGTTTGGGACCCAAGCCTTTACTGGCTTGGGTTTCCCAGAGGTATCACATATCATGAACTCAACCCACTGACCTTCGGAGGAAGAGGACACATCTTTATTCTTCTTGTCCTCACTATCAGACACATTATTTGATTTTTTCTTTGCACAAACCAGTTTTATGCAAGGCCTGTTTGTGGTAAACAGACGACTGGTTTATGGTTTGAACTTTAGGTTCACTAATATTCCTAGGTTTAACCTTAGGTAACGCAGCTTCGCTTTAAGCTTGTCTGTGTTGCCTTTGGTATCTCGGAGGAGTATTAGATCTATTTATGAAAAATCTTTGTTTTTCATCTAAAAGTTCAAATTTTCTTTTAGGTGTCTGATAATGAGGACAATTTGGAGAAATATGTCCTTGTTTTCCACAACTGTAGTAGGATCTCCCTTCGACAGGTTAGGGAGAACTTCTGTGAACCCGACCCAACATTATCCTTTTCAACTTTATCGCACAAATCCTTTGTAAGCACCTTATCTTTTAATCCCGAATTAGTACCCTTCTGTTCAGTGATAGACTGCACAGGTTTACCTGTGGACTGTAGATCACTGACCAGAGGAGTAGTCACCATATGATCCTAAACTGGGTTATTATTTGTTGGTCTACATTTAGTATTTAAAAGGATCACATGTGGAGGCGGCACTACTTTATATCCTAGACCTTCCCACCGTTACGTTCTTTCACTAAGTTCTGAACTATGTGAGAGGAATTTGCTAAACTATGCAGTTTTTGATTTAAAGACTCAACCTCGACTTGCACAACTGATTTTTCCTTTTTAGTTTCCTCTAAATTAGTTAAATAGAACTTAATGTCATTTGATTGATTTAGGGTAACAACCTTGGTTTCCCTTAGTTGTTTCCCTAGCAGTACTATCTTTTCTTTAAAACAGCACTCGTTTTGTTTTAAAACATGGTTTGCTTCAGTGCAGAGTTTTAAATTATTTACCAGATTATCATTGTGTTTTAATAACCTAGCAAATTTTAAATCAATGCTTTCTTTAAATTTATCACATTCATCACAAGTATGTTTATCAAGCAATTCGTCTTTAGAGTATACCTGTGCAGAACAAGACGAATCAGCCATAAATGCAGATTTAGACTCTTTGATAACAGGAGATTCTGAGTTTGTAGCATTTAATTCTTCTTCAACAAGATGATCTACAACATCCATAGCTTCTTTAATATCTGAACGTGTATGCACAGCTATGATATCTACCTCACTCGCAGATCCATCATCCAAATCATCAACTGATACAACATTCGATTCTCCTTCAGATACAAATCAGAAAGACCAGTCTTGTCCTTCATCTCTCTGAGCAACCATAGCTTTTGAATCTTTACTCGATAATGCCACAATCTTCTCTTTGTCTTCACGGTTGATCGAAGAAAAAGGGTTGTCGTTACCAATCTTCTTCGGCTTTACGCATTCACGTTTGAAATGCCCCTTTTCTCCATAGTTGAAGCATGTGACCTTGGTTTTATCAAACCCAAACGTAGTGTCTTTAGTAGTAACCAAGTTCTGCCCAGTCTTCTTAACTAACTTTTTGGCTCTCCTAACCGCACTAGCCAAAGCCCATATTATATCCATACGCTCCAACTCAGACTCATCCACCTGCTCGTAGTCCTCGTCAGCGAGATGAAAATTTCCAATCTTACCAGCGACTAACCCATCATAAGAATGAACAACTGCAGCTAGAAGATCCATGTGCTCTTTGGCAACTTCCACAGTAACATTTTCGAGATTCTCGGTCTTCAGCTTAGTTAGGTTGGAATCATTGACAATGTATTGGGTTCCAGACGAACCTGGTGCTTCGCTTCCCGAGGAAATGCTTTGGGAAGGGGCAGATGAATTAGACACAAATGCCATTTGTAGCAGTGCACCTGATGAAGCCGGAGTAGGAACAGAATTGTACAGTGAAGGATTCTGAGCGTAGGATCCTTTCTTAGACTTGTATTTCAGTCGAAGTTCCTCCTCCCTTAACTTTAAGATGAAATCATTTATGTCTAAAGTAGCAAGAGTGTCATTCTGTCTCAGATTAGACCCAAATGGATCTCATTTGTCCGACAGACCATCAACAAAGCTTGAAACTTTATCTTCCATAGATGTAGTCACACCATGAGTATGTAACTCACTCATCAAATGATAAAATCTATCAATGATGTCATCTAAGCTCTCATTTCCTATTGGCGAGAAATTATCAAATTCCTTTTTGAAAGCTTTAGCCTTCAGCACCTTCAAGGTTTTATTACTGTCATATCTCTTTTCTAAAGCCTCTCATAACTTCTTCGACTGCTTGTTCTTCAAGAATTGATGGAATATATCCTTAGGTATCGACTGAGTCAACAGTGCATATGCTTTCTTTCAGCATATGCTGAACCTTCTGAGCTTCGTTCATACCCCCCAGAGTCAACTTCATCCCATTAGCACTAACTGGTACAGTATAACCAGTCTCAATAGATGTCCATAGATTAGGGTCTACACCATTTAAGTATAGCTCAAACCGCTGCTTCCACTGTGGGTACTTATCCAATGTCAACAACTTCGGCGGTTTGTTGTGATTCCCTATCTCATTTTCCAGAAGAAGAAGATTCTGGATACGCGAGTCTTTTCCGGCAGTGAACGTAGCAAACTAGTCTTCCATGGCTTAAAACTTGACAAACTTAATACAAGACAGATTCAATCGTGCGATTGAGCAAGACGACTGGGTCAACCGTATGATTGAAGGATGCGAATGAATTCAATCATGCGATTAGATTCAGTCGTACGAATGAAAAGGATTATTGAGGTCAACCGACTAGAATAGCTTAACCGTGCAAATGAACGATGCAACTGAGTCCAGTTGTGCGATTGGAATATGCGAATGGGATTTAGTCGTACGATTGATCCAATCGTGCGACTGAGGCTGCTGTGTTTGAAAATTTTCGAATCTTGAACACTTTGACACAAAATACGAGTTTTTCAGGAACCCTAATCTGCCGTATGATGAAAAATCGAAACTTTAACTCATGCACTCGTCAAAAACACGTTTTGAAGCAAAAAAAGATGAATCTTTTGATTAGAAACGTTAATTTTAACACCAAAACTAATCGAATCCACGCAAAATCATGAGCCTAAGCTCTGATACCACTTGTTAGGACCATTTTCGTACGGAGTAATAACTGATTCTGCGTGAGACCAGATCAAATAGCGTGGAATTCTATTTGATTGGCGATCCAATCAGTGAGAACGACAACCTGATCGATCTAACGATTAAACAAACGTTAAGAACGAGTTGGAATTGATCAGGAACGAACTATGAAGTTGGATGGAAAAACTGGGACGCATTGGCGGCTAGGGTATGATAGTATTCGAAGTGTTCCGTTTTTCCACGAATTATCTGGTATTTATAGGTTTTCAGTGTTCAGTCGTACGACTGAGCCATCAGCATGGTTCAGTCGTGCGACTAACTCATGCTTTTGACTCATACTCACGACTGAAGGTTCAGTCGTGCGATTGAGTCAATCTTATGTCTCAGTCATACGACTGATCCAGTCACCTGGTTCAGTCGTGCGACTGGTACATAAGTATGGTCCATTCGTGCGTATGGTCCATAAGTATGGTCCATTAGCATGAATAACCACCCGACTAAGTTGAACACATTTCTAAGTCATTATTGACTTAGAACTATGTACAACAACCTCAAAGCTATATATAATGTTCATACATATGAGTAATACTAAATACAATAAGAATGTGATATAATCAAAGACAAATAAACATCAAAACACATATCATATTTCATTATGCACTTGTATTATATATGTGTAAGAAATGAAAAACATTTACATTGAAGTACATAAACTAGGAACATAGTGTATCAACAGAGTCTTACCAATTTATATTTACCCATATCAGATGTGATTCTTACCCACTGACCCGAGGAAACGTGAAGAAATCCGATTAACCCAACATAAATAGGTCATTATTAGCTTACAATGATTATAATTCAAATTGGAATATTTGTTGTCGTCCTTTTCTGTCATGTATCATATTTACGGGTAACTTTGTAAAATAGTAACTAACTTTTTAAAGTGTTCCAATTAGGTAACTAAGTTTTAAAAGTGTAACAAGTAGGTCACTCAGCGTTTATATTTTATATAAATTAGAAGTTTTAACATGTTTTTTAGCATGTTATACTTTTGTTTTCAATTAGAAAATATTTTTTTCTATTTTTGGATGCTGATATGAAACATTGACGTAAATTTTAGCTACTTTTTTTATTTTTTCATAATTAACATGTTTTTTTAATATAATTTTATATATTGAAAATTCTGACCACCACGTCTTCTCCATCGTTATTTTCTTGACATAAGAAAATTGAATGATGACTCGATTTGATCATTTGTTGGTCCAATTTGAGAAAACTATGCGTAAGTGACTAAACTAAAACAGTTTTAAAACTTTGTTACTATTATGTGATATTTTTTATTTTATTTAATGTTTTTAAAACTTTGTTACGTGATATTTTTTATTTTATTTAATGTTGGCTACTGATCTTGTTGTTAATCACATTCGGATGAGCATTATTTCATTTTGGGCTACCAGTTTGACCGGCCCAACATGGCAATAAAGAAATA
Source organism: Flaveria linearis (assembly GCA_024085815.1). Classification (NCBI taxonomy): domain Eukaryota; kingdom Viridiplantae; phylum Streptophyta; class Magnoliopsida; order Asterales; family Asteraceae; genus Flaveria; species Flaveria linearis. The sequence goes on along the minus strand of CM044006.1, from coordinate 9,800,055 downwards.
TCAAAATTCAAAGCTTGAATCCAAAAAATGTTAAACCCACAAGTGAAATGTTTGATGCACCTGAAAAACGATAGTATCTTCGACACACGTGTAGAAAAATTCACCTTGCGCGGTCCTACAGGTGCAACATTTAAATCGTGTCAACATGTCGATATTTTTAACATGGCATAAAAATGTTATTATCTTCCATATTTGTATTTCGTGTCCGCATATCGTCGATTTTAGACCAAAAATTGAATATCTCACCCAGTCACCACCTATGTTTTTAAACATGAAAGATTAATAATTAATGAGATTAATATGTTATACATGGGCCAAATAACACAAAGGCTAGATTTATGCTGCTAAAGTCGAATATTTCAATTCACACCTTTCGGGATCCACTTACCACTAGTAAAGATCTAAACGAGTACTTTAATGCATTAAGCCTGCTAATGGACCAAATTAATGTAATAAAATTGGCCCTTTAAATAATGGGTCAACAACTTATATTACTACCTATTGAGAGCATTCACAGTGGAGTTGTGTGTTTGATATATTATATGGAATGATTTTGAGTGGTTGTGAGTGAAGGAGAGAAAATATTATTGTGGATTGGTATATTTGAAGAATCACTGTACAATCCTTATAAAATTTTTAATATTTTTTAAAGTGGTTGTGAGTGAATGAGAGAGAAAAAAGTAATGATAAGGGTATAAAAAGTATTATATAATTGAAAAGGAGAGAGAAAATATAATGATTTTTAATGTAATTATATGGATAAAGATAAGAAATCCACTGTGAATGCTGTAATAGATTGACAGATTAAATTAATGTGATAAAATTGGGAGTTCACATAGAGTGTCAACAAGTTATAGTACTTTTAAAGAATAAAACCAGCTAATAGGTCATAATAGCATTTTAAGGCAATAAAATTTAGCAGTTCACATAATTGTTCTAATTAACTGTTAGAGTATTCTTAATGTCTAAAACTTGTTAATAGGTCAACATGTTAAATTAAAGCAAAAAAATTGCTAGTTTATATAATGTGTCAACAGGTCAGAGTACTTTTAATGCATGAAACCTGGTTTTCATAAAGGACGAGACGCTTAACATCATCAAGTTATACATATGTGTTTTGCATGAATATGAGTTGTTAATCTTTTGTAGATTAAAGACTTACAAACCAACCACTACCTATTTCAAGAGTTATCAAATGCTTTAAGCAACCGGTGAGACTCAAGTGTAGCTAGTGATATGTTGTGTCTAGTGATATGTTGTCTGATAAGATTTTAAAAGTGGTTTTTCCTTTACTATAAGGAACCGTTCAGCTGTTTGTATGTGTGTGTATGTAAACAAAGGAAATAAGCATCACAAATAAGGGAACTCGAGACAATAATAACCTTACATGCACGAGGAATGAAGGAAACGCACCATGTCATATAAACTTAACATTATAAATATATAAAAAAGTTATAAAATATATAAGATAGTTCTTTGGGCCTCATCTGCAGAAGGGGATGTTAGAAATATAATTATGATTTAACCTAAGTTTACTATTAATGTGATGTAATATGTAATTAGCATTATAACCTAAGTATAAGGCGGTGGTTAAACAACCATAACCGCCAAACTGCCATCTTCAAAGGGTATAAATACCCTACCATGTATTACATTTGAAACTAATGAAATCTGTGTTTTATCAATTCTCTCTCGAATACAAATCTCTCCACTTTTGTGTGAAACAGTGTGTGTGTGTGAGACACTAAGGGAGAGTTCCTTGATAATCAAATAAACCCATTAATCTTCTTAAACCAATATCTCTAGTATAGAAAAGTTTTTGTTACTGTAAAGAACACTTCTGTCTGTTCTATCTGTTGCTAAACAATGATTAATAAATTATAAAGTATAAAAATACATTTTGTGGATCATTATAGTCCATAGGCAAGCTACTTAAATAAGAAGTAATAGACCAAAGAGCGAGGTTTGCAATAATCCTAAACGTCTAAAACAACAGATGATAATCTTTTTTGAACAGATAATAATCTTGCCATAAGTGACCAATATTAACTCCATTTATCGTTAATGACCAGATTAACCATTAGTGATCATCAATGACCATAATTGGTTGCTAGTGTCCGCAAACAACTATCAGTAACCTTAATTAACCCATTCATCCCAACACCATGATCAATAATCTAGATTGACCCTAGTTAAAAAACTTTAACTTGAATCGGCCATTAATGACCAAACTAACCCTAACCTTTTTTTTTGAATAACAATAAATTACTACTAAATACCATTTAGTTTTACATTTGCAAAAATTTTGAAATCATACCATTTTTGTAAAGACATGAGCAAATTAACCCTAAGTAGCGATAAGTAACCCTAATCTGTTGTTAGTGTGTTAAGCGATCATCATTATCCTTAACATTAGAATTACTTTAAAACAAGAATCATTAATAATACTACTCTAATATAGAGAATTGTGTATTTTGCAGATCCTTCCAATTTATTGGAACCTATATGAAATCCCTGGGCTAAAAACAACTTCACAATTATGTCTAATTTTATTTAGAAGGCTAAATTAGTTTATATAAGTTAAATTACACTGAAAATATATAATTAATTTTATAAGTATGCATACACATGTAGTGGATTGGATCCAATAACAAAGACATTTAGAGTTAGAGTGGGAACCGAATTGGTTTGATCAACAGAAGCCAAAATTGGTTTGGGGCCAAACCGGTTTGGGTTCTAAGCCAGTTTGGAGGAGAAAAATATGAACCCCATACTAATCAGTTTGGATCGGTCCCAACCTGTTCGGGTCCAAACGGTCAATGAACCAATTTTTGTTTTAAAAGACTTATACTTTTTGTTTGTATAAAATGGGAAAAGTTCAACCAACAATATAACTAAAAATTCACATAGTTTATTTAATACATAAAAACTTATAGGATATAAAAATATACTGGTCCTAACATTAATATAATTTTTTTCAACTTTTTTATTGTTTATTTTTAAATCGTCGCTCGTTGTAATGTTTTTATTCTTTGGCCTAGAGGCTAAAGTATTACGTAGGTATTCATCAAACGTGGTTTCATAGTCAGCCATTAGGGGGTCAATCCACCTTCTTCCTTGTCCTGGTAGATCTTGGCTTCATATTTCAATTCACATCTTGTATTCTTTTAGCTGCATCAAGTAATCTTTAAACAAGTGGACATATCTACCAAGGAAGCAGTGAGTTTTGTTTTCCGTATCCATATGACCATGCCACTTATAGAAAAACGTAAATTTCGAAGATACCGTAAAAGCTTATATGGTTAGCAGACCTCTGGTCATAATGGAGAAGATCGGAAATTGATTTTCTTTATATTTCCACCAAGCTAACATATCAATATTCTTAAAACATATGCACTAAAAGTGGATAAAAAGTTCATCACACCATACCTTGCGAGTTCACTACTCAAGATGTTACCCTGTTGTCATTTAGTATTTTCATTTAAATATTATACAAAGCATACATTGGATCGGTATAAATTCTTAAAAATGTCACGCTTTTCATTGTTTCATAAATGTTTGATAATGTATCATACTTTAGGACATAAACATCAAATATATTTGATAAGTCTCCGTTACTTAGATTATAAGGCTTTAATATAAAATGGATTGTCATTCGATAAATCTTAATCGTAAATTATTATTTCCATTAAAGTTTTAAACCTTATTATATATAAGTAAGGGTTTAACACGACATCACAAGTAACAACCATGGACATTTCTTTAATCTATTTTCTAAGTTTTTCTTTCATTGATGATATTATATCGAAAATGATGGTCCTCTAAACAACAAGTCATTTAATTTTAAAGTCATTAAATATATTTGATTAAGTACTAAATTGTTTATGGGATAATAAACTCCCGATAACTAAGTTGTTACGGTTTTAAAAATATGAAACATTTTTCTTATTTCTTCAAAAATAGCCCATCCTAATGGAGAAAATGACGCAACCGAAGGTTCATAAGAATACTATGGATCACTACTAAAAATAGTTTTTTCATACATCTTACAAGTCGAATTCCATCTTCTACGTACATTCAATTCGTGCCCAAATATTTGAAATTTGTGTCTTTACAAAATTTTTGATATCTACTATATCTTTTGTTGGAGGAGCTAACTATATCACATAACATTGGTTTAAAAACTTCTTTTATTGGTTCAATTATTTTTAAAATCGTCTTAAATGGTTAAGTTTATAATGTGTGCAACACATCTATTGTGGAAAGAAAACACTGTTACAAATTGGTTTATATTTTAATTTTAGTTGTCCAATGGCACACTTATTATTCAATGAGTTACCAAAAGATATTGAAAGAATTTTGATTTTCAATTTATATGTTTTAGTAACTTTATCTAAAAAATAAAATAATGTTCACCGGTGTAAGGATAATCAATCAATTTAAATGGAATCGTACATTTCATCATTAACCACGATTCGGGTTGTACTTAATGAACGGTGATACAAATGTATGAGTCCGGTAAATCGTGTGGACTAGAATAAACATCACAAGTAAAGATAACTTCAATTTCTAAGTTTTCAAAATAAGAAACTAATTATTTTTTAGCTATTTCTCATGTTTTTAAACAATCTCCTGTAAGAGCGTTCACAGTCCGTTCCATATATATATGTGAGTGAGTGCACTATATTATGGGAGATGATTTGTGAGTGATTATGAGTGAAAGAGGTACAAAATTTATGAGGGTTTGTATCGTGTTTCTCCAAATATTAAAAAACACGGTACAAACCTCATAAATGTTTTTAATATTTTTGAAAGTGGTTGTGAGTGGATGAGAAAGAGAAAATGTAATGATAAAGGAATGAAAATATTATTTAATTAAAAGGGAGAGAAAAAAATAGTGATGTTTAGTGTAATTATAAGGATGAGAATAGGGGATGGATTGTGAATGCTCTAAGAGTAGGACGGCATACATCACGGTTGAAGAGTTCATTGAATGAGTCGAGTCAAACGTTTGTTATCAAAGTGTTTGAATGACAAGCATTCTTGGATCACAAAATGCATCATTTGCTCCCGAACCGCATCAATGTCATAAGCCTACTAATTTCCTTCACTTGTCATCAAAGCTTGACCTCGACACACTTCACCTTTTAACACCTTGTAATATTTCAAAGTAATATAAATTTTTATACTCGTTTTTGTATCTTTTGTAAAGAAAACTAAAAGATAAAAGAAAATGGCTGAAAACTTACAACAAGCCTTGTTCAGAACACTCCTCATCTAATATAAATTGAAGTTCTACCAAATTTCGTGGTTTTCTTCGTAGCAATGACTTAAACTACCACGTTATTTGAATATGCATCACAACCAACAAAAGATTAATCACTTGGTGAAGCCGTTTAAGTTTTTCTTTTCTTTTTTTTTCGAACTTAACGAGAATATTGAGCGTATTTGAAATTTTAGAGAGTAGAGAACATTTTAAGTATTTGTTTATTTTAACCAAAACACACTCAACTATATATTTATATAAACTTAAGATGGTAAAATGGTGTAAAGAAAACCATAAAACGGTTAAAATAAAGGGCTCAAAGCCTCAAATGGTCAAAAAAACGTTAACAATACCGTTGGTCACAGCTAGAAAAAGAACCGGTTTGAAAATCGATTTGGACTAAACTAGTTATTTAGGCAATACCGGTCAGGTTTTGAACGGTTTGAAAACCAACCCGTTTTTTCTTTCACCTCTACCTTGCATTGATAATTTCAGGAAATATTACTAGTTTGATAAGGCCCGTAGCTATTTGGTACAATGAGTCTTGTTTTGCATGTGGATTGAAAGCCACAACGTCTCTCTTTCCTCATGGGCCTGTGATTATAGATTTAAATGTGTGTTTTTAAGCCCACTAAGGTCCTAACGTATGACAAGTTGAACTGTTGAAGTCCATGATGTTGACACCAAATTTTTCTCACATTTTCTGGGCTGCAAACAATTGGGCCGTTATATGATAGATAACAATATAACATTGGTTGGTTTACCCTTTTTGGCGTTTGGGTTCGGAGTTGGGACTCCTCGTTTGGTTATTCATAGTTTCATACTATATAGGTTTAGCAATGTAAGGGGCCTTTGGTTTGTGCAATTTTGTTGGAATTGAAAATTGAATTTTAATTTGAATTGAAATTTGAAGAAGTTGTATTTGAAATTCAATATTTTTCATATGATTTGGAATTCAAAGGAATTGAAACCTAAAGATGTAATTTAAATTCCAAATGTATTTCTAGTGACAAAACACTTATAAAAGAATTAGAATTAATCACCCATTACAAACCACCACCACCATAATGAACACCGATCATCGCTGCTACATACCACCGACCGCCACATCATCACCGCCGACAATCGATCGTGACAACCAACCTCGCCCGTTGCTGAAAAACGACCCCAGTGCTGCTACCAACCGATAACGCCCGTCACCAAGACACGGTTCGACAATGGAGGTCGGCGACAATCGACGGTTAGAGGTGGGGGCGGTCGACAGTCGGGGCAAACAATGGTCGGTGGTGGTCGGCGTCGGGGTTGTGCGACGTCAGTGATCGTTGGTGGGCGGCGGTCTATTAACGACGGTCGACGGTCGGGGGAGACAGTCTGCGGTTGGGGGCAACATATGTTGGGGTTGGCGGTCGAGGGCGGTGGCGGTCGGTGACGGACGACGGTCGGGGTGGACGGCGGCGGTCGGGGGTGGATGACAGCGGTCGGTGGTCGGGGGCGGGGGTCGGCGGAAGACGGCGACGGTCGGGGTCGGCGGTGGTCGGCGGTTGGGGTCGTCAGTAGTATCGTTTGGTGGTGGGCGAGGTGGTAGGTGGCGTTTGGTGGTGGAGGCGGGGGTCAGCGGAATTTGAAATCTTTCAATATTTCAAAGGATTTTGAAATCATTTATTTGATGAAATTTGAGGGAATTAATTCAAATTCCTATTCAAATTCATTTCTCAACCAAACACGTTTAAAATGGAGTTTAAATTCCTATTTCAACGAATTGCTACCAACCAAACACAATGACCAATAGAATTCATATTCCAATTCTATTAAATTTCATTGAATTCCTGCATACCAAACTCACCCTATGGGGCGTTTGGTTGGAAGGAATGGAATGGAATGAAATGCAATTGAAAAACTAGTATAATTTTCAAATAAAATTGTGTTTGAGTGAGCAAATAAAAGTAAACCTAAGGTAATATTTCACCTCAAATTTCCTTGGTTATGAGATTTTAAAATCCTTCTACCTAGAGAGGGAATTTGAAATCCTACAATCAAGGAAATTTAAGGTGAAATATTACCTTGGGTTTTACATTTCATTATCCACTCAAACATAATTTACTTAAAAATTATACTAGTTTCTTAATTCTATTTCATTCTTTCCAACCAAAAGCCCATAAATGTTTGGCTTGTCATTGTTTTGCCCTCTAGAGTTTGTAACTTCTATTCTTTTACTATAAGGTTTTCTGGAGAAAAAATAGGTATGGTATGTGACTTAAAAAATTCATCTAAAATATTTGAAAAGGAACCTACTATTCTAATCACTCTTATTTACCTTAAAATATAAGACAATGAGAAGGTGTAACAAAGGAGACAACAGGTGCTGTTAAGAAGTTGGTTGTTCCTGCTAGGTGACTAGAACTAGAATAAGTGAAAACCCTTCTATGATGAGAACCATACTAGGTTTTGGTCGGGAATCAATTAAATAGATAGTATGAAAAGTTAATGTTTTATGAGGTGCGAATGACCCTAATAAGACCTATGTAGGTTCGACAGTCCTGAAATATCTATCTTGTTTATTTTTTTTGTTTATGTAATAATCTTTTGTTGTATGTCATTTCCGTACACACTTATAACATATCTAACGAATGCATTTTTCTTATACAAACACAAAGCACAACTTCAAGAAATCAATAAAATGAAACTTAGTTTGATCACAACAAAACTCACTCTTTTGCACATAACACAAAAGTCGATATCCCAAGGTTCTATTTTATAAACATGATAGATTCTTCACAAAAGTTGTTCCCAATAGTTTGAAAATGACTCAAGCCTCTACCATCAAAATATGATTAATGTCTAATGACCTGCTGAGATCTAAAGTGCACAAGCATACATGCACTCACATGTGCTTATTATATCTAAAAGAACTAAGATGCACGAGGAGATTCTAAAAGAAAGCATAATAGGATACAATTTGATAGACATTTTAAGACAAATTGTTTAGTACAAGTATTAACCTGAGTAAAATACAAAAATATTGTTCACATCTAATAGCAAAAGCTGGTAAAATTAGTTTTCAATTTCAACCCATATACTTTAGCTAGAAAGATAATAGGCCAAACTCACCATAATGTTTCTCTTTTAAAATATAAATAAAACAATATTTTTAATCGTATTTGAAACCAATTATAAAAGAGAAAATCTTAAGGATCATTTGGGTAAACTCAACCCAACCGTACTCTATCAAAATATTACCGGTTTTGACAATTACATGTCAACCACTTTTGATTGTCACGTCAACCTACAAATTTTGCAAACTCCAACTAAAACATGTACTGCATGTTAATTCGTTACTTTATCTCCTACTTAAAGAGATTAGGATTAAACCTCAGGCCTTGGAAAAAACCTAAAAGCTGGACCATCAGCCAGGGTCTAAGTTTTCGACTTCTAGACCATGAGAACAATAAGGAAAATGAAGCCCAAAGGTGTCAGGTTTGTATCAAAGAAGTCAAAAAAGAGATGAGACTGGAGACATTAACTTGTCATTGTTTAATAATAAAAAAGAAAAACAGAAAAACTATTAACTAATATTCTTAACGCATGTTTAAGAAGAAATTAATGTTTTATTATTTATCAAAATTAGTGACTCTTCCTTTTAAACAAACAATTAATGAGAATGTATTCATTTTAGTTTAATAAAAAGCCTAAAGTTGTTGTTCGTCCTTTTCATTTACCATTGCTCGATCGCGTTGTTGAAATTGACCGCAAAACATAAACGACGGGTACAGCTAGACCATAAAGGACCAACTATCATGGTGGTTCAAACAACATCCAATGACCTTATAAAACAATACAGGACAGAAGAAAATCAACAGTAAAATTATTAGTTTTGAAACCAAATAATCAGTTATTCTATAACCTTATGAGATAAAAAGCTGGATATGAATGCTGTAGACTTTTAATGCTGTTGATCTGTAAAAACCATAACAAAACTGAGATCAAAATCTGTAAGACAAATGAAAATATTGATTCATAGCATAAATCTAAGTTTAATTTAAAACTAACCCAAATCATTGTTATAAATACTCTGAATGCAACGACATCCAGTGAAACTAACTCTAACCTACAAGATAAATTAAGTCACATACAAACTTGAAAAAAAGCCCCAAATCAAATGATTTTAAACAAAAACCTAATTCTTAAAAAAAAGCTTTAACAAATAAGATAACATTAGTCACATGGTCTAACAAAATTAGCAGAACACCATAACAACTACAATTATGACTAACAGGTACTTTGATAGAACTGGCAGAAGGTTGAAAACATATCAATTAGAAAGGATAATACAAATCAATTTCAATTTATATCAATTTCTAATAACTAACAAATAGAATTTAAAATCCAAAAAAATGAAGAATCTATTTAGACTCTTTTTTTAGATAGTTTGATGTGCGTTATGAATTAACATTCAAAGTAGAAATGCCAAGGGTGTCAAGTTTTGTAAGTAATATGTGGGTCTAAAGCATGTTGTATGCGCTCCTATATTAAACTGAATGATCTAGCCAAAGGTTTGAAAGCACAATGTCTGATGTGTGCTATGAAAAAATATTTCAAAGTAACATAAATTTATCCATGTTATTCTTCTATGGCACTTATAGAATCGCTTAATAGGTTTTCTACATTGATAAAAAATGTTGTACCAAACTTCTATGGCCACGTTATCTAACCGGTAAAAAATATTGCTTACAATGTGAGAACAATTCAAAAGCTTAAAACACTTAATGTCAAGGACAAAGATAAGTATTGTTTTTAACCTTAGACCTAAAAAATATTCCAAAAACGAATAAATATGCCATGGATGAATTTCAAGAAGTGTTGTTTTAGATAATTTTTAAATTTTAGCCATTTGAGTCGTTGAAGATACAATATTTATAGGTAAATAAAATATATATAAACCGGTTACACAAGCATCTTCCTTTTTTCTAGCAAACCACATTTGTACTTTTCCTTATTAGTAAGAATAAGAACAATATATAAGAAACCAATGACATCATGTTACATACTTGCATGAAAAAGCAAAACGAACCTCGTTTTGAGTAGAATAATTTTGAGATTGTAAGCATTTGAATCTACCTTAGACAAAGTGAAAATGCTTAAAAGTTAACATGCTAAATGGACACACTACTGTAGTATTAGCATGTTAACAGACGAAATGAACCAAAACATTGACCACGTATCCAAAACTACATAGCAAACCACTTGCACACAAAACTTAACAATAGACATTTTAGTGTACGCCTCATTTAGGAAAGCAATAAATACTTATCTAGCATGCATACTTAAGTAACCTGTGCTAGTTAATATTTTGTTAAAAGAATCAAGCTGTTGTTCAGTCTAATTGAATCAACATAGTAAAGATCCTAAATTTGCTCAAATATAAATAAATCCAAAATGGTGCAAACTTTAACATCCAATGAAAACTTAATTCTCATCTTTCATTAATGTTAGAGTGTGTAAGAATACGCATAGGTGCATCATTTGAAAAAGAGAAGTGCTGACTTTTACTTATTGTTGTACATGGCAAATTGATAAATTTGGTCAACTAAATCAAGCCTTGATAAATAAAGGTGGCATATTGCAAAGAAATACATCAATTGTGCAAGTGAAAAGCACCATTTACACCTCAAACTCAAAATAATAAAGTATGTAAGTGAGATGGTGACCAAATATAAGCCTACATATGGAGCGCATACACAACAATGATAGTAAATTATATTGCAAGATTAAAGAAATAAAAGGACAAATGTAAAAAGTAAGCAGACTTTAAAAATATCAGTGCCCATTGAGTTTGAAGCCTTCCTTAGAACAATAATCAAGTATTTATGGAATAATGTCACTGCATAAGAGTTGATTCAGATTAATTTTGTGTTTATAAGGCTGAGGAAGGAATTAATGAGAATGATATGAATATGAGAATAAAATTGTGTAGTATGTGTCTGATAATGGTTGTGATTATATGAGTATAAGTGTGTGATTGACAGAGTGATTTAGTGGTATACATAATGAGTGCATGACTTGGGAACAAATTTTATATCTGTTCATTCCATTTGCTTAATACCTTTAAACTATCTGAGAAGATGAAATTCTAACCAAAAGTTATCATTTGACTATGGGCTAAAGTTTCTTCATTTGATGCTTTCAATTCCCATGATCATCATTAGTTATAATCAGAAGCAGACAAGACAAATTTCAGCTACTTTAAAACAATTCATTAATGATCAAATCCAATAACTTCAAAACAATTTATGAAGCATGTAATCCTAACACAGTCTAAAATTTCATTGTCGTTGGTAGTGAAATTGCAATGTCAAAACCTTGAAAAATGATACCTGATTCGGGTTCACCTAGCCTGGGCTATGTTGTCATTAATAGTGAAATTGCAATGTGAAAACCTTAAGTCCCTGAAGAATTTAGAGAAATTGTCAAGTTGCCAATCTAAATTCAAACAGACACAAAGCAAAAGTAAACTAACCCACACCTTATGGGTTCTGTTGGCGTTGCTGCTGAAACAGAGTTACAGATTCAGAGATAGAGAGAATGAAACTCGGAATTGCACTGAAAACTGAATCGAAGAGAGCCCTTTATAAACAGCAGTGCACCATCGCATGTGATTCAACAGAAGGGCGATTAGGGTATTGATTCTTGAAGCTAGGTTGGTTGACTGAAACCGTACCCGACATTAAATGAATCACTTTGTGGATGAGCGGAGGGGTAAAAGCCATTGAATGCATCACTTGAAGGAGGCAGATGGCATCTCAAAAGCTATCCACTTAATGGTGATTATTAAAGATATTAAAGATAAAGATAATTTTTGTTTTTTATTTTGTTTTGTCTATTATTTACACGCTTATAGGATTGGAAATTTTCTCCGTTTCTATATTTTTAATCTTTTCTGTGTTGTACTTCTCGAACTAGAAGAAGATGGTAACTTCAATTGTTCATATGAACATTTTGTTAATAAAAGTTACCTGCCTTGCGTCTCCTTTAAATACCTTCTTTTAGTTTAGGTTGTAATTTTTTATCAGAACATATTGTTAGGCCTCTTCATTAATAAATTTTATATTTCTTTATAGAATAAATCACATGTTGGTTCTTATGGTTTAAATAACTAATAGATTTGATCCGTAAACTTTAAATCTTTAAGATATAATTAATCCCCAACTATAGGTTTGTTTTTCATCCATGGTTCAAAAGTTAATTCATGTTAACTTTTCTATTAAATCAATATAAATTGACCGTTTTACGCTTTAAGCAAAAATCAAAACAAAAAATATAATCATTAACATAACAAATAAAATAATATTCTTTATTAGACCACCACCCATCAACTCTTTTATTTGGACCACCTCCTTAATTTCTAATCCCGTGTCCTTTTTCCACTACTAGAATAATGTTTCAACTTTCAGGATGGTGGAGGTGATCATGTTATATATATCCACCTATCAAAACATATCATATTACATTACAAACACACCATACCACACGAATTTAGTATATGTGTGGGGGTGGGGGCACTCACACCACATCACACCACACCACACCAATTCTTTTTTAATTAAGAAAAGTACTTTGTTAATAAAAATAAATTACAAATTATACATATAAAAATACATTAAATAAAAAACATAAAATTTAATAATATGATAATACTAAAACTTAAAATCTACAAATTAAACTCGCAAACCACATATCCGGGTAATTTGACATTTCCATCAAGGACATTCTTCAGCATCGGTTCGGGGACATCATCATGCGGTTTAAAAAAAATCTTTATGTCCCGATCTAACATTTCGTGAAGCAACGTTTCTCGTTATAAGTCGAGTAAGAACAATTTAGATTCAGTTACTTTCATGCGAATCGCTTCTCATTCTCTTTTTTCTTCCATTTCTTTTTCACGCATCGTTTTATAATCGCTAATAGCCTCACTCAACGTTGCTTTGCTTGAAGAAAACTCGCCCATCGTTTTGCCTTTGCGCCTCGGCCCTGTCGATGTGGCGTTGTCGTTGAGGTCGAAGAAGGGCTTGAAACCAGCTCATTAGAGCTTACGTATTGACCCGATTCTGAAGTTTTACTCCTTTTTTGTTCTTTGAGTACCAAACTCTAGAGTATCCACCGACTTCCATTTTGCGTGGTTTCTTACCATCCTTTAATCCCTAATGCTCGTAAAGCCTTTTTTATAGTAAACTTTTTTGTATTCACTTAAGACTTTTTAGAACGATATCCTCATCATTACTTCCACTCGCTCAACGATGTTTCTGCATTTTTGAAAACAAAAAAATCAATTACACAAAAATAAAATAATAAACATAATATGTATATATATAAATGTAAAAGTAATAAAGTTACCTTTTGAATATAAATTTTGTTAAAACGGTCATCGTATGCTTCATTTTTTCTCACTTTGAGTTTAGTTTATCAACAGTTCAATTGGTCAAACCAACAATGGCGGTGACGTTGATTACGGTTTGTCAGGCCTAATCAAAAACAATTTATAATGATCCAAACTCACCTAAAATAGCTAGGGTAAATCGGGTCGATCCGCAGGGAATATGTAGAAAGTGTGGTTCAATTTATAAAGTTAAAAGCTTTATTGATTATAATTATAAATTAACTAAATTGCAAAAAGCACTTGAAGTTGAAAAGTTAAGTTGATTGTAAATAATAATGAGAAAGAGTAATCCTCTCCGGGTTAAGGTTTACAACTTAGACTTGCTTTGATAGTTAAAGGTGGTTACATAGACATAACCGGGTTGATTTGATTAAAGACATTAGATTGAATGAGACTGTTATTAAAGAACTACTCGAATCATATCCTACGTTTGTATTACCCAACCCCATCCAAAATTGACGTTTACAGATGAAAAGAAATCTAAAACAATCAAAACCAGACCAATTGAATTGAAAGCAACACACGTATTTTAGAATCTTTAAACAATAAATAATGTTACTCGGCTTAACTTGCCATGTTCAAACATTAACTCAACCAAAAACCATCAAGAATAAGTCATAGTATAAACCTAACACCCGAAGAAGATCACAGGTTGATTAGCCAGACATGGCAACAAAAAACAAATCAAAATCAAAGGTAAACATTGTATCTAACGTTAAAGATTCAAACCGAATGATTAGAAACACTTGAAAAGCCTTGAAATCGCCTCCGGGAGCCTTCGGGAAGCCTTGGGGACGAATCTAGCACTTGGGGACAGCTTGGAATGAAAGATATCCTTGAAAACCTAATTTTTACGCCTTATTAGTGATTTCAGCGCGTCATGTACCGTAGGTCATCTCTCTACCGTAAGTTATGGTAGGGGCATTCTGTTTAGTTTTTGAGCTAATGCACCATAGGTCATCTTTTGGCCGTAAGTCAGGTTGGGGGTAACCGTAGGACCTGTTTCCGCCGTAGGTCATGGCCTATCAGCTTTGTCCGATTCTTTTTTTCTTCATAACTTCTTCGTTCGAACTCCGTTTTCCTCCCCGTTTGCGGTCACGTTCTCGTAATTGAATTCCCCATCACCTCATCTATCATGGTATTCACTTATCATCCACGTGCATTCTTCAAAACCCATCAAATGATTGTTTTTAACCTACAAAACATCAAATCATCGTAGTTAACATATTCCACACAATCTCTTATACTTAAGCACATTAGATACATTAAAGTTAACCGTTTAACCATGATAAACCTCATTCCAAACCCCGTACATCACATCCCCACACTTGTTTCTCACTTTCCCTCAAGTGAGATTGCTTTTAAAAGTCAATAATTTAGGTCAAAACTTTTTCAACTAAGACACACAAATACTAACCATCACCTAAGGTTCAAAGTCATACCTAATTTCCAAACTTGATAATCATGACTCTGTTTAGAACCACACAACCTCTAACCCATTGTATTGCCTAACTAAAACTCTCAGACCCTAAGTGGCTCCCTTGAACATGTCACACCCCTCACAATGAAACTCTCCACTCAGCTTAATTTCTGAACGCGACACAAAAGTTATGCCGGTAATTTATGAACACTTAACAATAATGCAAACTAGTGAGCATAGGCTTGTAAGACAATCATCTCTCCACCCACTAACACAAGATACCACACCAATCATGAGGGCTTTTCAAAGGCTGTAATGTTAGGCTTAGGTTCGGGTAGGGGTAATTTGGGGTATAGTGACTAGAGTGATGAAAAAATGGAGTTAATTATTAGATACTTCAAATCACAATCTTATTCTTGTCTAATACCCCAGTCTTTTAACTTAACTATTTCGACAAAAGTTTCTTTTCTTTTTATTTTTATTTTTTTTTCATTTTTTTACTATTTTTTCTGATTTTTTTTCTTTTTTTTCACAACTTTCAAACATGAAATCAGATCAAACTTAGCACTACAACTACCATCAATTAACTCAAGTTCCATCACACGGGTAAACAAACACAAAAGGCTAAGCAAAAGGCTAATAGTTCAAGGGGTTTAGTGAAACAAGCGAATGGGTAAAGGTTTAAAATGGGCTACTATGGATAAATGTTAGGTAAGTGGGTCCTATAGGGTTATTCTATGGTTGATCCTAATGTCTCAATCATTTTAATGTGAATCCTGGTCTCGAGTTTCAAGATGCACGCGCCCCCCAAGTTCTACCACTTAGTGAGAATCATTGCACACTCCAGACAAGTAAATAAATATAATAATGTTAAAGAATAGGCTTCTCATATATGGAAATGGTGGAATTGGGTTACCGATATGACACGTGCAAGTTTACTACACCCAAAGTTTGCCACCCCTAGTTAGGCATTCCCTTTCCAACTTCCATAAACCAACCGGGTTTCAACATTTAGGGAATCAACCATGACCAAGAACCTTAACCAATGATTAGTATTTTTAGAGAAAAATGTTAAAAATTTTAAAATTTTGTCCAAATTTCCATTTCTCCAAAATGTGTGTACCGATGATTCCCACATCCCCACACTTGGGATACATTGTCCCCAATGTATGGGTTTTTCTAAAAACTTCAAACATTTCAATCTTATTTAGACTTTCCTATAGCATTATCAAGTTTCTTTGACTTGACTCACAACGAAGGACAGAATTAAATATAAACAAGCTACTTATATCCTAAGAACATAACATAAAGAGTTCAGACATCAAACATCGAACACCACTAAACCCCTATATTAATCCATTTTTCTTGCCACAAACCCAAAACATAAATAGATAAGCACACAACCACATAAAATAACCTAGTTCAAATTAAAGCAATTGGACCTGATCGATCAGAACAATCACGATCAGTGATTGCCCCCAAAGTACCGTGACTGACGTTGTCCAAATATGTTGCTCAGCTCGTCCATCCATTCACTAAACTAGAATGCACTCCCTTGAGGTCCGCTACTGCTTCCTTCTCCAGTCTGTTGCTGATGAAGCTGCTGCATCTCAAGCTGTTGTTGCTAAAATTGTATCGGATCGATCCACTCCGAGTGCTGCCACTCGGGTCTCGACAACCTCTCCACTCCATCATAGGGTGGAAGATTGAGGTAGTTGACAGGTGGTGGTCCTTGCATAAACGGTTCTCCGCGGTGGTAAGCTTCATGATAGCCAAGCTGCTAATGTGATTCCCAGTTGTTGTTAACTTGAAATTCTTGATGCATAAGGTTAACCCGATTACAATGGTTTTGATTTGTAATCCCTGCTTGAGCATCGTCTCCCGCTTGCAACCTGTTGTGTTGTTGTAAATCCCAATTGTTCTGATTGTAACTAGGCCACATATCAAATCCTTCTAGCCTACACTCCTTCACTCAAATCCATATGTCATCAGGCATTGGGTATGGAGGTCTTGTGACTGATCCCTCTTTCTCATGTTGATTATTCAAATCATCCTCATCTTTACTGTCCTCACTGTCAGCTTCACTTTCATCGCCTGGTTCCAATGGTCTTGCATCCAGTCTTTTTACTTTAATCTTCTCCCTATTCTTATGCTTCCACCTTGCATACATGTCATTTGAACTCCATTCCCAACCTACTCGTGCCATAAGAACCACATTGAAAGGTTCCAGATCCTTGACAATGTAACTCGTTGGTCTTTTAAATGCCAAATGATCTACTACCTTAAAATATTTGAACAAAGCTTGAATCAACCTACAGTGGGTGATGATCTATTTAACCTTAGTGATACGGGCTAGCCAAATGTTCAGCATGGCCAAGTAGCAAAATGATATTTTATGGTCCCTTATCATGATAGAGTAGAGAACAGGTACATCACTGTTGATACACTGTTCCTAGTTTATGTACTTCAATGTAAATGTTTTTTATTTTTTACACATGTGTAATACAAATGCTTAATGAAATATGATATGCTTTTGATGTTCAATTGTCTTTTTTATATCATATTCTTATTGTTATTAGTATTACATATCTTTATAAACACTATAGATAGGTTTGAGGTTGTTGTACATAGTTCTGAGTCAATAATGATTCAGAAATGTGTTCAACTTAGTCGGATGGTTATTCATGCTAATGGACCATACTTATGGACCATACGCATGAATGAACCATACTTATGGACCAGTTGCATGACTGAACCAGGAGACTGGATCAGTCGTATGACTGAGACATAAGATTGACTCAGTCACACGACTGAACTTATGAGTCAGACGCATGAGTCAGTCGCACGACTGAACCATTAGCATGGTTCAGTCGTACGAATGGATACTGAAAACCTATAAATACCAATAATTCGTGGAAAAACATAACAATTCGAATACTATCATACCCTAGCCGTCCAGAGCGTCCCATTTCGTCCATCCAAGTTCATAGTTCATTCCTGATCTATTTCACCTCATTTTTAACATTTGCTTAATCGTTAGATAGATCAGGTTGTTCGTTCTCACTGATTGGATCGTCAATCAAATAGAATTCCGTTCTGTTTGATCTGGTCTCACGCAGAAGCCGCTAGTACTCCATATGAAAACGGTCCTAACAAGTGGTATCAGAGCTTTGGCTCGTGATTTTGCGTGGATTCGATTAGTTTTGGTGTTAAAGTTAACGTTTTTAATCAAAAGATTCAATTTTTTGCTTCAAAACGTGTTTTTGGCGAGTGCATTGTAAAAGTTTTGACTTTTCATCATACGGCAGATTAAGGTTCTGAAAAATTCGTATTTTATGTCAAAGTGTTTAAAATTCGACTTTTTCAAGCAACAGCAACCTCAGTCGCACGATTAGCACAATCGCACGACTGAATCCCATTCGTATATTCCAATCGCATGATTGGACTTATTCGCATAGCTCATTCGCATGGTTAAGTTATCCCAGTCGGTTGACCTCAATCGTCCTCTTCATTCACACGACTAAATTCAATCACACGATTGAACTCATTCGCATCCTTTAATCGCACGATTGACCTAATCTCCTTTCTCAATCGCACAAGTGAATATGTCTTGTCTCAAGTTTGTCAAGTTTTAAGCAATGGACGACCAGTTTGCTGCGTTCACTACCGGAAAAGACTCTCGTATCCAGAATCTTCTTCTTCTAGAAAATGAGATAGGGAATCACAACAAACCACCGAAGTTGTTGACGTTGGATGAGTATCCTCAGTGGAAACTGCGGTTTGAGATCTACTTGAATGGTGTTGACCCTAATCTTTAGATATCTATAGAGACTGGTTATACTGTACCAGTTAGTGCAAATGGGGTGAAGTTGACTTCAGGGGGTATGAATGAAGTTCAGAAGGTTCTACATAACGCTGAAAGAAAGCGTATGCACTGTTGACTCAATCGATACCTAAGGATATATTCCATCAATTCTTTGAAAACAAGCAGTCGAAGAAGCTATGGGAGGCTTTAGAAAAGAGATATGATGGTAATGCAACCTTGAAGGCATTGAAGGCTAAAGCTCTCAAAAAGGAATTTGATAATTTCTCACCAGTAGGAAATGAGAGCTTAGATGATATCATTGATCAGTTTTATCGTTTAATGAGTGAACTGCATACTCATGGTGTGACTACATCTATGGAAGACAAAGTTTCAAGTTTTGCTGATGGTCTACCAGAAAAATGGATACGTTTATGTCTAATCTGAGACAAAATGACACCCTTGCAACGTTAGACATAAATGATTTCATGTTGAAGTTAAGGGAGGAAGAACTACAACTGAAATACAAGTCTAAGAAAGGATCCTACGCTTAGAATCCTTCACTGTACAACTCTGTTCCTACTCCAGCTTCATCAGAGGCACCGCTACAAATGGCGTTGTATCTAATTCATCTGTGCCTTCCCAAAGTAGTTCCTCGGGAAGCGAAGCGTCAAGTTCATCTGGAACCCAATATATTGTCCCTGATCCTAACCCTACCAAGCTGAAGACCGAGAATCTCAGAAATGTCACTGTGGAAGTTGTCAAAGACCACATGGATCTTCTAGCAGTAGTTGTTCAGTCTTATGATAGGTTAGTCACTGGTAAGATTGGAAACTGTTATCAAGCCAATGAAGATTATGAGCAGGTAGATGAAACTGAGCTGGAAAGAATGGATATCATGTGGGCCTCAGCCAGTGCTGTTAGAAAGGCTAAGAAGTTTATGAAGAAGACAGGGCCAAATTTGGTTGCTACCAAAGACACAACTTTTGGTTTTGATAAAACAAAAGTTACATGCTTCAACTGTGGTGAAAATGGTCACTTTAAAAGAGAGTACGTGAAACCTAAAAAGACTAGAAATGGAAACCCTTTTCCTTCGTTTAACGTCAGGACAAATAGAAGATTAAGGCATCATCAAGAAAAAAGTCAAAAGCTATGGTAGCTCAAGGCGATGAAGGACAAGACTGGTCCTTCCGATTTGTAGCTGAAGGAGAGTCAAATATAGCACAAGTTGATGATTTGGATGATGGATCTGCAAGCGAAGGAGACATCATAGCTGAGCATGCACGTTCAGATTTTGAAGAAGATATGGATGTGGTAGATCTTCTTGTTGAAGAAAAATTGAATTCTGCAAACTCAGAATCTCCAGTCATTGAAGAGTCTGACTCTGCTTTTATGGTCGATTCGTCCAGTTCCGCACAGGTATACTCTAAAGACGAATTATTTGATAAACATGCTTGTGCTGAATTTGACAAATTTAGAGAAAGCATTGACTTAAAATTTCTAGGTTATTAGAACACAATGATAATCTGGTAAATGATTTAAAACTGTGCACTGAAGCAAACTGTGTTTTAAAACAAAATGAGTGCAGTTTTAAAGAAAAGATATAACTGTTAGGGAAACAACTAAGGGAAACAGAGGTTGTTGATCTAAATCAATCAAATGACATTAAGTTCTATCTAACTACTTTAGAGGAAACTAAAAAGGAAAAAGCGGTGTTGCAAGTCGAAGTTGAATCATTAAATCAAAACTGCATAGTTTAGCAAGTTCCTCTCACATAGTTCAGAACTTAGTGAAAGAACGTAATAGTGGGGAAGGTCTGGATATAAAGTAGTACCGCCACTACATGCAATCCTTTTAAACACTAAATGTAGAACAATAAATAATAACCTAATTAAGGATCATGTGGTGACTACTCCTTTGGTCAGTAATCCAGAGTTCACAGGTAAACCGGTGCAGTCTGTCACTGAACAGAAGGCTACTACTTCGGGATTAAATGATAAGGTGCTTAAAGAGGATTTGTGCATTAACATTGAAAAGGATAGTGTTGGGTCAGCTTCATAAACATCTACGTCAGAACCTAAACATTCTAAACCAACAAACCCTAAACATGTAAATCATCAAAATCCTGATAAAAAGAAAGAAAGATGTGTTCAAAATGTCAAAACAATTAAGTTTGTTAAAGAAGGTGAAACATCTAAGAAATACTAGAAACAGACTAGCTCCCGACCAGACTCAACCCCTCACAGAAGATCTCCCCAATCTATCGAAGGGAGATATTGCTATAGTTGTGGAAAATGAGGACATATTTCTCCAAATTGTCCTCATTATCAGACACCTAAAAGAAAAATTGAACTTTTTGATGAAAAACCAAGATTTCAAAAATAGATCTAATACTCCTCCAAGATACCAAAGTCAACACAGACAAGCTCAAAGCGAAGCTGTGTTGCCTAAGGTTAAACCTAGGACTATTAGTGAACCAAAAGTTCATACCATAAGCCAGTCGTCTGTTTACCACAAACAGGCCTTGCACAAAACTGGTTTATGGAATGAAAAATCAAGTAACGTGTCTGATAGCGAGGAAACGAAGAAGAAAGATGTGTCCTCGTCCTCTGAAGGTCAGTGGGTTGAGTTCATGATATGTGATATCTCTGGGAAACCCAAGCCAGTAAAGGCTTGGGTCCACAACCTGAACTAATCATTTCTATTCTTTGTGCAGCTTGTCCACTACAGTGCTATCACTAGTACTTGGATTATTGATAGTGGGACTTCCAGGCACATGACCAGGAATTCGTCTCTCCTTTTTAACATCAAGTAAATTAAAGGGGGACATGTATCATTCGCAGGAAACAAAGGAGGTTATATCACCACTCAAGGCGAAGCGGGAAACGAGAAGGTAAAGTTCAACAAGGTAAATTACCTTTAGCAATTGCAAAACAACTTGCTATCTGTCTCCTAAATTCATGATAAGGGCTTTAAGGTCGTGTTTGACAATAAGAAGTGTTACATACTTAAGAAGAAGTATGTTATCCCGGAGGACCAAGTTCTAATGTCGGCCTCAAGATATAACGACCTGTATGTCTTGGACCTTTCAAAAGCCTCCACTACTAAGTGTACTTCTAAGTGTTTATTGTCAAAAGCAACTGAAAGGGATTTAGCTTCCTGGCACAGGAGAATAGGACACATCAATCCCAGGAAGATGAATCATCTGGTTCAGAATGAACTGGTGGACAGAGTTACTATCAAGAACTTCCAGCTTCCAGACTTCTGCTTAGCATGCAAGAAAGGGAAACAAACAAAGAAGTCTCACAAATCAAAGAAAATTCATTCTATCGAGATTACTATCGAGCTTCTACATATGGATCTGTTTGTCCCTGTCAGCACAAAGAGCATTGCTGGTGATTGGTACCGCTTTATGGTGACAGATGATTACTTAATATTTTCTTGGGTGATGTTTCTAAAGTGAAGTCAGAGACATTTGAATCATTCAAACATCTAGTTACCATGTTAGAGTCACTTTACAAGCTGAAAGTAAGGAAAATACGTTCAGACAACGGGACAGAATTCAAGAATCAGTGGATGGAAGCATTCTGTCGAGAGAAAGGGATTGTTCATCAATTCTCTTCTACCTACACTCCACATATGAATGGCATTGCTGAATGGAAGAATAGGAGCTTGATAGAAACAGCAAGGACAATGCTAGCTGACTCAAAACTGTCGGTTCAATTCTCGAACGAGGCATTAGCTAATGCGTGTTATACTCTTAATTGAGTCTTAGTGGTAAAAAGTTATGGAAAAACTTGTTATGAGTTGCTCCAGCAACATAAACCCAACTTGGAGTATCTGGAACCTTTTGGTACACCTTGTATGCTGTTAAAGAAAAATCAGTCTGGGAAGTTCTGCGAGAAGGCAGAAGAAGGTAACTTCCTTGGCTATAGTATACTACACAAAAGTGTTTATAATAATTCAACTGGTCAGGTAGAAGTGTGGTGCAATGTTGATATACAAAGATATACCACCCCCCCTGCGGGAAAAGGACCTTCCTTCTTCTTTGACTATGATGGATTTTTTAAATCCTTCAATCTACCTTCTTCCCATTCTGATGATGTGTTGGCCACTCAAATGATGTACGATGTCCTGAACACTCCTACTCGAGATTCGACATCCTCGGCTCCATTAGAAGGTACTGCTAGCTCTTCAGGGGGGAACTAGAGATAAGTGATTCCTCTGATGATGAAGAAGCTGAACCTGAAAATGTGAACCTGGAGGAACAGGTCTCCACTGCTGAAAGTACACCTGCAGCTGATCATGAAGTAACTGGAACTTCTGAACCCAGTCCTTCAACAGCCACAAAAACTGATCATGTGATTCAAAACCTGGATGATGAAGTAGCTGTTCCCACAACTCCCGAAACTAGGATTAATGTGAATCATCCCCTGGAGAACATCATCGGGGATATTCTCTCGGGAGTTCAGACAAAAAATCAGCTTTACTCAGCTGACTATGCTGCTGTCATGGAAAAGGGGTACATACATGATGGGGCATATCGATGTTTTGTGTTTCAAGTTGAGTCCAAGTATGTAAGCGAGGCCTTAAAGGATGAGGCATGGGTCGGTTCCATGCAAGAAGAACTCCTACAGATCAAGAAGTTAGGTGTCTGGACACTTGTCAACAAACCAAAAGGTGCAAAAGTGATTGGCACTAAGTGGGTTCTTCGGTGTAAGAAGGATGACCAAGGGGTCATAATCAAAAACAAGGCTAGGCTAGTTGTTCAAGGGTTCAGGAAAGTCGAAGGAGTTGACTATAATGAAGTGTTTGCACCAGTGGCTAGGATGGAAGCAATTAGAATCTTCCTAGCCTATGCATCCTTTATGCATATCAAAGTTTATCAATTGGATGTGAAGAGTGCATTTCTTCATGGTGAGATCCGACAGTGTACGTCAGTCAACCTGAAGGATTCGAGGATCCTTATCATCGGGATAGAGTTTATAAACTAGACAAGGCTTTGTACGGGCTCCATCAAGCCCCTCGAGCCTGGTATGAGAAACTCTCCACTCATCTGCTGAAACATGGTTTTCGCAGAGGTGTAATTGACTGCACGTTGTTCATAAAGGAAAAAGATGGTGATTTACTAATGGTGCAGATATATGTTGATGACATAATCTTCAGTTCTAAAAACAAAGCATCATGTAAAGAATTCAAATCAGTGATAAAAGCTGAGTTTGAAATGAGTGCCATGGGAGAGATGAAGTTCTTTCTTGGTTTACAGGAGATCAGACACCAAAGGGAATCTTCTTGCATCAGACAAAATATGTTGGAGATATCCTTAGTCAGTTCGACATGGAGAATGCAACGGTTACTAGCACTCCACTTGCCACGAACCATGATGTGGCACCCGACGAAAATGGTGATCTGGTAGATGCCATAATGTATTGAGGAATGATCGGATCTCTGATATACATCACCGCTTCTCGTCCTGACATTATGTACGCCACGTGTCTCTTTTCCAGATATCAGGCAAAACCAAAAGTAAATATTTGATTGGGTAAAAAGGATCTTTCGTTATCTGAAGGGTACTCCAAAGCTTGGGTTGTGGTATCCTCATGATGATGACTTTGAGCTAACAGTGTATAGTGGCTCAAATTATGGTGGTTGCAAGATGAATTACAAGTCAACATCTGCGAGTTGTCAGTTCTTTGTAAGACGATTAGTCACTTGGCGGTGTAAGAAGCAGACATCTATTACTCTGTCAAAATGTGAAGCTGAATACGTTGCTGCGGCAAGTTGCTGTTCACAAATCATCTGGATTCAACAGCAAATGCGAGACTACGGTTTGAAATTCTATAACACCCCTATATTTGTTGATAATTCTGCTGCAATTGCTGTCACCAAAAATCAGGTCCAACACCCCAAAACTAAACACATCAGAATTAAATATCACTTTATACGTGACTGTTTTAAAAAATAATTAATCCATGTTGTTAAAATTAACATGGATTTCCAACGCACCGATCTCTACACAAAAGCTTTTGATAAACCTCGATTTCATTATCTGTTAGAGGTCAATGGTGTTAAAAAGAAAGATGATGTGATTCTAGACGAATCAAGTTCATTGTCCGTCTCTATGTTTTAATTTTTTTTAGTTTTAATTTTCTTTATGTTATTTATTCTGACTTTAAAATTTCAAAAACACAAAAAGATTTTAGGTTTTAAAATTTTAGGGGGAGAGTTTTAGTTTCAGTAGTTAGTATTTAATTACTTAAAAAAACGGGGGCGGGTAGATAAGCTGAAAAGCAAAGACATCAAATCTGTGAAATTGATTCAAGATAGTGGAAAATGATAGTACACTGGCATCGAATTGTTTGGGACACCAAAAGGATTTAAATGTTCTACAACGTTATATTCAAAGTTACAGAAAATTATATGTCTAAGAAGTCAAAGCCTAATGAGTTGAAAAATGATAGTAAGCTAGTCTGCTACTGTGGTTACATAGAGAAAGTAGATCTAAGGGCTGCTAGTCCATTATATGATGTGTCGGTAGATTCAACACAATAGACTAGTAGACTTCATTGGTGAGCAACTTTAAAACTTAATCATTCAACAGGTTGTGGGTGTCCATCTCATCCCTGGTTAACACAATCAACTTATTTCTAATAAGGGGTAAAGAGCAAAATGAACGCCACGAATGTGTGCGGATGACCATCAAAAGGAGAAAAGTGCATGAAGAATGTGAAACGCAATCAAGCTAATGACAAATGTTATTGGTGTGTTATGTGTAAAATAAAATTGCTCTAACAAGAAGATAGGTTGTGCGCCTCTCTGCTGTGCGATGGCACTGACCTGAGGATAAGCACAATCTAAATATTCTAGAATTCATTGTTGTTTGCGCCTCTCTGCTGTGCGATGGGACTGACCTGAGGCTTGGCATCTCTTTGAATGCTCTTAGAATAGTTTCTTCTTGTCAAAAACCCGTAGACCGCTACAAACTCTCCTAAAGAAAGTTGATTACCATATAAGTATGAGATCCACAAATGCTTGTTGAAATGATAAACCTCAATAATCACCAATGTATGTCAAAAATCTAGGTATGGATTTAAGTGGACAAATATACTGACAATCATCATGGTAGCATTCCCCGATGGTCAAAATCAATGTGTGCTACATAACAGCTCCAGCATGATTTCCTGTTAGTACTTCTGACTCTTAGATGAATAAGACTCTATGATTGGTAAATATAATGTTCTCTGTATCTACATAAATATAAGGTTCCAAATGATTATGTTTATGCCTGTATGATTCCATAAGAATCTTTCAAGATAAGTTGAAAATGCTTGAAGCTGGTCTGCTCTGGGGAGAAATCATTTAAGGAATGTCAAAATGTTTTGAACCCAGCTCAAATGAAAAATACAAAAGGATGTCTTAAATTTAGTTAGGTTAAAGTTTTTCTTAGCTTTAGTTTTGTTTGTATCAAGTCGATGTCGGACTATGTAACAAGAGGAGATCTATTAATGTCACAAATTGAACCTAACATTATCTAATAAAAGCCTGGTTCTGAAATGTTAAAAGGAACACATCTGAGGTGATCAAATGGTTTTCAATTAAAAGGATCACGTCTGAGGTGATCAAACAGTTTTGATTAAAAGGATCACGTCTGAGGTGATCAAAAGTTTTCAGGTAAAAGGATGATGTCTGAGATGATCAATGGTCATAATGTCATATATCAAATTCAAGTTTTTTGAAAGCTTGGGACAAATGAAGTCAAACTCATAAGTATGAGCCAATCGCACGATTGGATCATAAGTATGGGCCAATCACACGATTGGACCATAAGTATGAACCAACCGCATGACTGAACTATGAGTATGAGCCAATCACACGATTGGACCATGAATATGGGTCAAGTATACGATTGGATCACAAGTATGAACCAATCGTACGACTGGCTTAAGAAGTCTAAGTCAGTCATACGACTGAACCTCAGTCGCACGACTGAAACACAAAATAGTATAAAAAGGGCTCAGTCGATCGTAGCCCTACACTTGACTTCAAAAAGCTTCCAAGAACCGCCAATTACTAAACCTACCCTTTTCAATTTTTTCTCCATCATTGACTTTGATTTCGCCTTACGAACCGATTATTATCCATCTACAGGTATAGTGATACTGACAACATGCCAAATATTAAATCAATCCAACATGTCCGAATCACTTAAAACAAGAACCGAGACAAGAACCCTAAAATAGAACACTTAAATGAACCTAAACATGCATTTAAAGATAATAAGTATAATATCGAGTCCATGCGCGTCGAATGAATCCAATATTGATGTGAAAATGACTGATTTGATAAAGATTCAAAATTTTGGATTTGCACAGTGGGTATGCGAAAGGACATACGGATGAACTTCAGTCGCACGATAGAGCCAGACGAACAATTCAATCGCACGATTGAATCAATCGGTGACTCAGTCGCCCAACTGACTCAACCGCATGTCATGGCATGCGACGAAATCCAGTCGAGGCTCAATTGTACGACTGAGTTCAGTCGCATGGTTAGATCATATGATTGAATCAGTTGGATAAAATATGTTCTAACTCAAATGTTTTCTCTTGTGAACGGATCTAACGTGTTTGTTACTTGTGTTGCAGCA
Organism: Flaveria linearis; assembly: GCA_024085815.1. Lineage (NCBI taxonomy): Eukaryota > Viridiplantae > Streptophyta > Magnoliopsida > Asterales > Asteraceae > Flaveria > Flaveria linearis. The sequence continues at coordinate 9,772,489 of CM044006.1, read as the reverse complement.
AAATGGCTGAAAAAGATGGACGATGAGCACTAAGCACAATATCTGTGCTTATCTCGACCCTACATCTAGGAACGCTTCAGAGTTTGTCGGGATCATCGATTTCCTTCGATAGTCGAGGATATATAGAGCTATTTCAGCTCCATGCACACCGTACAGATCCATACAGCAGGCATTCTGGGAGAATGCTGTAGTCGATCGCTCAGTCGAGCCATACAAGATCTGAAGTTCTATCTTTGGACTAGATATCGATATCGGGGAGGATGACTTTAGGAGAGTCTTGGATTGGGTGAGGATGGAGACTACCCAACCAAGCTTCATCCCCTGATAGTTAGCGGTTGCTTCTTGAGGATCAAGTACGCCGGCGACATCAATGCCGGTATGCTTAACAAGAGCAACATGTGCCCGTCGTTCAAGTACTTGGCACATGTGATTCTCAAGTGCATCGCATCAAGGAGAGGAGGATTTGACGAGATGAGTGATCAAATACAGAATACATTCGTTGCACTGGTACTGAACCACCCGTTCAGTTTTTCTAGGATGGTCTTCGGGTATTTGAGGGAAAACATTGAGCCGAAGGGGAAAGATGGTTTCTGTATGTACCCTAGGTTTCTACAGATGATCATAGACGAGAAGCTCCCCTCACTGCCCAAGAATAAGGTTGACGAGGTAGTTTTAGAGGTTATGGATGACACTACCCTAGGAAGGATGAAGGTGTACCGGGGGAAGTAGGTGAAGCCCCCGGTCGGGAGGTTGTTTGGTCATCTGGCCAACATTGATTATGTTGCACCAGCCAGAAAGAAGTGGCTCCATGATGACAGCGACTCCCATGTTGAGCCAGTCATGATCCCAGACGACGACAACGATGATGATGACCAAGATCATGGTCAAAGTGGTGGAGAGGAGGGCTCAAGTCAATCACAAGCCACATACACGTCTACTATTCCTCCACCACCTCAGCAGAGTGGTGCTTCAGCATATGGTGGATCTGAGCAAGCTGCCATCCACCAGGACTTTCTGATTGAAGATGATGAAGAGTCTAATGATGAGCCTCTCACAAGGAGAGTAGGTAGCAGGTGGTTGCTACAGAGAAGGGGAAAGAGGCGGTTGGCGGATGCCAAGCTGGTACTGAGGGTGGTGACACTGATGTCACAGATCCATCATACACACCCGACTAGCTGATGAGCTTGGGGGAGCCCCGATTTCCAAGGGTTCCAGGAGGAAACGAATGGCCGAGCCCTATGGCAAGAAGGGAAAGAGGCAAAGATTTGTAATTATCAACTCTTCCACCACCACTTCCATCCCAGCCACCACCACCACCACTTCCATCCCAGCCACCACCACCACCACTACCATACCATTTACCACACACATATCCACATCCACCTCATCCATGATGCCTAAAACAGTTCCTCCACAATCCATTCCCACTCCTACTCCCATCTACACCACATCCACCACTACACCTTCTACTCCCTAAGCTGGCACATCTTCCTAGTTCCCACCTCCACCGAGCTCGACTCTACCAACTGTTAGGTTAGAGGAATAGTTGGCCAGCCTAAACAGATTAGTGCTGAAGCTATTGGTAACCGATGACATGAGGGCTAACTAGCTGAACCAACTGATGGTAGTAAATGCAACATAGGGAAAGCAGATTGCCCCACTTACTAAGAAGAACGAAGCTCATAAGAGAGATTTAGTTCGAGCTCATAATGCCCTTCAAGCTCAAAATGAGCTAGAACTTGCATATGCCAAAAGAATTGATGAGTTGGAGAAGAAGAATAAGAAGATGATGTTAAGGCTGAAGGGAATGAAGAGTGAGCCTCTAAAGATTAAGGGTGATGGAGATGATGATGGAGATGATGATGATGATGAAGATTCAAGCGAGGATGAATCAGATAAAGAAGGAGATGAGGAGGAAGCCGGAGGGAGTGGAAAGGAGAAGAAGGGTGATGATGATGATGAGGATGATCAAGCAGGTGATGCAACTGCATCAGCCTTGACTCAATCGACAAGGGAGAGGCACACCAAAAGAAATCAAGATCAAGGAGCCTCTTCCTCAGCTCCTCAAGCTGAAGAGTCATAAGATCAAGGGAAAAATAATGCTTAAATGTTTATGTATTTGAAACTTTTGTACTGGAAATGTTTAATACATTAATGTAATTTATGAAAATTTATGTTAAATGTCTTGATAAATGGTTAATGTATGCATTGTTGGTTGTGTAATCAAAAAGATACAACTCAACAGACCGATGATAATGATATTGCTCCTATTCAGTAAATCAAGACTCAATTCATTATGATTCTTGATTTACAAGGGATAGTAAGACGGTTTGTGAGTTACACTCCAGAGGAAGGAGAAATCATCCACGACTTGACTGACGAGCAATTTGCCGATATGTTTAGACTAAATCTAGATGAGCTTTTCAAAGATGCTCCAGAAGTCGATGTTGTTAGTGACGAAGAGCTACAAGGTGTGGATGAGATAGAGATCGAAGATGTTACATTAGATTATTATCCAGAGTACACTGACCCTGAGGGTAATGTTATCCCCGACTTAGGTGAAACATTTGGTAGTGATACTTTTGGCACACTCGATGATATAGAGAAGGAAAAAGAAAAGGATGAAGGTAAAGCCCAAGCTACAGATGCTGATGTTGATCTTAAGAAGGCTGAATGGGCTGCTTGTTTGACAGAGATGAAAGCACAACGTGAACCTACAAAGCCAAACGCCTATACCAAATTGTACAAGGTTAAGAGACATCAGAAGGTGTTAGGCAAGATTATCAGTTAGGCTTATTTTAAGGATCTGGAAGTATATGTGGTGAAACGGGAGAAGGGGATCGAGTACTTCAGATATCCACACGATCTGAAGACTCTTCCTGGTTTTGCGCCGAACAGGTTGGAATGTTTAGATCTTTTGTATGCCACCCGAGGAAGATGTCAGGATGGTTTAAGATGGCACTAAAGAAAGAATACCATACTAGACGGCTAAACTTCAGACCTCAACAACCTAAGAGGTTCATTCATAAGACTGAAGTTGACCCTATTACTGGGAAGCCTAAGGTAGTGCTGAAGTGGAGTCCCCCACGTATGATGTCTAAGATCCATTTACGGGAGATGCCTCGGGACTTCACTCCACACTTCAAATGGTGGTAGTACGATTGGAGGATGGGGGAAGCGGTCATTGTCTTGAACAGAGAAGGTAAAATAGAGACGATCTGGGTATTTGACCTAATGTGGCTCACTAACTTGTCTGCTGATGATGTTTATACATTGTACAAGTGGCCACTATTCTATGACACGCAAGATATTGTACAAGCTCTCCAGTTCCAACATGTGATACAACTCTGCTTTGCTTTTGAGATACACGCAGGAGTCACCAAAGAGGAAAAGTACAAGAAATTTCAAGAACATGTAAAGAATGTTAGATAATAGGGTAAACTACGTCCAAGGGGAGTTTGTTGATACACTGTTCCTAGTTTATGTACTTCAATGTAAATGTCTTTCATTTCATACACGTGTAATACAAATGCTTAATGAAATATGGTATGCTTTTGATGTTTAATTGTTTTGTTTAGACCATATTCTTATTATTATTAGTATTATTTGTATTTATAAATACTATATATAGGTTTGAGGTTGTTGTACATAGTTCTGAGTCAATAATGATTTAGAAATGTGTTCAACTTAGTCGGATAGTTATTCATGCTAATGGACCATACTTATGGACCATACGCACGAATGAACCATACGTATGGACCAGTCGCACGACTGTACCAGGAGACTGGATCAGTCGTATGACTGAGACATAAGATGTGACATCCGGTAATTTTCCGTTACCGAACTCCGTTAGTTCCGTTAAGTTTTGCATACACGTGTCCGTAAGCACACACTGGTTGTCGTTTGACGTTGGTGACCTAATAATAATTAATAATGTTAATTTAATAATAATCTAGTTGATTAGATTATTATTGTGTTATGCTTATGTGTTTACGCGAATTAAATATTAACGATGAATTTTATCGCGTAACGCGGAAACGCGTGTGTTAATTCGTATGTCTTGTGTTTTTTAAAATAAAATATATAAGTGTTACCATTAGTTTAGATGTTCATATTATTAAGCTAAAAACACATTACAAAGAGTTTAAAAGCTTAAAGTTTATAAAAATACAAAATGCAAGGTTTAGAGGGGGTATTCTTGTAAATTAATTAAAAAAAACAACCCTAGCCCCCATAACCCTTCCCCACGATCGCGACCTGCACCCTCTCTCCCTCTACCTGTGAATTTCAGCCTAGAACAAGCAATTGGGCACGGTTTTGATCGATTACAAGCATTGCAACACGTTAGAATCTTCGATTACAAGCCATTACAAGTTTAAAGGTTAGATTTCTATGAGTTTTCATGTGTTCTTGATAAAACGAAACCATATCTGCGAATTAGAGATTCATGGGGCTGAATATTGATCAATTGTTGATGTTAGCATGTTAGTTAGATTGTATGTATGTTGTTTAACGTTGATTATGCATGAATGACACGTTTGTAATGATTGGATCATGAACCTTGATGAAGATGAACCCTAATTTTAAAATTGTGATGATTATGTGGAATTGATTGTGGTTTGATGTTGTTGGGATGTTAATTAGTTAGTATGAATGCTACAAAACATGAATCATGCAAAAAATTGGTGAATTGAGAACTTTGTTCATAGGTTACTAATAATAGTAACTTTATTTTGCATGATATGATGAATTGTTGATAATTTGATGTTATGGATGGGTTTAGGATGTGGATTAGGTGCTAGATTATTGATTACTAGAAATCTTAGGTTGGATGTTGTTGTTCATATCTTGCCAAAGCAGAAACTTTTTAGATATGAATTGATGAATTATGGTAGCTTGATGTTGTTGATCATGGTTAGTTATTGTTATGAGCTTGAAATAGTATATTATTGATGAATTATGTGTACATTGGGTGTTTATTAGATTTTAGGATGAACTTTCCCAAAAGGGAAACTTTATTTTGGATGGACATTGGATATTGGTAATTGGACATGTTCATGACATTAGGATCATGCTAGAATTATTGTTGTGGATGCCTAAAGTGACAGAATCTGTTAATTGGGTTGTATGGAATGTTTATTTGGTTATTGGGTGATTTATATACTTTGATGATCATGTCTGGTTTTGAATATTGATTAGTAACTAGGACATCATGTTTGGGACTGGAAATCAATCATCTTGATGTATGTGGTAGGTATTGGACATAATGAATGTGTTGTGGTTAGTATGGATGATTATTTGGTAAATTATCTGTTTTGACCCGTATATGTTAATTCATGGTTATAGGTCATATAGGTAGGTAATGCATGATCTGACCTTTTATACGATACACTAGTTGTGTTATGAACACACTGAGTATGCTAGATGCTAAGAACTTACATGACTTGTATGATATGTATATATTTGATGATTTAAGCAATGCATTGAGAATGTAGCATCATATGTGATTCACTAGAATGTTAACCATGAATAATGTGTGATCATGTCTGTCTAAATGGTTTACAACACATAATGTCACCAACGGGTCAAACGGGTCAACTGGGTCAAACATGTCTATTCTTCTGAAACCTTAAGTCTTGGTTGTAGTGCACTTAGGGTTCACATATTCTCTGTTTACACATACTCATGTACTTACATGATTTAGGTAACCTCTAAGGGTTGACTGTCCACTTGTTCTTTCAAGTAAATCTTAAGTACTCAATACACGTATCAGGTGAGTTCATGCCCCACTGTTTACTTAACCTCTTTTGGGGGAGATAGCATACTGGTAATTTTACAAACACTTTATTTATTTAAGATGTGTATAATATTAATATAGTGTTGTATACCATGATGAAGTCCTCACACTTTCGAATTGTTAATATTGAATAGCGGGGAAACTTGGATAGTACTACTGGGTCTGATGAGCCCCACCTGTGTGACTCGAGGTCAACCGGGTGCAATTTGTCCTATGTACATTTGTCACGACATAGTAAGTCGTGACAGGAGGCAAACATAACACAGTCAACTTCAATTGCGAAATCACTATATATTAATATTTATTTGTTAATGGACTAGCTATCTATTACAATGCACATGCTTATATATATCACGATTGTTAAACTGTTATGTTTATACGCAAACTCTTGAACTCACTAACCATTGTGTTGACTTTTAGTATGCTATTCTCAGGTCGATAATCTGGATTGCCGATAGGAGCAGTACTGCACGAGTCAGCATGCATTCCAAAGATTTAAACTACAAGCATAATACTTGTCTTTTACTTATGGTTTTCAAATATTTGGTTGGCACGTGTTTTGCCATATGATACATTTTGCATACTTTGGGTTTGTTTTATTTACAATACGCTTCCACACAAATTTAAAGTTGAACTCTGGATTGTTTTATTTTAAACGTGGCATATAGAGTCGTTTCAAGTAACTATTGACTGTGATCCTGGTTTGTTCACACGCCTCGCGGTAAAACTCCGCACGTGGATTTTGAGGGTGTGACATAGATTGACTCAATCGCAAGACTAAACCTTCAGTCGTGCGTATGAGTCAGACGCATGAGTCGGTCGCACCACTGAACCATGCTAATGGTTCAGTCGTACGAATGGATACTAAAAACCTATAAATACCACATAATTCGTGGAAAAGCATAAGACTTCGAATACTATCATACCCTACCCGTCCAGAGCGTCCTAGTTCGTCCATCCAAGTTCATAGTTTGTTCCTGATCGATTTCACCTCGTTCTTAACGTTTGTTTAATCGTTAGATCGATTAGGTTGTTCGTTCTCACTGATTGGATCATCAATCAAATAGAATTCCACGCTATTTGATCTGGTCTCATGCAGAATCCGTTAGTACTCCGTACGAAAACGGTCCTAACAATCACAAAATCAAACCGAGTCCTTGTCCCCCCTACGAGGCATCATATTTTGGGTTATAATGGTTTGGATCAACCTTGCTTCCTTCTTCAAGTCCACCCTCTTCATTGTGCTAGTTTTCCCGGGTTTAAAAAGTGTATCTTTCATCAACTCCTATCATGGACTGTTGTTCAGTCTATTCCACTGGTTGTCTTTAGAAGGGAATTCATATTGGCTGATGGGTAGAGAGTCAAAGGGTGCCAGCTTTTCAGGTTGGTCATGGACATTGTAACCTTTTGACCTCGGTAATGACCCACCAGTATCATTTGTTGGATATTCCTTGTTCCTTCCAACTGAAGCGTACCAACCCATTCATCTATCACTGGCGCGAACAACTTGTTGGATATTCCTTGTTCCTTCGAACCGAGTGGATCTTTTCTCGTGCTTGGCTCGTTTCTAAATTGAACCGAGCCAATCGGCTTGTTTACAACCGAGCAAAAAATCGAACGAGCATTTTTCGACCTTTAGTTTTTCGATTGAGCGTCGAGCGAGCACAAACGAGCAGCGAACAATTTGTTTAACTCAACTATCTAGTGTGCAATCTGATTTATATCACAATGAGAGATGGTGAAAATGTTGGGTCTTAAGTTTTCATGACTTAAAAAGCAACCACATTTCATAGCATAACATTTACATAAACAAAAATACATTGTGACTGATGATGAGGCTAGAGCTGTAGCTGATGTGGGGGTTAGCATGGCATAGAGAACGATACATGAGAGCATGAGATGATCAACTAAGAGTAAAAGTGGGGTTAAAATTTTCTCATAGCGACTTAGGATTATCTTTAATGCTTAGTATTAATCTTTTTATTAGGTTGATTGATCTAATATGCTTAAATATAATTATATAATTATATATAATACACCAAATCTACTAGAGTATTATGTACAACCTATATATATAAAATGAGTATGGAGCGAACGTTCAGCGGCTAGAGCTTTGAACAACCCTGCTTAAAAGCTTTGTTCCATTTGATAATACTAAATTAGCATTTCCAACTTTTTCTATCACGTCTATAGGACCTGATATTTTATCAATGGTTCCTTTTTGTAGTTTTATTTTCATAAATATATATACTATATCTTAATATAGTGTGCGTGGTAGGGCTGTTCACGAGCCGAGCCGAACCGAGCGGACCTTTGCTCGTGCTTGGCTCGTTTCCAAACCGAACCAAGCCGATCGGCTCGTTTACAACCGAGCGGAAAATCGAACGAGCATTTTTCGAGCGTTAAATTTTCGAGCGAACGTCGAGCGAGCGCAAACGAGCAGCAAATAATTTATACAACCCAACTATCTTGTGTGTCATACAATTTATACTACAGCGAATAAAGTTTAATAACTTTAAAATCAATCACATTTCATTACATAATACTTTTATGGATGATAACAAGTTGTGACTGACGATGAAGCTAGCTAAGTCTGTAGCCGATAAGGCGGATAGCATATTGCAGATAACGGTGATGGTGAGAGTGAGATGATCGAAAAAATATCTTTTAACGGCTTAGGATTTCACTTTTATATTAAGTGTAAAATTCTTTTATTAGGTTGATTGATCAAATATACACAAATAGAATTATATATTTGTATATAATGGGTCAAATCTACAAGAGCACTACGTATAAACTATATATACATATTAATTCGATCCGAACCGAACCGAGCAGACCTTTGCTCGTGCTTGGCTCGTTTACAAACTGATCCGAGCCGATCGGCTCGTTTACAACCGAGCAAAAATTCGAACGAGCATTTTTCGAGCAAATTCCGAACGAACGTCGAGCAAGCATCGATCGTCGAGCAAGCGTCGATCGTCGAGCGGTTTGGACAGCCCTAGTGCGTGGCACTACTATTTGTTATACTTATATCTCCTTTATTTGGTTGCCCTTATGCTCCGTGAGATTTATTTTTCTCTTCAAATATAAAGAAAATAGTAGGCGTATAATGAAATTATTACATAATTTTTTAACAAGAAGTTTATTTATATAGTGAATGCAATACATGAAAAGTAAACTAATTAAACATAACTAAAGACAGTTATAATATGGGAAATACATAGTTATTGCATAAAATTATTATGATCTAACAATATTTCTTTCGGGGTTTCAAGTCACTGATAAAATCTGAGCTATCCAGCTCAATCTTGACACCATCAAAGTTATTCATATGGTTCATATTTTTCTCTTTTTTTAAGAAATACTTGGTATAGTTCATACAAATATGGAGCAATAAGATAAGGTTTTGACTAGTGGTTTGTATTACCTGTTTAAAACATGAATTGTTATAAATCTAGGATGTACTAGCTTAGTTTTTAAATTTGCTTTGGTGGATAAAGTTAATAGTTCTTTGACCATAACCACAATCACGACCCATCCACGACCATACTATTAAGATTGGATTCATCAAAATGCCCATGACCATAAACTCGTCCACGCCATTGTTCCCATTTATATCCCGAGTTTCTATTATCATTACTATCTACTGCATTTACTTTTGGAATTACAAGTGAACATGTGCAACGAACATTATAATTTTTCATTAACAGCTTGTTTTTCTATGCTACAAAGAAATATGAAGGTAGACTAGAAATATCATAAATTTTTACAATCTGTACTGGTTCTGCAAACCCATACTTGCCGCATTATATGCGGAAAATTTTTCTCTAACATATCTTCCTTGGTAATAATACACCTGTAAAATCATAGCGTTAAGCATATTTTTAAAATAGTAGAGGCGTACCATTTACTTTTCTTTAATTCTTAGAACCTTAGTTTTTTTCATTCATCTCTGGCAGCAAGAGTAAAACTTTCTTTTGATGATTGAATCTATTTTGTAAGTCTTTCCATATGTTGTATGTATCATCACAATTTGAGTATCCAATCATAGCATTTGTCAATATATTTATGCAAAAAGACACCAACTTTCACTTTGTCTTGTTCCGAGCAAACATTTTCCTCTTATATTGTCTCTAAGACACCTATGGATTTACTTTACATGAGCCGTTCAAGACATATTTTTCTCCAGTGCCATTTTATGATGTTCAACATATTTGTTGCTACACATAACTGAGCAAATAATAAGATATTTATTAGAATCTATATACATCAATAACATTAGGATACAATATAGTGGTTGAGCTATAAAATGAGACATAAATAAGAAAAGAAAAATTTCTTAGTTGGGAGTTCAACAATAAAGATAAGAACTAATTAAGTATGATGCTAGCCAACAATAAAACCCGATGAATCATTCTTAAACAGTTATCTTGTGTAAAACTTGAAAAAGAGATAATATGTTTATTGTTAAATGAAAAACGATCGATAGGTGTCAATTTATAGTAAAAATCATAATCGTTTGCAATAGTCATGTAACCGTTTACAATTGCTATATAATCGCTTAAAATGGCTAAATAACCATCATGTTTGAGTGTATATAAATATTAGAATAGTTTTAAATAAAACGTATAATTACAAGATTAGAATATAAGAATGAAATTAGTTTACACAAATACAAGAGAGAACAAAAATAAAAATGTTAGCATAGGAATAAAACCTTAGTTAGAATAAATTTTCCTAAACATAATAGACGTTAGTTGCACAAGTAAAAGTCAGTTGACCTAAAAATAAATGTTAATGACATAACTAAAAGTTAGATGTATAAATAAAAGTTTGTTTATATAAAAAGAAATGTTAGTTACAAAATTAAAAGTTAAACACATACGTAAAATCATTTGATGTAAAAGAAAAAAACTAATTTTACAATTAAAAATTAGATGCATAAATAAAAGTTAGGTTTTAGTACTCTCTAGTCATGGGATGTCTTTTGTATTTACTTCATTATCATAGTTATCTGTTCAATATATTATAGATTACTACTAATTAATGAAGTGGTTGCCTTGCTTAATTGATGACGTTGTTCTTCGTTGATTTTCTTGATTTACATATAAGAACTCATAACGTATTATAATATAACCATAATTAATATAAAGTTATTTTTATATCTTAAGAATTTAAAGAAAATTGTAAGAGGAAAGAGTAGAGAAGTGCTTAACTTACAAAAATGTATATAATAAATGCATTCTCTCATCAATATTAAGATGATGTTTATATTATAAAGATTAATTATTTCATTAAACAAGTAAAATTATATGATAGATAAGTAGTATAGTAGACTTATTTACAAGTTTGAAAATGAATTCATCCGGTTGTTATAGTAATAATTCATAATTGTTTGATTATTTTCTATATATTTTTTTTCGAACAACATATTTTCTATTTAAAATAGTATTCTTTGTATTTATGAACGACTTTTATTTAATCTAAGAAATAATGATTCCTCCATCTCTAAAAACTTTTATGAACAGCTACAAGTTGTTCATTATTATCTCAACTTAATAAGCTGTTATAGCCATTTCTTGTAACAGATTAAGCCTTTCAGTACTTGGTATATTGTTTAATCTAAGAAATAATGATTCCTCCATCTCTAAAACGCTTATGAACAGCTACTAGTTGTTCATTATTATCTCAACTTAATAAGCTGATATATTCCATTTCTATATTAAGATACCATACATTTTCCTTATGATAAGGTATGTCTTTTTTCAAATTATAAAGTAGGTGGAGTTCGTTTACGATAGTAGTTCTTGTTTCTACCTTGGTGGATGTGCTATTATAGTATATAAATTATATTGTATCTTATTTTATTTTTTACTTTGTCAAATTGTTCTTCTATTATCAGATTTTCGTTGATAACATTCTATTCTATTTATTCCTCTATGTTGGTGGATATAGAGATTTTTAAATTTTTTTTATTTTTATTTTTTTTGTATATTATATATAGCAAAATTGAGACATGGAAGGGCATCTAGCTTGCTAGCTTGCGAGTTCTTTCACTATCATAAGACCCGGGTTCGAGTCTAACATTCACTTATAATTTGCATGTTTTCTTAATTAACCCATATTTAAAAAAAACTTTATTATATAATACCACATGTTTATTTTTAGGTGTAAATTTTGTTTGGAACGAGTTGGTTCAAATATTATAAGTTTATTTCTTTGGTATAAATTTGAATTACTCTATGTTTTGATGTAATTTTGCTAGGAAATGTGTTAGAGCAAATGTAATCTATGCTTTATCATGCCGCCTATGCCTTCCCCGCACTTGCTTATTTTGATATACGTTTTGAGTTGTTCTACGTTTTAACGTAAATTGTGTTTGAAATATAGTCGATTTAAATAAATATGTTTTCATTCGATGGTACTAATTTGATGTTACTCCATGTTTTATGTAAATTTAGTTCGGAAACAAATTGAGTCGATTATATTTTATACTTGATCATGACACGTACATTCACCGCCGCAGCAACGTGCGGCGAGTTAAATAACTAGTTTACATTCAATCGAGACATTTTTCCTTATATATAAATATATATATATATATATTATATATATATATATATATATATATATTTATAACGGATTAGACCCGCGCTTTGCCGCGGTATGGTTTAACGTATATGTGAATGTCGTAATGATAGCTTTTTGGGTTATAAAAGTTGAAAGATTTAATATGATGATTTATACATTTCTATTCTATTTATTCCAAATTGTATGTGGGCACAGTGCCACACCGACCTCACACCTCACAACAAAACCCTACCACACCCCCTTCTCCTTCGATCGACCCCCTCCTTCGATCGGCACCCTCCTTCGATCGGCCCCCCGCGACCTCCTGCACACCGCCGCCCTCATCTATCGCCCTCCCCCTATCACCTCCAACCCCATCGGGCACACTGCTCCCGCACCCGCCACCCCTGCCTGCCACCTCCGCTCCCGCTGCCCGTTACCCCTTACGAACCCTAAAACCCAAATTGGGGGTGGTGGATTTGTTGGTGGAGGCGGATGTCGACGATGGTGGCTGCGTTGGTGGAGGCGGAGGTCGGTGGTGGTGGTTGCGTTGGTGGAGGCGGAGGTGTTTGTTGATGTTGATGCCGATGATTACGGCGGTGTCTTCTTGGAGTTGATATTTGGAGGTTTTATGATCGGAGCGGCGGTTCCTTCCTCTACCTCCTGTATGTATGTGTGTTTCAAATTAGGGTTTTTTTGAAAGAAAAATAGCATGCTGCGTTTCCTGTTTTTGGCATAGCTTTCGACAAATGTTGTGATGGAGGTGTATAGTTAAGTTTTTGGTGTATCTTTTGACAACATGACCCAACCCGTTTGTTGAGTTTGTTCATGTATACATATGGGCTGCTGCTATTTTTTGTATGATGTAGCCAAAGTTACATAGAAGCTAACATTTTGTAGGATTCTGTTGCATTTCTTAATGATATGATGGCTTTCTTTTGTTTTTCAAGTTGTTTCATGATATCTTGAGAGCTTGAACTGAGATAGGGACATTCTAAGGGCATGCTCTGTAACATGTTGATTTGTAATACAGTTCAAGTTGATTGGGTTGTATTATGTTGGTTATGATTGTGTCACTCTATGATGAAGGGCATGGCTTAAGCAGGTTGATGAATTCGGATGGTGTTGACCCTAAATGGCAGGTTGTTTTGTTTCCTAAGATTGTGATCAGGAGCACTACGCGCATTACCACATACTTCTTAGGCTGTGATGATATAAATTTATGTTCGGTGTTTGGCGTGGCAACATGTTTTGCAGCCTCATTGAATCATGATATCTGAGCCTAAATTTGACAAGTAGTCCGCTTCAAATGAACAGTATTAAAGAAATCTCCAACATCGCTGTCTGGATGTATGTTGATCATGATCGGTCTTGAAACAATTGTTTATGTTTATGAGGTTCGCTGGTTTGTGAGGTTTGGTGTCATTTATGCTTTGCTTGGGGATGCAGTGTTGTTTAATCTTGTGCTTTCTGTGAGCAAATATTACACCAGGTTTGCGTCGGGCTATGATGATATTCAAAAAATGGTTTCGGGTTGCTTTGGCGTGGCTACCGTTTACGGTTAGCAGCCATAACTGAAATCCGATTCTGAGCCCCATTCATCACATTCTGCATTCGGAAAAATGAATCGGTGTTTTGTTTCAAGTCGGTGATGATGAAACTGTCTTCATCTGAGACATGTACATGTTGTATGTTGGTGTACATTTTGAATTTAGTATAGTGTCGGGCTATGATGATATTCAAAAAATGATTTCGGGTTGTTTTGGCGTGGCTACCGTTTACGGTTAGCAGCCATAACTGAAAGTGTTAGCTTGTGGCTATGATGACAGAGTTCTGAGCCTTCGTTTAGCATACCAATCTTGTGGTTGAGGTAATGCAGGTTTTTGCCAGCTTTGGTTGGTGTTTGTGTGTCGCCATTGCCGCTGGTGGCTTACACACCCTGTGCAAAAGATTCTTTGGTCACTGGTATTTCCCATTTGGTCATTCTGGGAGCTTGCGTATACAGGATATGGGTCGTAAAGAAGAGTTTGAAAGTGCAAAGGTTCAAACTAAGGTCAAATATCTACAATTATTGGTTGGGGTTATTGGCTTTTTACTGTGCTGCTGAGCCTTTGTTTAGATTAGTAATGGGCATTTCAGTTTATAATGTTGATGGCGAGACTAGTCTTGCTCCACACGAGGTTTGTTTCTTTTTGTATACATTTTCTTCAACATACCCTTTTGTTCTAACCTACATCCGTGATGAACATATTAGAAAAAAAAAGACCGGATATTTTTTTCCAAACAAAATGCAAATTTGATTGTATATTTGACAATTTAGAGAACTACATAGAAAAGTAAGATATACTGACCTTACTATGTTTTCAATTTATCTATTATTGCAGGTTGTCACCTTACTTATTAAGGCTCTTGCATGGTTTTTACTTGGGGATGCAGTGTTATTTAATCTTGTACTTTCTGTGAGCAAATATTACACCAGGTTTGTTTTATGCCCCTTGAAAACGCTTGCGTTGGGCTATGATAATATTCAAAAAATGGTTTCAGGTTGCTTTGGCGTGGCTACCATTTACGGTTAGCAGCCATAACTGAAATCCGGTTCTGAGCCCCATTCATCACATGCTGCATTCGGAAAAATGAATCGGTGCTTTATTTCAAGTCGGTGACGATGAAACTATCTTCATCTGAGACATGTACATGTTGTATGTTGGTGTACATTTTGAATTTAGTATAGTGTCGGGCTATGATGATATTCAAAAAATGGTTTCGGGTTGCTTTAGCGTGGCTACCGTTTACGGTTAGCAGCCATAACTGAAAATGTTAGCTTGTGGCTATGATGACAGAGTTTTGAGCCTCCGTTTAGCCCGTCTTTATGACGCGCAACGCGCGTCTGGGGACCAAAACTAGTTATTACTAAACACAAAAAAAAACTACACACGAAACACTGAGAAAAATATAACAGAAAAACTATAAAAAATATATACCTCAAAACAGATAAGAACATTAAAAAATGCATAATGGTGACTTTATTATAATTAACGAGCTATATTATAAATTGGTTAAAAGAAAATTTTGACATAACTCGAAGACTTATATATAAAACTTTAAAAAATGTCGATAAATATAAATTTGACATATTAAAAAAGTATGGTGATTAACTGTAAATTTGACATAACTCAAAAAATTAAATATAAAAAAAACAAAATGGGCAGGGATCAATTTGAAAAAAAAGAGAGAGAAAGTCTTATGATTAGTTTTAAAAAAATCCTTAAAACGTTTAAATATAAAATTTAAAGAAAAAACAAAGTAGGTTTTTTATTAGTTTGGAGAAAAAAAAATTATTGTGATGACATTGAGTAAAAACCTTAACCTACACTTCTCATAATCTTTTTTATTTGTTTTATATAGTGATGTGTTAGGTTGTATCTAGTATTTTCTCCGATCTACCTTAAGCATTGATATATTTGGGTATTATTATTATAATTATATAATTGTTTAGTGATTATACAATTAAATGCTTAAATAAAAGAATACTTAAATCAAATAGCATTAAGTTATAAAAATATAAATAATAAATGTATGTATTTCAGTATTAACTTAAAGTATTTTTAAAAATATAATACTTAAAAATAAATATATTAAATAACATATTAATTAGGATAAATTTAAGGGCAAATTAGAACATATTATATATACTAGTTGTACATTGTGTTTAAAAAATTATATTAGTTGTATTAGATTTCGAGTAGTATTACAAATGTGTTGTCCTCGAATAATTTATAGAATAGTAAAAAATAATATAGATATTGATTATTACTATCATCATAAGTATAAAAGTATTTAATAATTATATAGTTAAGTATTCAAATAATATACTACTTATTTATAAATTTTATTATAAAAAATAATGATAACAATTACTATTATTATTATTATTATTATAAATTATTAGTACTTACATTGTTAAGTATTCAAATAAGATATTATTAAATTTAAATATGAATTTAAAGAATTATAAATAATAAAATATATAATGTTGTGAATTAAATAATCTTATATTATTAAATAATATATTAATAATACGAATTAATTAATATATTAATTAGAAGAAGTTTATTAAGTGAGGGGCAAAATAGGAATACACTTGTACCTAATCTTTAAGAGTTTGTATTAGGTGTCTTAAATTTTTTGAAATTACATTTATGTCCCATGTTTATGCTTTATATAGTATATATATATATATAGATATATATATATATACATATATATATACACATATATACATATATATATATACATATGTATAGGTAGAGGTTCAACTAAGAATAATTAGTCGCCTAAGTTGCCTAAGAATGAATATCATGGTGACATGTGGCATTTTTAATTTTTAGTAATGAAGGGTATTTTTGAAAATAAGATATTATTCAAACTCTTCAAAATCTCTGTTCTTCAACAGAATTCACGATTTCAACGTGGATCGACCTCAATTTCACACTCGAATCCACGATATTCAAATTGATTTCAATATCTAATCAGCATTGCAGCGGTCGGGACGAAATCACATTCTGATTCGAGGCGATTTTGATCGAATCAAGTTGTCATCGTCATCAATTTCACGAATCAAATCCAGAGATCGTGAGTTTTTATTATAATTTGCAATTCCAACCGATTTCAATTCACTATTGCAGCGTTCGATCGTTGAAACAATCATAAGGATCTTCAATTTCATGAAACCAAAGCCTCAGCTCGTGATTTTTATCAATTTTGGAGCGAGAATCAAGTTATTATTGTAATCTGTACTTACAATGTCTTCCAATGTAGTCAATGAAGGTTCCAATTACAATTTTAATATACTCAGTTTTGTTTAATTATGTACGTTATTTTTATGAAATTGTGTTGTTTTCCTCTCTGTGATGTTTTCGTTATATGTGCTGTTTTGAGTTAAATACCTTTCGATGTGTGCTGTATCTATATATGTGTTATTTTGTGTTGTTTTAATTATGTTGTATCTATATATGTGTTGTTCCGTGCTGTTTTGAACAATTAATTATGTTGTAGATTATTATGTGTGCTGTTTTAATTATGTGTACTGTTTTCTTATGTTGTGCTGTTTTCCTCTCTGTGCTGTTTTCGTTATATGTGCTATTTTGAGTTAAATACCTTTCGATGTGATCCGGCCCCTCCCCGGACCCTGCGCAAAGCGGGAGCTTCATGCACCGGGTACGCCTTTTTACTTTCGATGTGTGCTGTATCTATATATGTGTTGTTTTGTGCTGTTTTAATTATGTTGTATCTTTGTATGTGTTGTTCTGTGCTGTTTGAACAATTAATTATGTTGTAGATTATTATGTGTGTTGTTTTAATTATGTGTACTGTTTTCCTTATAGGTGATGTTTTAAATTAAAAATACATTATGTGAATCGGTGGTTTTTTCTATTGTGTTGTATCTATATATGTGTTTGCTGTATTTGGTTCGCTGTTATATGTTTAGAATATAGTACATATATGTTGAAATACAGCATAACATGTGCAAAATATGATGTACAAGTACATAATGGTGTTCATGCATGTACAGGTACAACCAATTTTATAATACCAAGAATACATCACATTCATGACAAACCTATGTTCATACTTATAAAATTGCAAATCAAGTTTAGAATGCAGTACATATCTGTTGAAATATAGCACAACATGTGCGTATAGTGTACATATCTGTTGAAATACAGCACAACATGTGCTGTGAGATTTTAGAATATAGTACATATCTGTTGAAATACAGCACAACATGTAATATCTGGAAACATAATAACACAACCTCAATAAATATCAATGTTATAATGCATATAGTTCATATAACATGATATATGCATGAGATGTTTAGAATATAGTACATATCTGTTGAAATACAGCACAAAATATGATGTACAAGTACATAATGGTTTTCATGCAGGTACAGGTACAACCAATTTTATAATACCAAGAATACAGCACATTTATGATAAACCTATGTTCATACTTATAAAATTACAAATCAAGTTTAGAATGTAGTACATATCTGTTGAAATACAGCACAACATGTGCGTATAGTGTACATATCTGTTGAAATTATAATGCAGTACATTAGTGATAGAAAATCCATGTTCATACTTATAAAATTAAAAATCAAGTTTAGAATACAGTACATATGTTAAAATCCATTTGAAATTATAATGCAGTACATTAATGATAGATGCATCGACTTGGAAACATAAAAACCCAATTTCAATATATTTTAATGTTATAATAAAGGATAAAATGCAGTACATATATGAATATCACAACATATCCATTTGATTTCGTTTGAAAATACTACATTAATCAAGTTGTAGAATACAGTACATATATGAAAATAGACTTTGTAACTAACCTAATAATCTTATATAAACAAACAATGCAACAATTCAAGTTTAGAATGTAGTACATATATGAACCTCGGTTTGAAATTTAGTATTCACTACACATATTAAACGAATTTGTAATTGAATTCAAGACACTTACAGCCGTTATGAATCGTCGATTTCTTCTTCATTTTAGGTTGTTTTGATTCTGTTTTTCAACAAAAAAACATAGAATCAGTACTATAACTTTAATAATTTAATGGATTTCACAAATAATTTGAAGAACTTACTTGATTTCGATTGTGGAATGATGATGCAGGAGAGGAATAGACAGAAGAAGATGGTTTCGAAACCGTATATTTGTGTTTTTCTATTTTATATTGTCAAATTACCATAATGTCCTTTTATTCCTATATTTGATTTAATTACTAGGAATGCCCTTAACATGTAATTAGTGGCTGAAAATGTTTCTTAGATTTCTTAGGGAAAATATTATTCTTAGGGAACTTTCCCCTTATACATATATATATATATATACATATATATATATACATATATATACATATATATAGATATATATATATATACATTTAAAAATATAATACATATATATACATATTTATATAGATATATATATACATATATATAGATATATATATACATATATATAGATATATATATACATATATATAGATATATATACATATATATATATACATATATATAAATATATATATATATACTAGTAAGGAACCCGCGCGATGCGGCGGCGACGACATCGACATATTTCACAATGCGATATTTGTTTTCTGAATACATGCGTGACTTCTATTGTATAGAAACATCATATTGAAATCAACAATAAACAGACTAATAATGTCATGGGAATTGCAGGTTCCAACATACATGTAGTACAAACATCATAGAACAAATCACACAATTATTCTGTTTACCCAAAACTAACTAAGCAGACCAAAAAATATGAACACAACACCAAGCAATAATGAAGAACAGACCAACTGAATAATTGGATATTCCAAAGTTTGTTCATTCTTGTAAATTGTAATGGCTTAAAACTAATTTCAACGTAGTTTACATTCTTTTTTGAGACTAAGCACGATGTCTGATGGCTTTTCTCATATAGATATAATTATGAAATGCACACACACACACACTTTCCACATAACAAGTTATCATACATCTTTCAACACTAATAATTACAAGCACCTACAACACATGACATTGACTAAAATTTACACAGCTGCAAGCCACTGCATACAAGATTGATCTAAATTAGCAACCAACAGACTTTTTCAGAACTCATAATCATATTTAATTTAGATTATTAAATTAAATAATCTAATATAAATTAAATAATCTAATATGCATTAAACAAAGCAAAAATCACAATCCATACTGCATACATATGGAACATAAAGTCAAAACAGGACCCACTAAAAAGCATAACTTTTACTTCATAGATATAATGATCTTATTTATGGTATCAGCCATTATTATTCTTTACAGTGAAAGATCAGGCACAAACAACAGCAAAAGATCAGGCACAAACAAAGCAGGAATCACAATGCATACTGCATACATATGGAACATAAAGTCAAAACAGGACCCACTTTGAGTCAAGATAATCTGACATGTTTTGAGCGGCACCAAAAGTAAAAACAGGACCCACTTTGACCAGTTACCCAACACGCCTAACTCGTTTTTTTGCTGCATCTAGTAGAAAAATCAAGCACTTTAAACTAATATACAAAAAGTGTTTTGGGCTAACCCAATCCGACCCCTTTCAAGCTGCACACAAATTACATGTTTTGCTCATCTAGTTACAAAAATCAAGCACCTCAAACAAATGGACAAAACGTGTTTGGGGCCAACCAAGGACCTAACCCCATTTTGACCATTCCCCACCGGTTTGACTCACCTCATGATGAACTGGAACAAAAAGATCATCAAAAATGTATTTTGAGTAATTCAAATTCAACTGGGGAAGTGAATTTAAGAATAAATAACAGTTTAATGATAACAATAATGTAATCATCAACGTACATAAACATACAGAAAAACCCATATGAGAAAATCATTCAAAAATGCATTTTATGTATTTATATTCAATTGGGAAAGTGAATCAAGAACAAAAAACAATTTAATCATAATAATAACTTCTATTCATAAACACGTAGAAGAAAAACACCTTAGCAAATATTCATCAGCTATCAAATATTCATGATTTATCAAACAAAAGGGATGAAATCCATGAACCCTAAAACTAAGGGGAACCGCATACAAATTCATCATCTTCAACAATTCAACCACATAAGCAAACAATTAACAGTTTAATGATAACAATAATGTAATCATCAACATACATAAACAATTTGAGCTCTGTATATGGTTTGGTTCTAGTTGTTACCTGGTCCATTCAATATAATATGCGTGATATCATCTTTCTCTGTAGCAACGGGTGACTCGCTACAATGAATATAATAGGTAAAATCGTCTGCAAATAAAAGATATAAAGCAAATTAGTTTGATTGTTCGTTTATAATAAACCTACAGATCGGGTAATGCAGTGAGAGCTCTCAATATTTTGAGCTGGATCTTGACCAGTGGCAATGAAAATTGCTGAAACAATATTTGCAGCATGAGCATTAAAACCTCCAAGGGAACCTGCAATAGCTGAACCAACAAGATTTTTAAGCATGTTAAGCTCAACAAGTGCAGGCACTGTAGTTTTTAGCACCTTCCTCACGACCTCCTTAGTATTATGATAAGACCTATCACATCTCCAACAATTGATCTTCTTGACATTGATTGATGAATCATTTTCCATCAGAAAAAGGCAATTCACAAAGAATGAAATCACAACCAAAAGTAGAAAAACTTACTTATTAAAACAATGCTCAACGTATCAAAATTGATCTGATCCTCCAAAAAGAACTTCAAATGAGCAGCCCTAGCAGTTGACCCAAACCTCACAACTGGAGCTCTAGTCATCCCATCCTTCAACAGCACCGCGGTAGCTCCACCGGACAAAAAACACCGCCTTACACCCCCGATTCGTGCTCGCAACCAAACACCCCTCCGTCGTCGCCATCGGCACCATGTACTCACCCCTATTCAGCAACAAAGGCTCTGCAATTCCCACCACTTGGGTAGGTGGGTTTATGAGGTTAAAGAGCTATCTAACACATCAAACAACAGTTCATCCCCAAAATTCAAGCAAGCATTTCATTTAGGCATTTCATCAAACATGTGGTATGCATGACTGAATCAAGCAAACATATAAATTTTCTACAACATCTTTCTAATGTCCCAAAAAAACCCTAATTTTCAAATCTCATCATCTTTACATACCAAATAAGATCTGCTAAGAAGTTACCTGAGATGAATTAGGAAGAGAAGAGTAGCACTCACCCAATTCGAAATCCTCAACCTTCGAAGTGTATAAATCGATAGAGATGTGTGCACATTTGAAAACGCCCGCCCATTTGAGTAGCACCAATGCCCGCCCATTTGAAAATCGATCGAGAAGTGGAAATCCTCAGCCATGTTCAGATTTGCAGAAGAAAAGAAGATCGCAGACCTTCTTCTTTCTTCTTGGCGGTTCTCCCGATCTTTTCTTTCCTGCGAAGTTTGTTCTTTTCTTTTGATTGGGATGTGAGATGAAGATGATGGAGATGAAGATCAGTTGTAAGGTATGCAATCTAAGTTGTACATCTCTTAAGAGAGTATAGATGACTTGTACCTTGTGCATAAAGAGATGTACATCTCTTAAAATTAAGACATTTGGGTGAAATTACCCTTGTGCCCTCTTCAAATCAATATATATATAGTATAGATACATAATATATATATATACATATATATATAGGATCAAGATCATTACAGAACCATTTTTTATTTTCAGAACCAAAAGAACCATTGACTTACATAAATGTAAATTATAAACCATGGTTTAGATAGATGTAAGTTAAACCTGGTGATATTTAGTTGTTTTTTACAGTTTATTGTTCATGTCTAATATACACATATGTAAAACAGGTCAAGTATTGTCAGACTTAATATACATTTATGTAAATCAATGGTTCTGTAGTTCTATAGATAAAAAATGGTTCTGTAATGATCCTAACCCTATATATATATATATATATATATATATATATATATATATATATATAATATATATATATATATATATATATATATATATATATGATCAGGATCATTACAGAACCATTTTTTATTTTCAGAACCAAAAGAACCATTGACTTACATAAATGTAAATTACAAACCATTGGTTTACCTAGATGTAAGTTAAACCTGGTGTTTTTAGTTGTTTTTTTATAGTTTATTGTTCATGTCTGATATACACATATGTAAAACAGTTCAAGTATTACCAGACTTAATATACATCTATGTAAATCAATGGTTTTGTAGTTCTGAAAATAAAAAGTGGTTCTGTAATGATCCTAACCCTATATATATATATATATATATATATATATATATATATATATTTCTTTTAATGTTAAGGTCGAGTAAATTATGCCAATCCTTCTTGTGGTATGTCAAAACATCAACTCTAGTGTTTAAGTATGACAAATTATGACCATAATCCCTCTTGTGCACTTCAGATGCATGCTTATCATCCTTATTATGGATGTCTGTTAGTTTTAGACATTAGCCTTTTCAAAATGACCATTTACTCCACCTTCTAAAAATAAATATGGTCAAGATCACTCAACATCCCCCTATCCACTGTCGAAAAGAGTGGATATTTTGTGAATCAATCAAGAGATCAGGTTAACATCATTTCCCAATATAAGGACCAATCATCATGAGCTACAACCAACTGCTGTTTTTACTATATTCTCTTGTTTACTTCCTTGTATTCATCTATTTATGTGTATGTTTTCACCATTTGTAATTATCGATGAAATAAGAAAACAAGAATTTTTTGTATACCAGTTCAAACATGGTATCAGAGCGATGAACGATTCTAGGATCTGTTCATCGGCTCATCATTTACCCACCATTCTGCTCGTAACCCAACTCTGCTCTTGAGTGGGATATACTGGGTTTGTTTGTTTGTTTGTTTCTACTCGTAACGCACACAATATACCATGTCCAACGACAGTAGTAGTCAAGATCTCTCAATCCAGATTGCAAAAAGCTTCTCAAAATTGGTTTCAATTCTCAAAACAAGAACCACAAACAAAATCTCTCAGACAGCCTAAACATCAGCCTCAAGTTAAACAACCACAACTATGCCCCTCTGGGGCCGTATGATTCGGGTCGCCATCGGAGGGAAATCCAAAGCATTTCTAAACCATTTATCGCAAAAACAACCAGAGTCAACCATTTATCGACGAGGCTCGGATGACAGCAGCCGGATTTGGGGGAATAGCAGTGGCCAATAAGACCTCCGCCCTCTCTCATCTAGGGCTCGACACATGTAATGGGTTTGAGACATATATTTCAACCCCTTCACTTTTAAACCCTCTTTTTTCACCCCTCAAGTTTTGATTTATTAAATATTTCCCTCAACTATCTAATTTAGATAAATGTTATTTAAATAACTCATTGTTAGAAAACAATAACTTTTTCCGTGATTTAAATAAATTGAATTTAGCCAAAGATAAATCAAAGCTAGAAAACAATAATATTTTTTTAAAAAAAATGGAAAGGAAAATATGGCAAAAACTTGTGAAAAACAAGATAAATCATGGATTATTAATTGTGGTGCTACTGATACAATGACTTTTGAAATATCGGATATGAGTTCAATGTCTAAACCAAAGAAGCACCACATTCAAACTGCAAACCGAGAAATTATACCGGTTAAAGGGGGGACCATTCAAATTTCTCCGACATTAACACTCTCCAACTGCCTTTATGTTCCTTTCTTATCACATAAACTTTTATCAATTAGTCATGTGACGAAGGAATTAAATTGCTTGGTTTTAATGCATTCTACCTTTTGTCTCTTACATGATATCAGGACGGCGTAGCACTGAACACCAAGGGTTATATTACGTGGATGAGGTGACTCAACATGGCACTATGATGCTTGCCCATGGATTGATTGATAGAGAAGCATGGTTGTGGCATAGGAGATTAGGGCACCATTCCATTAGATATTTACATCTTATATTTCCAAAATTATTTCCTTTAAATAAAACATTGCATTGTGAAGTGTGTGTTTTAGCTAAAAGTCACAGACACACCTTTAAATCTACTAATACAAAAATGAATTTTCCTTTTTCTTTAATTCATTGTGATGTTTGGGGACCAGTAGAGGTTACGGGAGGACAAAATTTTCAATTTTGTTTTACTGTTTGTTGATGATTGCACACGTATGACATGGACATATTTCTTAAAACATAAGTCTGAGGTTTTCGATAAATTTATCTTGTTTTACTCCATGATCCAAACACAATTTAAAACAAATATTCAAATTCTTCGATTAGATAATGGGGGGAGTTCATTAACACCTTAATCAAACAATTTTGTCAATCAAAAGGAATCATTCACTAAACCTCATGTCCATATACCCTTGAACAAACTCGATCCATATGCGGAGAAATGTGTCTTTGTGGGCTACGGAGTGAACTAGAAAGGGTACTAATGTTATAGTCCAAAAAAGTGTACAACTATGAATTGTGACTTTCTTGAGACGGAATTTTTCCATGATCCACAACACAGTGGTCAGGGGGAGTATAATGATGAGACCGGGAGTTGGTTGAAATGGGCAAGAACATCAGAATGAGTTAATCATAGTACCCAAAACGAGTCATCAACATCCCAACAACCCGCGGAGCCAGTTGTCAATGCCATATAACAAAATCATCCTAACCTGACGTCTGAGGTTAGTAACTCTCAAACATCTAACAATCTTGAATCTACTAATCATAACCATGAGTCAGCAACATAACATGTTGAATCAGAACTAGAAGACCAACTCGGTGACCATGGGTTAGGGGAAGACCCAATTAAACCCTCTCAAGAAGAACAAAACAAGCCAATATAGAATGAAACACACGGTAGATATACCTTACCACCAAAGGCTAATAGAGGGGTTCCCTTGGTTTGCAAGATTTACTATGGCAATGAAGAGATATGGTTTTCAACAAAGCAACTAAGATCATACTCTGTTTCTCAAACGAAGAGGTAAATTTATAACTTGTTTAATTATATATGCTAATGATATGATTATTACAGGTAATGATGAGGAAGAAATGAAAGTGGAAGGAAAGCTTGTTCATAGAATTTCAGATGAAAGACTTGGGCATGCTTAAATACTTTCTTGGAATTGAAGTACTTAGGTCTAAACAAGGGATATTTATCTGACAAAAGAAGTATGTTCTTGATCTACTAGCAGAAACAGGAATGATTGACTGCAAACCAACTGACACCCCGATTATAACAAATCATAACCTTTGTTTGATCGAGGGAGCAGATTTAGCAGACAAAGGAAGGTATCAATGGATGGTCAGAAACTAATATACCTCTCACATACTCGCCCAGACATAGCTTATGCAGTACGGGTGGTTAGCCAGTTCATGCATCAACCTCAAGTAACGCACATGGAAGCAGTATACACGATTATCAAATACCTCAAGGGTACAACAAGCTATGGATTCCTCTTCAAACCAAATAACTATTTAAAAATTCAAGCATACACAGATGCTGACATGTCCAGAGATAAAGGAAATCGAAGATCAACGTCAGGGTATTTCACTCTAGTCGACGGTAACTTAGTCATGTGGAGAAGGAAAAAACAAAAAGTAGTAGCACTTTCTAGTGCTGAGGTGGAATTCAGAGGAATAGCATGAGGCTTGGCAGAAGTTCTATGGATACGAAAACTCCTAACTGAGCTAGGCTTCCTTCAGACCGAAACCAATAAAATTATATGTGATAATAAAGCAGCAATCCAGATTTCTGAAAATCCAGTTCAACATGATCGTACGAAACATGTAGAAGTTGATCGACACTTTATTAAAGAAAAAATTGAAGTAGGAATAATCGAACTTCTATTTGTCCGCTCACAAGACTAATTTGCAGATATATTAACAAAGGCTGTCAATGAACGAATCTTCAGTAATTGTCTCGACAAGTTGAGTATTGGAGACCCTACTACTCAACTTGAGGGGGGTGTCAAAAAAAGTGGATATTTTGTGAATCAATCAAGGGATCAGGTTAACATCATTTCCCAATTTAAGGACCAATCATCGTGAGCTACAGCCAACTGCTAGCAACTGCTTTTACTATATTCCCTTATTTAATTCCTTGTATTCATCTATTTATGTCTATGTTTTCACCATTTGTAATTATTGATGAAATAAGAAAACAAAAATGTTTTGTGTACCAGTTCAAACACACATCCTCCCATGCTATTCTCTCCTATTACTGATCACCATCTTTGTCACTCTTGTCACCACCAATCAAATCGAACAAAAAGGGTATGAAAAATTATATCATATAGTAATTTCACATTTCGTAAATTACCCGCACTAGGAAGCTCAAAATAAAAGATAAATTATTAGTGTTCAAGTGGAAATCAACCTTACATGATCATTGAATTTGAAACTGAATTGGGGAAGCTTCAACGAGGTTCCTTCTAGGCTGATGGCCACAAACTTGTCTTACTTCTTCAAGACACTAATCTCATCCTATTATGTTTTCACCCACTTCATTTTCATCCTAATACCCAAGATGTAGTGTGTAAACGAACAGACCACCCATCATAATCGGATGAACCAAGGCCAGAGATCTCCCCACTAATACTTTAGATTCACAATCCGTAGCAAATTCATCACATCTCCTACTATAAAAGAAAATAGATAAAGGTTAGAGAGATAAGATAAAGAATCAGCAACTAGGGTCGTTAACATACTCTGTATGTCAGTATCCAAACCATAATAGAGAGCCAATAGGCATGTGGATCAAGTATCAATCACGCCTATGGGCGTAGGAGAGTGATTACAATCCCTAATGTGTAATGTGTGTGTTAAGGGAAACATTCTATTAAAAAACCCACAAATATGTATAAAAAAACTATTAAGAATTGCATAAGAAATGTATATAACACTACAATAAAAATAACAAAATTAAAATAGGACAGTTTAATAATATCTTTTCATTGCATCATTGATTTTATCACACATCTTCTTAATTTATTTAAAAAAAATATAAAATATGCATGTATGCATCTAACCAAAAGACTATAGATATTGTATTTTTAAAAATATATCTTAAATATATTAAAAATACAAGCATTTTGATCAATTCATGTAATAAATTGTAGAGTTAAAGTGATTCTTTTTGTTTATTTATAAATTTATAGTTCTCAATTGTTATGTGTTTATATATTCAAGTATGGCCTATGGCTATGTTGACTAGATTATGTGGTTGACTATGTTGAAGTATTATAGATCACATTTACAAAATGAACATAAAATGACAATATATGAGTATAATGCGATAGAATGCATTTGATCTCAGTTAAAATTGTTCAATGATGAATATGAGGTTCAATTTAATATAAGATGTATGCCATCTATTATGGATCTTGTTCGTGAGTTCGTTTAACTTTAACTTCTAAATGAGCAATTATGTGTGTAGTGAAAGATAAAATTATGATAAACATGTTGGTAAATCTTATTAAAAGGAATAAAAGTCATATGGTTGGTTGATAAACATGTTTAAACGGTTTTAAACGTCATAAGAGTTAAGGAAATATTCAAGTTGTACATAAATTTATTTAGTGGATTTTGATGTAAAGAAACATTATAAGCATAACTATAAGTGTTATGTTCTTAATATATGTTTTAACAATTCACATATGCATTTGTTTAGTATTAATGTCGAGATCATCCAAAGCCAGGGTCTGTGATGGTTTAGCAGGAGTTGGCGTACCATACGTTAGTTACATGCTTGTACGCCTTTTTCCTCTGACATGTTATGTTGGCTCTTACGTCGGCCAGAAAGTTATTATTTAGGGATACATTTATTGTATGGTGATGATTTTTCATGTATTTTTGGGTCTTAATCAAGCCGAAAAGTGGGGTTCGAGTCTTCATAATCAGTGGCGGAACCAGGAATATTTTCTTACGGGGTCACTATTTTTCGGTGATTTGATTTGTATCAAAACAATATAAAACTTTTCAACTTGTTTAATCGGGTCGGGTCGGGTCTTAATATAATTAAATTGGATTGAAAATGTAACGCGATTTGTAATTCTTGAAGAATAGTAACAAAGGAAATAAGTGATCGAGACTGAAGATCAGCGACCAATCATGTGATCTAACAACTAGAAGAACCGAGAAATGGCGAATGGTTATTAAGCATTGCTAGTGAACGCATAGTATCAGAGAGTATAGAGAAGAGACTAGAGAGAACTCGTTATTCCTTTTTTGCACGCCCATTAATCTTTACAATCTCTTATTTATACTACTAAATTGCTTTACAAAGTTGACTAATATTGACTTTAACCAATCGTAACTAACACTCTTAACAGCTTCACAAGTATTAGTACATGTCAATACCTTTCCCTTGAAAGATTCTTGACCTCAAGGATCAACCAAAGAAAAACAAACAATGACAGAGATATAAACTAATTGAGCAAGCGTATGAATCGGATGATCATTATCCTTGACCTTTTTTTCTTTTTTTTTCCCATTTCCATCTAACTAGCCACCTTTTCACATTTTCCTTTCTAAACTTGAAAACCCATTGGCCATTTGTCTAACAAATAAGTAGAACACCTTCCCACATAACTGTTGCAACTGTCAAGTTTGGTGTTACTTTTGAAAATGTCAATAGTCTTAACATGAGAGTCCATATGCCACACTTGTTCTCTAACAACCAAACCTGCGTAATACTCTTCCACTATACCAATCTATTTTGTATTTTTGGTATTTCTTTCTCACCTATAAAATCAACGTGTGGTGTTATTGTTTCCATGAATTTTGACCAATCCAAATTGCAATTTTTCCTTCTTACATTTCATTTCTTTCAAGCATTTCATCGATGTGCAAACTCAGCCTTAGGGAATATTGACTTTAACCAATCACAACTAACTAACTAATTAACACTCTTAACAACTCTAAAAGTATTAGTACATATCAAAATGCTAACAAAAATACGATACCTTGATTATAATCTTCATATGGCAACACATTTTTAAAGCATTATTCACTAAGAAAAGCACAAACAAGGTTCTAGGGCACAAATCTAGATACTAAACTCAATCAAACAAATTAACTAACAAGTTTTCAAGTAACAACAATGAAAATAAGTGTAAATCTAACCAAAAATTGAATGGAAATCGCAGCCACAAAGGTTTAAAACTTCAAATCTAAACAAAAACTAAATAAACAAAAAAATTAGAAACTAACCTTGAAATTCTTTTAAAGGAAATCATAGATTTGCAGCCAGCAGCCTCACAGCATGCCGGAGTGACGACTTGTGGATTCACCGGAGTTCAAAAAGGCAGCGGCAAACCGGCGGTGAATCGTTTATGGTCTGATGGATGCGAGTAGATGTGAGATGCGCAGAGTAGTGAGCAGCGATTGTGTTTGTGTGGGTGGGATGCTTTTGAGCTTGAAATAAGATGCTTATATTCAGGGTAAAAAGTAATTTTACCTGTTAAAAAGAAGTTTAAAAAAAAGACCCCTTGCAAGCCTCGAACACATGACCTGAGGTATGCGAGAAACAAGTGCAACGCGCAGAACCAGTGAGCTAGGATGGAAATATATGTTATACTCTGAACTTAATAATATTTATGGGTTCACCTCCTGAAATACTATGGGTTCACACAATTTTTCTATATTATACGGTACACTACGCACTCAAAGTTCAATGGGGTCACTTGACCCCGTTCACTTGGTAGTAATTCCGCCCCTGTTCATAATGGATTATACATACAAAAGTTTAACAATGAAAACAACTTTTGTAGTTAGTAAATCTAAATGTTTTAATATAGTAATTAGGTAATAACTTTAACTATATGCAAGCGAATTATAACGGCGTGCACCCATGTGATATGAGCGTGTTCTCACAGAAAAAGTCACCCTACCTCATACCTTTGTAGTAAATTATCATTTGCATACATGATGTTTGGTAATTTTGACTATTTGCATCCCCACAGTTTAAAAATCATCATATACCCCCTAACGTTTTATTTTTGTTCCCATTTGCATCCAAATGACTAACGACGTTAAATAATTCTATTAATATTTTATAAAATGACAAAATTACTCTTAACTCATATCCCCTTTTAACCCCCCACTCCCCACTCTTTCTCTATCTATCTCTTAACTAGAACGACTACTACCGCGGAGGCGGACAACTGTGGAGGAGGTGAGGGTTGTGGTGAAGGGCGACAGTGGAGGTGGTGCGGCTTGTGGTGACACGCGGCGGTGGATGCGCTACGAGTTGTGGTGGGGCGGCGGTGGAGGCTGTGTGGGTTGTGGTGGCGGAGACAAACACCCGACGAAGACGCCATTGATTCTTCCTGAAGGTCGTGTGAAGATCCAATTGGTTAAAGACCCATTGGGGATGAACTCATAATCAAGAAATCATTGATTATTATGAATGCAATATCCCAACAAACGAACGAGATTAACAGGTTGAACACTAGCAATGGCGGAGATCTCTGATTTCTTTGTGTTGGATCCTTTTAACAGCGATGGTGGTGTCGTCGTTCATGATGCCTTTGTAAAAACGGCAGAGGCCGCTTTTCCGATGAGGGATTTCCATTTATCGGTGGCTTCTTTGAGCTTTTTGTAGTAGAACTTGGTCGGAAGTCCGGCGACTTTGCGGAGGAAGCTGTACTCGATGTGGAGCTCTTTGCCTTTAGAGGCGAGTCTCATCTCCATCTCTTATCGTCGGCCGCGGAGGTTCTACCGGATGAGGTAGCAGACAATGATGGTGAAGATGTCGGCGACGGCGGCTCCGATGATGAGGAAGAATGATTTTGAGAGGTGGAGGACGACCCTCGCGGCGATGATGACGGAGACGAGGATGATGATTGCTACCGTGGCGATGGTGTTTGCTCTTTTGTCCTCCATTAATGGAGGTTCATGGTAGGAGTAAGGAATTTGGGATGAAAGTGATCAGAATTACTATAGGGTTTGATAAGAAATTTGATGAAAATTGTGTTTGAATGTTGAGACTTTGTTTTAAATATGTTTATAATGAAGTTAAATTGTTTGTATTTGATAAACCTGAAAGATGTGTATGGGTGTAATATTTGACTGGTTAAATGTTGACTTTAATATTTTCAACTAGGGTTAATTTAGTTTTTTTAACAAAAGAGTTAACAGAAACTCTAACGGTGTTAAGATTTTGGATACAAATGGGAATAAAAATTAAACGTTAAGGAATATATGAAGATTTTTAAACTGTAGGGATACAAATGGTTAAAATCACCAAACTTCAGGGATGCAAATGGTAATTTACTCTAAAATTTGTTAAGTTTAATTTTTATTAATATAATAATTTAATTAATTTTACTCATATTTGTTTTTTTCTTTTATAAGCTTTAAACTATAATGTTACATAAATATTAAATTTACGGTTGTGATATGTTTATTTTAATCTACGTGCCGGCATAAATTATATTGATACCAAAAGGAAATCTTTATCAAAAGAGGTATATAAGTTCAAGTTTAACAAATTTATTGATTTTAGAAGTACGTAGGTAAAGACTAAAGAGTTTGTACTCGTGGTATAAGAATATGTCTATATATGTATGTACGCATGCACATACATATATTAAAGAATCTTGGTTCCCACTTAATATGAATTTTTTAATTGATTTCGCTTATGAACGCCTGAATTATTTTTGCACTATTATTGGCTCCCACCTATGAAATTTCTAAAATTATTCACGATTTGATCGTATCATAGTCCCACCATTGCTTTACTCTTTTGCACAAACAAAGATGCCCGACACCGATTGGACTACCCACCAAACCTGTGCCAAGGACAACGGGCTTCGTAGACAAATATGCATCTAAGATTAATAATGGGTTACCAAAAATGATAAAAGAAGAAAGTGGTGTCGCGCGGCCTTACATATGCAATGTTTGTCATCTCATACAAGTGATGAAATTGTGTTTGTAAAGGTTCAAATGTTAACTTACTATTATTATAATAATTTGTGATAACCTATCAAGATCAATCAAAATTATTGGTTTTTTTGTTAGCATTGCATTATAACACAATACAACATTATGTTCTTTCACTACAAGAAAAGCTCGCAATAGCGGCGACTGTTTTAGCGGCGACGGAGACTATTAGCGGCGACACCATTAGCGGCGACGCCAATAGCGGCGACATGTCACCGCTAATGAGTGTCGATCCACCGTCCGTTAAATGAACCGGATCTAGCCGTTGATTAACACTTTGATCTGACGGCTGGCAATTAATCGTACGATAAGGTATTAGCAGCGACACCTTTAGCGGCGACTTGTCGCCGCTAATGCCTTTTCACCTATACGCGGGTAATCATCCCCTTTCCCTTCACTTTCCCTCCACACATTACACTTTACCCTCTCCGGCGACCTGCTACCCTTCACCGCCACCTGCTACCCCTTCACCGGCCACCTCCGCGCGATCCTCCGGCGACCACCTTCTCCGGCCACCTCCTCCTCCGGCCACCACCTCCTCCCTACATCCGACCGCAGCCACCACCCCCCACCACCACTGCTCATCCGCACCACTGCGCGCGTCCACCACCATCCGAACAACAACCACCACCCGCGACCACCTCCCACCGCCCGCACACCACAACCACCCACCATCCGCTTCGATCTCTTCGATCTCCCCCGCACTCGCAACCGAGCAGCCACACCCACCACCCGCGGCCACAACCATCCGACCAGCCACCAGCCACCGCTCGCAGCACGTCACCCATCACCGTCGCCGCTGTTGCATTTTCCGTCGCCGCTACTACAAAGATTTCTGAATTCGGTATTTTTTTATTTTTTTAAATGTTTTGTTTTATAGATGTAAATGTGTATATGGTTGATTTAAGAAATTCAATGTGGGAAGAGGAATTCAATTTTTCAGTTGCTAACTCTTGCATATAAGGGATATGTGTATTTTCTTTTGGTTGTGTCCTTCTTATTCTAGATTGAATCAGTTAGGTGAAAATGGCTACAATAATGTCTTTAGTTCAATTGGTGTTAAGGTTTAATGAAATTTTATTGTGTTAATTTCTTTAGGTGTTTCAAGTTAGAATTGTGTATGGATATAATTGAAGTGTGTATGAGAGGATTTGATTAAGATGGTCATCAATATTTTGATTTTGAATCAGTGTTTCTTTCTTTAGGGTAGATGTTATCGTTTGGTTAATAATACATTAAGTTTAGTAATTTAATAGTCTCTTTAAAAAAGAATTTGTCACTTAGACAGTTGCAGAAATTGCATTACTAGGAATGGGGTAATTTCAATGCAAAAGATCTAAATCATTTCTATTGAATGTTTAGAATATTAATTTGATATATATATATATATATATATATATATATATATATATATATTATTTTGGTAAATCATTTAGAATATTAATTAGGATGTAATGTAATGTACAAGAGTTTTACACCCGTTGAATGAAAATTACTTTGACCACTCATTGGTTTAATTTTTTAGTATCTTTTCATTTTGTTTTAAACCGGTTCAGCCCATGAAAAACCGACTTGTTTCATAACATTGCTTCTTTGTTTGTGTCGTTACATTTAACATGGTTTTGATATTTATTTCCTTCCTATGATTGCTTTTATTAGGTCGTAAGAAGGAAGACATCCAAATTTTTTGCAGTGCTGTAAATTATATTTCGTGATCTTATTTTAATCCATCCAAATTTTTGTTTTAATAAAAGTTGTAAATAACATTATTTCGTGATCTTATTTTAATCCGCATGATTATATTCCTCCATTTAAATCGTAAATTATATTGCAGTGCTGTAAACATGTCTGTCAATAAAAGTTGGATTCTTAATCCGAACCGTAGATCACCCGAGTATCAGCAAGGACTCAGCTCTTTTATCGATATGAGTGAAAAATATATCGACAAATATGGCCTGATTAGATGCCCGTGTAGGAAATGTCAGAATACTCAATTATTAGGATGGGTTAAAATAAAATATCATTTAGAAATATGGGGCATGTGTCGGACGTATAAGGATTGGATCTATCATGGTGAAAGTTAAATTCCTGAAGTTGTGGTTGTAAATGATGTTGAGCCAACAAACGAAATGGCTGACGTTATCGAAGACGTTATGGAAGAGAGTAGTGGTGTCCGTGATGATTTTGAGGACTTGTTAGAGAAGTTCAATCAGAATTATATCCTGGTTGTACTAAGTTTTTTCTCTTGACTTTTTAGCAAAGCTTATGAATATTAAGGTGAAAAATAAATGAAACAATAGCTCATTTGATGAG
Source organism: Flaveria linearis (assembly GCA_024085815.1). Taxonomy (NCBI): domain Eukaryota; kingdom Viridiplantae; phylum Streptophyta; class Magnoliopsida; order Asterales; family Asteraceae; genus Flaveria; species Flaveria linearis. The sequence continues at coordinate 9,737,276 of CM044006.1, read as the reverse complement.
CTCCTTGAGTTGTTGCAGTCTTCACATCCTGAAGGTAACAAAATTCCCTCTTCTCACTATGTAGCCAAGAAGACATTAAAGAAGATCGGTTTAGGGTATGAGTCGTGCAAATATGATTGTGCTCTTTTCTGGGTAGAAAATCTATTGTTACAAAATTGTCCAGTTTGTAACGAGAGTCGGTGGGTCGATACAAATACAAAGGGCAAAAAGTTACCTCACAAGGTGTTACGATGGTTTCCTTAACCCCCAGGCTACGCCGCTTGTATTCTTCAAGGCACACTGCAAAAGATATGATTTGGCATAATACCGGACGATCAGAAGATGGTACGATGCGTCATCCTGTTGATGGTTCTTCATGGAAAGATTTTGATATAAAGTACCCTACCTTCTCGAGAGAACCCCGAAACGTCCGCCTAGGACTTGCAGCTGACGGTTTCAATCCATTTGGTAACATGAGTTCGGCTCATAGCACGTGGCCTGTTATACTCACGACATACAATCTGCCTCCATGGTTATGCATGAAGGAGTCGTCATTCATGTTGTCATTGTTGATTCCTGGTCCTAAATCTCCCGGGAAGGACATGGATGTTTTTCTTAGGCCATTGGTGGATGAGCTTAAGCAGTTGTGGGTGTCGGGCGTACGTACTAAAGACATGGCGACAAACACATTTTTCACAATGAGGGCGGATTTGTTATGGACTATAAACGACTTTCCGGCTCGTAGTAGTCTATCTGGTTGGAGCGGGCAGGGCTACAAAGCATGCCCGACTTGTAACGAAGACACTCCTTGATGCGTGTCACAAATAAAGTCGTTTATGTTGGTCACCGTCGGTTTTTAGATGCAAACCATGAATGGAGAACAAATTTGGACTTCAACGGGGAACCCAAGATAAGATCCCCTCCGAAACAATTTAGTGATACTGACATAGAAACTTAATTTAGTCGGCTCCGCCACCGTTTACCGGGGAAACATCCTGATTTTGGAGGTGTTAAATCAAAGCGGGAGGAGTATGAGTTAAATTGGTCCAAACGAAGCATATTTTTTGAACTTGAGTACTCGTCTTCTCTACAGCTAAAACACAACTTAGATGTGATGCATATAGAGAAATATGTGTGTGATAGTTTGCTAGGTACTCTTCTAATGAATGAAAAGAGCAAAGATACACCAAATGCATGGGTTGACTTGAAAAATCTAAATATTCGGAGTAGGCAATGGTTAGAGAAAAAAATGGCAAGTGGTATAGCCCCCACCCGAAATACTCATTGAAGACTAGTGATAGAAAGTTATTTTGTGAGTTTATAAAAAATGTAAAACTGCCTGATGGGTTCGGATCTAATATCAGCAATAGAGTGATAGATAATAATACTAACATTACTGGGTTGAAATCTCATGACTGTCATATTCTCATGCAACGGTTGATACCGATTGGTGTTAGAGGTTTTTGGCCAAAGATACTTATACACCAATAGTTGATTTGTGTACGTTTTTTAAGCAACTTTGCTCCAGAACACTATTAATTGACGATATGAAGAAAGCTAAGGAGGTCATTCTTATAATATTGTGCAAGTTAGAATTGATCTATCCTCTAGCGTTTTTTGACATTTTGGTTCATTTGGTTTTGCATTTACCTGATGAAGCGATTTGTGGTGGTCCAGTGTGTATGAGATGGATGTATCCGTTTGAAAGGTATATGAAAAAACTAAAAAATTATGTCAGAAACAAGGCAAGACCAGAAGGTTGTATAGCTGAAGGTTATGTTGCTGAAGAAGCTTTATCATTTTGTTCGAGGTACCTTCGAGATGTTAAGACTCAGTTCAATCGCCCTGATAGAAATGAGGATATCATTATTGAAAAGAGAAAGATATTTGCATTTGAGTCAAAATGTCGTCCGGCTAGCGCAAAAAAGATGAAATATCTTTCTCCTAGCGAAAAACTGAAGCTAGAATGATTTGTCCTCGATAGTTGTCAAGAAGTTAGAGACTATATGAAGTAAGAGTTCCTATCTTTAAGTTTTAAACATTACTTAAATATATTTCGTTCCTCACTTGTTATATATTTTGTCAACAATATAGGGCGTACCTGGTGCTGCAAAGAGCTCCCGCGTTTTCGCAGGGTCCAGGAAGGGTCCGTCCCATTTAAGGGAAGATGTACGCGGTCTTTCCCCCACATTTTATGGGGAGGCCGTTTCCACGGATCGAACCTGAGACCTTCGGTCCCTTAGGAACAGCTTTTACCGCTGCGCCAAGGCCCGCCCTCTATTTTGTCAACAATATAGTGAATTCAAATCTGAACGCCCACATGAGGATGTCATAATCAAATTTCCATCATGGTTTTTAGAGAAGATATTCCGTGTATAAAAATCTCTTAGGTTTATATTTTTAGGTAATTTATATTTAATATATGATATACTTTTAAATGTTAATCAGAATAAGAGCAGACTTGAGGCATTTCAGAATGCTCATACCAGTAAAGATGGGACCTTTGATACGGAGATAGCTGAGCAACAATATGTAAGTTTTATATAAAGTAGAGTTTTGAAATATTAAAGATGAAGCCTTTGTGTATATATATATATATATATATATATATATATTAAATGACTTCTTGTTAATTAATATAGAATCAGCTCAAAGGACGATTTAATGAGCTAAGTCAATCCCAAAATGAAGGAAATAGTTCATCACTGAACGAGGTTGAAGTTTTTGAGTCGGTGTTGGGAGAACGCCGCGGGCATATTAGAGGGATTGGGCGTAAACCGTCTTCATCTACAGGGTCGACTTCGTTTGTTCCTGATCAGGAACAAACACCTCAGACATTATCAGAGGTATTAAAGTTTTATACGTTTTATCTTGAAGTTGTTAAATGTATCATTGTTGGTTTATCTTAAACGGATCAAAATGGGTAAATTTAAGTTGAATTATGTACATTATGGTTGAAATGGGTCAAATGATACAAACACACTTGATATAGTTAAAACGGGTCAAAATGGGTAAATTTTAGTTGAATTATGTACATTATGGTTTAAATGGGTCAAAATGATACAAACACACTTGATATAGTTAAAACGGGTCAAAATGGGGTAAATTTAAGTTGAATTATGTACATTATGGTTGAAATGGGTCAAAATGATACAAACACACTTAATATAGTTAAAACGGGTCAAAATGGGTAAATTTAAGTTGAATTATGTACATTATGGTTGAAATGGGTCAAAACGATACAACACACTTGATATAGTTAAAACGTGTCAAAATGGGTAAATTTAAGTTGAATTATGTACATTATGGTTGAAATGGGTCAAAATGATACAAACACACTTGATATAGTTAAAACGGGTCAAAATGAGTAAATTTAAGTTGAATTATGTATATTATGGTTGAAATGGGTCAAAATGATACAAACACACTTGATATAGTTAAAACGGGTCAAAATGGGGTAAATTTAAGTTGAATTATGTACATTATGGTTGAAATGGGTCAAAATGATACAAACACACTTGATATAGTTAAAACCCTATTAATTTGAGTTAAAACGGGTCAAAATGGGTAAATTTAAGTTGAATTATGTACATTATGGTCGAAATGGGTCAAAATGATACAAACACACTTAATATAGTTAAAACCCTATTAATTTGAGTTAAAACGGGTCAAAATGGCAAATTTAAGTTGAATTATGTACATTATGGTTGAAATGGGTGATACAAACACACTTCAAGGTGTTTGTGTATCATTATATACTTAAAGTTATACTAAGAAGCAAATACCACAACTTATAATGTATGTTTTGTTTTATAGGCACAAATCGCAAGTTTGTTTCAAAATGCAAACTTTATGTCACAAATGACGCAACTTATTGCCTCCCAAAAGGTACACAACAAGTTGATGAAGATGATGATTCGGACGAGGACAATGAATAGGATAGCGGTTAGGTAGTTTAAGTTTATTTTAACGACATTAGAAGTTGAAGCTAAACAATTTGTGTGTTTATGTTATTTGTGTTGTTAAAACTCGTATTGTACTTGTTAATACTTATGTTATTTGTGGTGTTGGGAAATCTGAAAATTTGGTTTTATTTACAGGTTTTTTCGGTTTATAAAAATAGAAATTAAAAAAATAAAAAAAATTAAAATGAAAAATTGACTTTTAGCGGCGAAACGTGTCGCCGCTAAAAGTCTTTCCCGGAATTTTTTATTTTAATTTATAGCGGCGATATTGTCGCCGCAAATGATTGTATTAGCGGCGACATATTTAGCGGCGACTCTTTAGCGGTGATATTTTCCACATTAGCGACGAATCATTAGCGGCGACTTATTAGCGGCGACATGTCGCCGCTAATACTAATAGCGGCGACAAAGGGCATTATTAGCGGCGACAAATATCGCCGCTAATGAGCTTATTCCTTGTAGTGTTTAGAGTATATGTGTAAATTTACAAAGAGTTAATTTTGATTTTGATCCTTAAGTTTTGACTAAAATAACTATTTTTCTTTAAAAGATTAAAAACATTAATTTACTTCAAAAAGTTTCATATGTTGTTTCAGTTCCACTCCAAAAGTTTTATTGTTTTGGATAAAATTGAAACAACTAATAGAACTTTTAAACTTAAACTAAAATAACTTATCAAACTTTTGGTGATAAATTGATATTTTTAATATTTTGAAGTAAAATGGTTACTTTTAACATATGAGTAAAATTGCGCTTAACTCATTTACAAATGTAAATATGTTAAGAAATATGTAAGTTACTCCGGGGTAAACTCTTTTACACGTATGAATTTACAAATACACATAAAAAACATAATATTGTATATATGTAATAATGGTTAGATTTAATCAAAAAAATAGATGATAAGCTGTAGTGTTATGGTTAGTGAAAAATAAATAAATAAATAGAAATCAAAACCCTTGAATCATAGTCGTTGTTGGTATCAAAAGGTGTCCCCAACACGCCCTGGAGGCAGTTTGTAAGGCGTGATTTAGGTGTCTTTTGGCTCTTAAGTGAGAAGGTTTTGATATCTTGAAGGTTGAATGTTTTTTTGATATGACAATTGATAAGTCATATTTTCAAATGTTTTTAGAGTCCCTTATTATGAATACTCATATAGTTTTGTACACTTTGACTTGATAACATGAACTGAATCTCTAGAATATGACCCACTCATTGTAATGGCAGTTGTTTGATGATGGGTGGTGTTCATGTGATAGTTCAAGTATGTAGTCTGGCTTTCGAATGGTGACCCGGGAGGTGATCTGGTGGACATATGCTTCAAGTATAAGATGTATTAAGAAATTGACATGAAAAGTAGGGATAGTGTTGGATTAATCTTGATTGGGTCAAGTCGGGTCACGGGTGGAACGGTCAGCTAGTTTTAAGTAGTTTAAAGTTGACAAAGTCATGGGTTAGTTGTGTAATTTGGTAACTTAAAAACGTGAGATAGTACCAAGAATATAGGAGTCAGTTGTTCCCATGATTTAGTCCATGTTCATGCATGTAGTTTATATATATGTATGTTGAGTCTTGAATGAAAGAAGAATGAAAGTGTTAAGCAGTAAAAATTCTATTTTTTTTTGTTTATGAAATCGGGATCTGAAACCAACAGACAGAATGTTTTGAGGGTTAATTTAGGTTCCTAGGGTCTCTTATACTTAGGGTTCATTTGTATGTTACTATGTATAATGAATACACATGAGTCATATGTGAAGTGAAAGACCAAAATGTTTGAATTATTTTCTTTATCTCATCTGGCTTTCTTTATCTAATCTGGCTTTCTTTATCTAATCCGGCTTTCTTTAAATATTTTATTTCCTTGTTTATTATTTAAAATAACAAATTTATCTAACACATAAAAATATCGCATTTTAGTGATAATGTTATAAATTCTTCAAATAATGGTATCATTTATTACAACAAGGCAAAACGATAGTTCTTTTGTGAAGAAAATTTAAATATAAAATAAAAGCATAAATAAGATTTTACCTGATCGTGTAATTCCGAGTCCACCAATTCAAACAATAAATAAAGGTAGTCCCATGATATCTTATAACAAAAAGGACACCCACATACATACACCGTTATGGCATAGATTGATCATAGGCTGGGGCACAATCAACACTTAAAGTGTGATGAAGACCGAAAAGAGAAGGATTGTATTTGTAGAGTGACAGATCTTGTACCATGACAAAGCTATATAAAGATACATGGCCAATATGGGTGAATTGAAAGCTTAAAAAATGCTATCCATAAGCAAGATTGAAAAAGTGTAGTATCCCCAAAGATGGCAAGTTTGGAGGCAAGTGTGCGCGTATCTTTACTCCTTTATAATGTGTGAAGGAAGGGCAGAATGGTAATTTCATTGACCTCGTAAGACGCGCCCGTTCATGTGTCTTCTCCGCCTTCTTCCGCCTTGCGTTACCGTTGTTTGCCATTCCGCCGTTCGCTACGATTCTTCGCCATGAATGTCACCACCACCACGCCGGCGTTACATACATTCAACGGTCTCTTCGTTCCAGCTACCCACCCGTATTTATACAGCCCCCTCCACCTTTAATTGAAACCATCGGAGATGAGTCTGTTGAATTCCACCAAATCAATGGCTCTCACCGGTTTCAGATCAAACCTCCATCTTTAATTCCCCTCTATGTTTCATCTGCAAAAGTGTTTGACCACTCTTGGTGGTTCATCCGAAACCGTTTAAACCCCATCGGTTTCCTCAGCAACGTCTAATTCATCTTCTTCCTGTCATATATCTGATTGTCAATCAGGGCACAGACATCATCAACTTTCAACCAACCGGTCGGCTTAATCAGCTATGATGCGCTTTCTTTTTTCCATGTCATGTATGTGATTGTCGTTTGCCAAGTCCAGTGATTGTGGTTTGCCATTGTCAATTAAGGATGCACACATCGGCGGGTGTGCTTCTGGTGTTTCGGACTCGGTTCCAGGGTTGAAGCATGATGCAGGCTTGGCGGTTGAGTGGTCTGCTGAAGAACACAGAAGTTGGAAGAAGGGATTTCTATGTAGGTATTTTGTTCCAAGTTTATAATTATGTGTTGTATACTTCTATGTCATTTTAGATTTACTGTTCTTGTGGTATACTGTTTTTTTAATGCTATTGTGCTCATATTACAAGTCTAAAATCTAGTTTTCGTGAATCTTTGGGAGGTCATGAGGCAGTATATTCCTAGATTATTGGATCAAATTGAAATATTGTTATTAGATTTCTTTTGGGTGACAGTTAGTGTAGGTTTACTTTAGGGGGTGTTGGATCTTTGTGTCTTGAAACTGATTATCTTATTACTGACGCTTAATCGCAATAGTTAGTGTTTAGTGTTTGGAGGAAGCATATTCTGCTTTTGATAAGCACTTTTTGATAATCAGTTATACAGGTTCATACTCGCTGTAAGCATGTAACATCATCTGTTATCAAAGGTAAAATAAAATCACCTAATACCCTAACCTAATTCAAGATGTGTTTAGTTGTTTACTCCTGTCTCAAAAGACACATTTCCTCTCACAAAATCGTCTTTTTGGTTCATATTTTGTATTGATATTTTAGTTAATCAGAATCTGCCAAACACTCAAATATTTGTTACAACTTCAAACACATACAAACATTATATCCTATAGCCCCTTTTATTGCAACTGATTATCTGATTAGTTAATCAATATGACAATCACTTTCGAAACACACATACTACTACTCGTATCAGTTGTTTATTTTCTTACCCATGAATGGTCATTATTAGCTTTTTTAATGAATATATGCAGGTATGCAGATGAACCCAACATCATGAAGTATATCAAGATTGCTGCTACATTGCGAGATAAAACTGTTCGTGATGTTGCCTTGAGGTGTAGGTGGCTGACGGTAAGCTTGTTTCTCAATTATCCTGACACCTCCATAGCACTTCTTTTTGCTACTGATATAATATTTTTTATTCAAGACTTCAGTTTTAATAGATTTAGTAATGTTTCATCCTACCCCATATCAAAACAAGTGCAATAATGTTCTTTTGGGACGTCCCAGAATGAATGCAATATTAATAACTTCTTTGTCGATATTGAGTGGTATTATAGATATTTAGCTATCACCGTTTCATCATCTAAACATTTGTATCAAATTGGCATTCATTTTGGGAATAAAGGGCGGATCGTTTTTCCTGTTTTTGTTATTCGCACACAGGCTTTCCAACCCGAACAGACCCACTTCGAACCCCCCCACACACACACCAAAAAAAAGAGAGTAGCTCTTCTTTTTTGGAAAATACACGCTTCACATTTATACTTAAACTAGGAACAGCTATAGGTAGAGTTCACCTAAGTACAATGACGTCTTCAGAAGATCAATGCTAATCCTGATTAAAGCATGGCTGTTCAGCTGAAAATGATAACCTACAATAGCTAAATAGATATTTTGCTAATAGTTAAAATTATTTTTTTTCTGGAGACTAACCAGAACACGAGTGTATTTTGAAATATGAAAAGTTAAATTTGACCATTATTAAACACCCTCATTTAAATGCTTACCGATATGAAATATATGGTAGAGTAAAAGAAGGAAACAAGATGAGCTCAAGTTGCGGAGAAAGTTAAGAGACAAGAAGGTATGCCTATGTAACCATAGTAAGCCTTATTTTTTTTCAAAAGGGTACTTTCGTCTATTTGGCCTGGCAAAATTGTATAATTATTTTACAAGGTTGACCATCAAATTCAGTTTTCTTCACAACTATTTCAACTGGTCTTTAAATTAAGAATTATTTCCAGCTCATGTCATTGGTGATTTTATTCAATAAAGAGAACATGTAAAGCTGAGGCATTACTACATATTATATGAGTACACAAATTTATTATTTAAGTGATTAAAATGTCCTCAAATATCAGCATTGTGATTTTCCTGTTACAACAGGATAAACTGGTGGAATTAGCATCAAAGCCAATTATATCATCAGGTTCAGCCATGAATGTAGCTCCATTTTCCGTTACCATGAATAATCGGATCCAGAGTGGTGGTGTTCCCTTGGATGGTTAGTATATTGTGGCTCCATTTTCCGTTACCATGATTTATGTTCAAGCATATGATCCGCTTGTTTTGTTTCACATACTGTGATTGATTATAGTATGTGAAATTGTAGGAAAATCAGGAGATCGCTGACCAGGGGCCCGATAATTAATTAGAGGGTGTTTGGATGTTTTAGAAAATTTATTGATGAACAACTTGCACAAAGCATTTTAATTGATAAAATAATTTGTCATATATAAAACAACACACAAGAATATCCTTTTTAATTATTCGATCTACAAGTTATTCAAAATACTATACTTCAAGCATATCTAAACACTGTCGCTTGTGTCTTGTTCCATTAAATCTGAATATCTGGTTCCGATCACTTGATAGCACATAATCAGTTTCTAAACACCCCTCAAAATACCACAGCTTGAAGGTCTTGATGATTCTGTTAAAAGATACTGATTTTCATTTGTTTGATGCAGCATTAAGTGTCTCCACAAGGCATCTTCTGGAACAAAACAGTCAAGTTCTTGGTCAGATCTCGGCTAACATTTCTGCACTAAAGATAAGTGTTTTGCATTCATTATGCTTGATGGACATATTCTGGAAGCTAACGTTTTGTTACATAACATCTAACTACAGCTGCAGGAGAATGTCACCCTTTTTAGTCACGCAAAGAACAATATAACCGCCATCTTAAACGAGTACGTTGGATATTCATTAAACTTTTACTTGGTCCATTCATTAAACTTTTACTCACATGCAATTATTAACTTGATCAAAGTTAAAAGTTGGGCCTTTCTATTGAAACAAATTCATGTACATAACGGCCGTTTATTTTAACTCTGTTTTAAAATTCTTGCAGCATGAGATACCTTCCAGGTCCGCCACTGCTTGTATCGTTAAACACAGATATTGTTAATACCATTCTGCCCACTACAAGCCAGGTAACTAATACTACCGGAAGTCAACTGTCTGACAATTGACTTTGACTTCCCATAATCAAAAATCTTTTGCGTGATCAGATGATTAACGGTTGTTGCTTCTTGATGATAACAGACGATGACGTTTGGCTCAACAAACAGAATGCATCTTAAGCAAGAACCAGATTATTGAGTTGGAGACCGTTCGGTTGTAAGTATAGGATTAAACCTTGTGTAAATTACATATCGATTGACCCCCCTTTTGAGCTTATTCTATATACCTGTACTGGTTGACCATTCGTGTTCAAGTCAACCATACAAAAAATTGTAGAATGATGCCATTTTTGGAAAGCTAAGATTATTGATTGGCATGGCCCTCATTTCTTGCAACATCTTGAAAGATTTGGTTTCTGTTTCTGTTTATGTTTCATTTTACTTTTAACATGTGGCCTCAAGAATAAGTTTTTAGTCTTTTACTTTTTGGAAATAATAATGTAAACGACTAAATTTGTTATCTTTGCAGGCAAGGAGAGCTTTGTGGGCGTTAGTAAAAGCATTTAAAATCCAAATCCAGTGGCATCATCAATATTAAGCAAGGTCATGGTGGAACTTGGTGCAGTTACAATGGCAATTGCTGCAGCTGTTATTTTTGTTGGTTGCTTCTTAGCTTCAGCAGCTGTTGCTGTAATAAGCTTTGTTTATGTGGGAGCCATGTATGCCATCTTGGGGATTGAAATACCAGTAAGAAGACCTGCAAGAGGTAAAATTCAATACCATTAAAAAGCTATTTTGAGGAGAAAGTAAATACTAATGTTTAAATCGTTGTAATCGAGTCTTACAAATTTCAATGGCCGCAGCAACGCGCGGGTCAACCCACTAGTATATATATAGGGGTGAACGAAAGTTATTAAATAATGCTCGAAGACCATAGTACATTATGCATTGAAAACTTGTGTTTTGAAAAAATATGTAATTTAGCAAATTTATAAGGAGATATATGTAATTTTTCTTTTCATTAAATACCAATTCCACCCACATGTTAAACAGGGCGGACCTACCCCCATGGAAGGGGGGGCGGCTGCCCACCCCTAAATTTTTTTTTATGTTATATATGCTCGTTTTCTCGTCCGCCCCTGTAAAATTTTCCAATCGCCCCCCTTCGAAACCCAATTTTGCTTGTCTTCTTTTTTTAATGAGCCGACCCGATCCAACCCGTTACCGCGTTAGTCGACCGACCTTTATAAATTTTCCGCCCCCCGTGAAAATTTTTTATGGATCCGCCACTGATGTTAAAACAAATTTGTATGTACTTTACCATTTTTTAAAAGAGTTACAAGATAAAATCAAGCTTTATTATCTTTAGTATGGTGTAATATTTTTTTTTAATTTAACATTTCTTAAGAAGTTTACATAGTATTACGTTTACATAAGGCTACATGTAAATTGCTAGTTTATAGGGTGCTAGTTAATTACTTGGCACATTGCTATACGTACACAATGCAATTTACATACGTTATAGAGTACTATTTCACACAATGTTACCGAATGTTATGTTTACAATGCTACTTATAACACAATGTTATTTTCTCGTTTGGCCCACACTCTATTTGTAAATTTGAAAATGTTCATTTTACAATATGAAGTTTTTATGATTTTGTATGATACAATAATAAGATAACATTTGTTAAAATATATAATATTTTCTAATAAAAATAAAATGCATTCTTTGTATGAATACACTGATGATAAGCAACATGGTGATCATAGTTGAAAAATATGATTACATGTAGGCAAATTGAATTTAAATAATTCAAACTATTACTCATTAACCGATAATAATTCATATTAATGATTTGACCAGCAACATTCCCAACTTTTATTTTTATTACTAACAACAATCCCAGTAACATAATTATTAAATATTTATGCTTGCGATCAACTCGATTTATTCACAATAATGATTGTGAAAGAAATAAAAAAAATATACAAGTTATATCGAGCCTAAAATATGTACAAATCAAGTGTGAATACTCAACTTTAATAATGCTCAAATATATTAAATAAATTAATATTTTTCTATATGATAATTATGATACTCGAACTGTTGTGGTAATAAAAATTAAAGTTTGGATTATTACCGGCCAAATCAATAGCATGGACTATTATCGGCCAATGAGTTATATTTTGGATTATTAAAATCCAATTTGTCTTTGCATATTTGATTAATAAGAATATCGATGAAGTCAAATTGATTAATTAGTTAAAAAATAAAATATATAGTGATTGTTGTCATATAATTATGAATTAGCATTAAAAAAGTATTATACAGATTTATCTAGTTTATCTTTGGTGCTTAATTAACATTTTATACATATAACAATTTCTATTGTTTTAACAACAATGAGATATATTATAACATGAACTTGGTTAAGGTGAGATACTAATGACATGTAAATATGTAGAGGTAATACGTTCAAGTCTCACTCTTAGTAATAGGTTTCCTCCTGATGGGTTGGGGGTGCGGTCCGCTGGAAAACAAATAGGTGAACCCGATTAAAATAACATCTATCGTACAAAGCAGGGTCGCACATTTTTCATTCAAGAAAAAAAAGAAAAAGAAAAAACCTAACCAAGAACTGTAAACAACAATTACATGACTATTAATAGGTTTCTAAGCCATTCGACCCAACCAATTTTAGCTTTTCTATTCCTGTTTGAATACCATCTAAACAAGTAACTAGTAATGTCGAATCCCCAAATCCCTGTCTACAACCAAAAAAAGACGAATCACCAATACCCACTTTCTTTATCATAGCCGACAAAGGAATATTATACATATGTGTGCGTGCGCGTGTTTGTGTGTGTTGAATCTAATACAAAAGTTTATTTTCATGTGAATCATAAATGATTTTAGACCTTTCATCACAATAATACATGGATTGAACTAAGTGATGAAAAGATCTAAATTATAGTTATGTAAACAGGGTTTAAAAACTGAAAACAAGCAACCAAATGTAAGTAAAAGGATAAAATGGGTTCAAAATGGTTAAAGCCCTATTATATAAAAAAGGGAAGCCATCACCCCTCTCTATCTTGCATTTCAAGTATGTCAATAAACGGAATAAAACTGACATCAAGAAGTAGTAAAAGAAAGTGTAAAGGAAGCTTGAAAATCAACCACAAGCAAGAAGAATGAAACCTTAAGGGGATCCATTTATCTTGCTAGTATGATTTTTTTTAGAATGATTAAGATTAAATCTTGGATTTTGTTTTGTTAGATCTAGATAGAGAAATTAAGACTTTTTTTAGAGAAATCTTCTTAATCAAGAAGATACGTGATCCATGTTCCAAACATGAATCTATGCATAGGATAGTAATATTACATCATTTATACTTGTTTGAGCATTAAAGTTTAAATCTTTGAATGTTATTGACCGGTAAAGTGGGTGACAATAATTTAAAAAGATATAATATATATAATTACTAGTTTTAGTTACCCGTGTATTACACGGTAGGTGGAGAGTTAATTATTAAAATAACACATAAACATAAATAAAACTAAATGTATTACACGGGTTTAAAAAATAAAATTGATTAGTTATTGATTGTTATTTATATAACACTAACTTTAGTAAACACGTGTATTACACGAGTTAAAAATAAAATAATAATTATGATGAAAGTTTATGAAGTATAAAATAATATTTTAAAATAAGATATGATTAAAATTACATATGAGTAATAATTTTAATTTTTATTCTAAAAAAATTTAACCATTTTTTCCAAACAAACCGTATTAAAAATATCATTTTTAAAAGTTTTTTTATTATAACTCCTAATTTTAATTATTTTTAGTTTATAAAGAAGTTTACTTTTTAAAAACATTAATTTTATGATATTTCATATTGTTAAAAATGTTTGCTCTTTTAAAAAAACTCTTATTTTATAAAATTTTGTTTTCTAGAAATAAATTAATAAAAAGACATATTTTCTTAATTTATTATGAAATATTTTTAATCTTAAAAGAATTAAAACTATTTAATCTTTAATTTAGGTAATTATTTAAGAGGAGAGAGAGGCGGAAAAACAAATTTAGGAGGTCTAGGAGTTTGACAAGTGTCCCTTCAAGTTACTCTTTTAGTATTATATATAGATATCTTTTTTAATTTCTATAATTAAAATTTATGTTTAAGCTTCCTATCATTTGCACTACATAATATCTAACAAGTTATAGCATAACTTGATATTTGTCTCTAAAATTAAAGAGTAGTAGTACCAGAACATCAACAAAAAAATATTAAGAATTAACAAAAATATTGTCTGGTATGTATATGTAAATGTAATTATATATGATGTCCTAATTTTAATAAATACGTGATGGGTATATGTGACAACCCGTATTTCTCGGGTTAGTTATCATTAGTTACACCGTTCTTTTAATCTCAACTTCCTCGGATGCTTTTTTTTTTTGAAACGATCAATCAAGTAGCTGCCGGGTACTCCGTACGCGGCGCCCCAATGGCCAAAGGACGCACAGCGTGGCCATGATCCACACGCACGGAGCCCCTAGCCCACCAACCACCATTTCCGGGGAAAACCCGACCACCCACCCGCCCGAAGGCACGACGGTGAATAATCGGTAAACCCGTTTGCTTCAAGGCTCGAACCCGGGTTCCCCAGGTCAAGCCCATCCTCGGATGCTTTAAAATTAACAAATCATAATTAATAATTTAAATAAAGTGTTATCATAATTAAGATAACTAACTTCAAGTTGAGTAAACAAATAAACCTAAAAGTGAATTAGGTGATTTTAGAAGGACCAAAAGGGGAACATCATCTCAAACTTAATCTCCATAAAACTAACTCCCGATTCCTAAGACCCCCCCATCGACTACTTCATCTTCCCCGTATCAACCACCCTTGGCGGTTTCTTTATTGTTACGATAAAAGGAATGAGAAGAAGAACAGAAGGAAAAACTCAATTCATTTCATCGATGATCAATTCGTTACATTCGATTAGCTATATAACAGACATTAACGAACTCAACTAATCAACCGTTAACTATTTTGCAAACTAAACAACTACAACCCTGAAATATACAATTGTGACAAAACTAGTCCTCCGACTTATTAAACCATGACAATACTCCCTGGTACAAAAAATCTTGACCTCAAGAATTGATGTCAAAAGCTGGAAATTTTTGAATAAAATCTTCTGCAATCTCCCATGTTGCATCATGTAAAGGAAGATCCTTCTATTGAATGAGAAATTTAACCACCGGTTTATTACCAACTCTAGCTAATTTGCGATCCAATAAACGAAAAGGAACCAATGAAGTGGTCAAAGAAGTTGGTAATGAAATGACCGTATGAGGAGGACCCAAAGCTCTCTTCAACAAAGAAACTTGAAACACATTATGAATCTGGGAATCACTGGGAAGATCCAATTGATAAGCCACCTTGCCCACCTTAGCAATAATTAAAAATGGACCAAAGTACTTTGGTGACAACTTAGAGTATCTATGCTGTCGAATAGAAGATTGTACATAAGAATGCAGCTTCAGATAAACCCAATCATGAACTTCAAAAGATCTCTCAGATCGGTGAGCATCAGCAAATTGTTTCATACGATTACGAGCTCTTTCCAAAGAATGCTTAAGAATTGGTAGCATGGATTGTTTTAAAGAAACCAATCCTGAGCAGCCTCCATATTTGAAGTAGAAGGAAAAACAGGAGCATGAATTGGAGGTTCGATACCAAAAAGAGCTTTATAAGGTGTCATGTTAATGGAAGAATGCCAAGTGGTATTATACCACCATTGAGCTAATGGCAGCCAAGTTCCCCAAGCTTGTGGTTTGTGCATTACCATGCACCGAAGATACGTTTCAAGACATCTATTTACAACTTCAGTCTGTCCATCCGTTTGAGGATGGTAAGCTGTGGACAAGGCTTGTTTAATTCCTTGTAGCTTGAGAATTCTTTCCAAAATTGGCTCATAAAAATGGAATCACGATCAGAGACAATGGTTTGTGGACAACCATGCAAACAAAAGATGTGATCCAGGACAAGTTGAGCTACTTTAATAGCAGTGTAAGGGTGTTTTAAGGGAATGAAATGGCCAAACTTCGTAAGCCTATCAACAATAACCATGATAGAATCATACCCGTGAGACAATGGAAGGCCCCTAATAAAATCCATTGAAATGTCAGAAAAAATTGAATGAGGAATGGGTAATGGACATAACAACCCTGGGTTGGCCACAGTCTCATACTTAGCCATGAGACACACCTCACAATTCTTCACAAAAGCTTTGACATCTTTAGTAACACCCTTCCAATAAAAAAGAGCTTTTAACCTTTGTAATGTGGCTTGCATTCCTGAATGACCAGCTTGAGAAGAAGAATGACACCAATATAAATATCTGATCGCAAAGTGGTGTCATTAGGGATCCACAACTTATCTTTTCGTTTCAACAATTCACCATCCCAAGAAAGATGTGAAATCTGTTCACCATTGCTTAATCTCGCAATGAGATCTTTGGCAATTGAATTTTCTTGCCACGATTGTTTGAGCTTGTCTAACAATAATGGTTGATAAGAAGAGATTGACATAAGAAAATAGCTGAACTAGGAAGCCTAGATAAGGCATCAGCAGCCGTATTGTCAGATCCTTTCTTGTATACAATAGTGCAGTTGTACCCCATCAATTTGCTTAACCATGTGTGCTGCAAAGGGGTAGTAATCTTCTGCTCCAACAAGTGCTTCAAACTCTTTTGATCAGTTCTAATAGTGAAATGCTTCATAATAAGGTATTGATGCCAATGTTTAACAGCCATGAGAATGGCTAATAGTTCTTTTTCATACACCGACAAAGAACTTTGTCTTGGTGATAAGGCTTTACTGATGAAAGCCAGAGGGTGGCCATCTTGCATTAATACAGCCCCTAGTCCCTTAGAAGAAGCATCAGTTTCAACAATAAACTCCTTAGACCAATTAGGAAGGGCCAACACTGGAGCAGATATTAAAGCAGTTTTTAATGCATCAATGCAATTTGAGCTTGAGGTGACCACTTAAAGGCATCCTTTTGCAAAAGATTTGTTAACGGTTTGGCAAGGGAACCATAAGAAGATATGAATCTTCTGTAATAACCGGTGAGACCCAAAAAGCCTCTCAACTGCTTAATTGTGGTGGGAATAGGCCACTCCTTAATAACTTCAATTTTTGACTGATCAGTGGCTACACCATGTTTAGAGATAACATGCCCAAGATATTCAACTTTGGTCCCGGCAAAAGTGCATTTAGACTTCTTAGCAAATAACTTGTGTTCCCTGAACACTAACAATACCTCTTTCAAATCAATAAGGTGTTGTTGCAAATCCTTGCTATAAACAAGGGTGTCATCAAAGAAAATGAGAACTTTCTTTCTCAAAAACTGCTTGAACACAGTGTTCATCAGTCCTTGGAATGTGGCAGGAGCATTAGTAAGTCCAAAAGGAAGGACTAAAAATTCAAAAAGACCTTGGTGAGTTCGAAAGGCCGTTTTGTGGACATCATCTGGATGCATACGAATTTGGTGGTAGCCTGAGCGAAGGTCCAATTTGGAAAACACTTCTGCACCACCCAACTCTTCCAACAATTCTTCAATAAGGGAATGGGAAATCTGTTCTTGACAGTATTATCATTAAGCTTCCTATAATCGACAAACAACCTCCAAGTGCCATCTTTTTTTTTTACTAAAACAACTGGTGAAGCAAACGAACTCACACTATCCTGAATAATCCCCATGTCCTTCATTTCTTGAATCATTTTTTCTATAATATCCTTCTGGCCCGTAGGATATCTATAGGCTCTTTGATTAATAGTAACCTTTTCATCAATTAAATGGATTCTATGATCACAGTGGCGAGATGGTGGAAGAGTTGTTGGAGTTTGAAAGACATCATCAAACTCAAGCAACAACTCATTAATTCCATCATTCATTAAGTTGTCAGAAACTTTAGAATGATGCTGAAAAGATCCCTCCACTGATGTTTGCAAACTAAATAACTAAGCATTAAGAACAGCTGAACTAGATTCCAATAAAGAATGTAGTTTCTCAGCCGAACAAAGTGTGACATCTTTGTTACCAGTACCTTTCAACTCAATTGCTTGACCACCCACTGAAAAGTGCATAGTAAGGGAATTGAAATTCCAAACAATATCATTAAGAGTTTGGAGCCATTGGACACCCAATACCATATCATAATTCTCTAAAAGAAGTAAGAGAACATCAGCTTTGAACCAAACTCCTTGCATCATCCATTGAAAATCTTTACATAGAGTAGTGCAAGGCAACTTGTTACCATCTGCCACAGCTACATTCATGGATGGTGCTTTCTGAGTTGGGCATTGTAACTTGGAGGCTAAAGTGGAATCCACAAAATTGTGAGTGGACCCGGAGTCAATCAAGATCTGCAAATGCCTAGTGCCGATAGTACCAATTACTCTCATGGTAGAATAAGAAGGAACTCCCATAAGAGCGTGGATTGATATAAGAGGATCTGTATGCAATTCTTGAATAGTTACCCCTTCGGAACTGAATGAACTATCCATATCTTCATCTGCTCCGATCTCCAGTACAAATAATTGTTTAAACTTACAATTATGAGTTGGAGTATATTTTTCAGTGCACCAAAAACATTCTCCTCTAGCTCTCTTCTCCTCTGTCTCTTTAGTAGAAATTTTGCAATTGGTTTAATCATTTTAGATGGATGGGGGGTAGGAAGTAAAGAGAGGGTAGCAGTTGGGTTAGAAGTGTTTGTGGATGTAGTGGAAGTGTTTGTGGAGGTTTTGTATGGGGTATTAGAAAGTTTAGGGACTGAACTGGTGGTGGTAAAGGAAGAAGAAGTTTTCTTCAAATCTTTATTGCCAAATAGAGTAGTATATACTATCTCTTGTTGTTTGGCCATGGCAATTGCATCACGAAGAGTTTTTGGCTTGAAAATCTTTACTAAACAATGAATTTCAGGTTTAAGGCCAGCAATGAATAAACCCGCAGCATAATCATCACAAAGCTTGACTCTATTTAACAAAGCATCAAAAGCATCACAATACTCCTGTAACGTACCCGTTTGATGAAGGTTCTTCAATTCTTCAATCGGTTCTTCTGACAATCGAGTAGAAAACCGATTCAATATTGAACGAACATAATCTTCCCCACCATTTCTTCAACATCACGATTCTGGCTCGTGACAAAGCCTTGATGACACTGTAATACTACGCCTTCTAAACTAATAACTGCATAATGAACCTTCAAATGAGCAGGAGTTTTGTCAACCATGAAGAAATGGTTGCACTTGTAAATCCAACCTTCTACGTCTTCACCACTGAATTTAGGGAAATCTAATCGTCCTAAACGAACTAAGCGATTTTCATGGTGATCATTGCTTCTAGAATTCTTTTCCAGCAAATCTTTCATCGCTCGGAGTTGAACACAAGCTTCGACCATCTGAATTTGTAAATTCTTGATGTTGTTCGTATTTTCTTCCAAATCAACTGTTGAGATTGAATCGCCTGCGAATTCTCCTTTGAAATCTTCTCCAATTTCTCCATTTCTTGCTGTCTTGTTGTTGTTGCCATTGTTGATACGCAGCGGCGTCGCCGGAGCTCAGCGGCGTCGCCGGAGCTCCGATGAGGATCGGTGCTCTGATACCAATTGTTACGATAAAAGGAATGAGAAGAAGAACAGAAGGAAAAACTCAATTCATTTCATCGATGATCAATTCGTTACATTCGATTAGATATATAACAGACATTAACGAACTTAACTAATCAACCGTTAACTATTTTGCAAACTAAACAACTACAACCTTGAAATATACAATTGTGACAAAACTAGTCCTCCGACTTATTAAACCATGACACCACACCATCGCGATCGTGATACGCCATCTCCATCTCCGGCAGACTTTTCACTACAACCACGAGTCCCTCGACGACCTTCGTCATAACCACGCCACGATCTAGTCGACAGAATCAACTACGGTACCCACCGACTTTGTCATCGGTAGCCTTCCCATCGACAGTCCCTTCAACTGTGAACCTTCGGAAAGAGATTCAACTCCGAGCAGCCATCGAAATCTACTGGAGCAACCTGTTGGTACATCTTCTTTCTCATCCTTTTACTTGAACTCCTTATGGTTACGGTTCGCTTACGGTTTCGTTCAACACGGGTCGGATACGTTACGGTTGAGCGAGTGCGGTCTACCCGAGTTCATGGGCGGTTCCTGCGTGTTATATCTGCCGTGAATATGAGCGCGCGGCTTTAGTGTACGTGTGTTTTGGTTCCTGCACGATTGTTTGGATTATAGGTATGCATATATGTATGGATATGTGGTGTATATCTATGATTGTAGTATGTTTAGCTTTGGGTTGTTCAACCATATATGTTTCTGCGTATTTATATATATATATATATATATATATATATATATATATATATATATATTATATATATATATATAATATATATATATATATAATATTATATGCAGGGTGTGTATTATGTTTTATTGAAGTGTGTGAATTGCTAAAATGGATAAGCATGTGTTGTATGTGTGTGCATAAAGTGTTCGGATGTGCTGTATTGGTGTGCATGAGATGCACATGTGGATGGCATGAATTGCATGATGTATATGTGTGTGACTTCTGCAAAGTCTTGGGTGAATAATATATGATGATGGTGTTATGTAAGTACGATGTATATATGTTTCTTGAAGTTGTGTGCAGCCTTGAATATATATATATATATAATATATATATATATATATGTATGTATGTATGTAATCTGTGTGTGTGAGTTTATTCTATTGTATTTGCTATATATATATGCATGGATGCATATAAATAGGTATGTGTTTATATGTATGTTTTAGGTTCATAGGTTCATATATTGACGGGTGGTTCAAGGAACAACCCTTTATGATATTAAAACGCGTGATATTCTCATATTGGTCGTGTAATTATCTTGAATTAGATAACTACAGTTGCTTTTATTTCAGGCACATTATGGAGCTTAATATGAAGAAAACGCAGTTTTGGACGGACCACGACGGGATGGAGCAAGAAAGGATGGGAAGAAGGAACAAAACAAGAAAAGTGGGGGTCTACCGTAATTTACGGTAGCCGTCGTAAATTACGGTGGCCCCCAAACACTATTTATTCTCACCGTAATGCAGTGGATGTCTACCGTATTGATTTGGTTTCCACCGTAATGTAGCTGCTGACGAAAAAGTGCAACTTGCCATAATAAAATGGTTTGAGTGGTGCCTTTTGCTCATAAGCTGGATCTGACGATTCCTTTCCAGAAAAGAGGCGAAATTGGCTGTTCTTGCTTCATTCCAAACATTTCTAAACATTGATTTGTGTTTTTAATTCATATGAACATTAGTTGGTGTATGGTGATGATGGATCAAGTCATGCTTGGCTAAACTTGTGGTGATCATCCTAGATGTAAAGTTTGCTTTTGAAACACTATGTTTGTGCTTGAATTTCTAGAATGATAACTTTGAATGTTTGTTTGAGTTATTATGGTGTTTGGATATTTGTTTGTAAGTTGTTGATTGTTGTTTGATGTTAACCCAAACCATACGTTCTTGGTGCTGTTGGCAATTAAGATATCATGGGAGGGATTAAGGTTGGATAATCGTCAATTGATCATCGAGTAACAACCTCGCATTTTACAATCCGAGTACTTAGTTCTCTTTCATCACAAACAAATATTCAAGCACGAACCATGTCTATGTGGTTCTTTCTAGTAAGCATAAACATAAGTGTGGATTAAAACCTGAAATCTAGAATGGTCACTTGTTTTTAATCTGTTACAAAAGTACGTTTTGATTTGCAATCTATTTAGTTACTATTAGTTCTTAAACCAAAACAATCCAATTCTTGATATTTAATTTTTGCATTTTAGGGCAATTGTAGTTATTTACAGGACTATAAGATAAACACATATTCCACAAACTCCCTGTGTTCGATACCTTTTTACTACTATCTTTGAGTTGTAATTTGGATTAAATTTACGTGTACTGCGACAGCACGTCAAATTTTTGGCGCCGTTGCCGGGGAGTTGTGCGCAACGTGTGTTTGCTTATTAGTTTGTTTTGTTATTTTGGTGTTACGCTGGTTGTGTGTAGTGTGCAGTTTTTTGTTTCAGGTGTATGCATACCAGAAACTCGAGCTCATCATCACCATTAGTGTTTGATCCAGAAATTGAGCGAGCAGCTCGTAGAAACAGAGTATTACATCGACAAAACAAAATCAGTGGTTCACCAATAGCACCTACATCACCCGTTACATCACGGAACACAATGGATCCTCCCTCATCACCTCCCACTACGGGTCAAACAACACCACCCAAACCCTTACCCACGCTTACATCAACATCAGAAACTGAACCAATTCATTCCCCATTACCTACAAGTACCCAAACTGAACATCCTTTTAGCTTTGATCCCTCAGCACCCATTCCGCTCTTTTCATATTTCTTCCCACAACCGGTCAATCATCGTCATCTCAACCAATACCACCACCACAACCATATCAACCCAAACCATTCATATTTATACTCCCCCTACCTCTCAAATGCAAACGGATACACAATACCAACAACCTCAAGTTGTACAAACATCGGGAGCAGAAGGAGCTGGTGTTGATGGTGGTTATGGTGATGAATTTACGAGATATGAGGAAGAAGGGTACACGTACGAAGGAGATGCTGATCAAGGAAATTATGCTTACAGTCAAGGACAAGATATGCAAGGATATGGGAGACCACAACCACAAGTTGTGCAACAACTAATTATACCACAACAAATACAACCCTAAGTGAGGCTACAATTTCAAGGGCAGATTCCTCCACAACATGGGGGAGAAAATTTTCAACCACAGTTTCAGCAATTTATGCCTCCAGGACCATAAGTTCAAAGACCAATGGGTCCTCAGCGACCAAGAGTTAGGTTGGGTGTCCCACGAAGGCATAATTGGGACGCTGCTAGAGGTATTGAGGCACACTTTTGTCTAATCATCATAAATAATCCTTCACCAGTGGTCATTCCTCAAAACAATCAAGGGAGAACATTTGAAGTCCGAACAAATTCACTTCAAGTTTGCCAAAGTACAAAGGGTTAGCAACGAAGAACCCTATTTTTATTTGGAAGCTTATGACTCAATTTGTAACACAATTGGTGGTCAAGGATTTTCTACAGATGATGTCAAGTTGGTGTTATTTCAGTTTTCATTGGAGGATAAGGCAAAGAGGTGGTTCTACACTTTGCCATCTGCTTCAATTTACACATGGGCTGAGATGCAACAAAGGTTTTTGGAAGAGTTTTTCACATCCCAAAAGACTAACGATGCTAGGAAAAGCTTGAGAAGCTTCCAACAACAACAAGGTGAAATGTTTCATGAGGCGTTTGAGCGGTTTAACATGATGATCAAGAATTGTCCTCATCATGGAATTGAGTTATGGGAGTTGTTGAACGCTTTTTACGAGGGGCTTCATTCTGAAGATGCCCGGATTTAATGTCTATCACAAATGGTACATTTGGTACAAATTATGAGCAAGACGATTGGGCATTTTTGGACAAATGGCGGTTACATCAAAGAGGAAGGCTCAATCATCAAGACGAGCACGACCGGTCATTACACGAGCTCCAGTTCATGCGGTGGATGATGGTAATGTACAAGCTACAAATCAAGTTTACAATGTTTGTACAAATTGTAATGAGTTGGGGCATACTGTGGATTCTTGCATGGTAACTTTTGAACAAGTGGAGGAAGTGAATGCTATTCAAGGTCAAGGGTTTGGTGGAAGAAATTACAACATGAATTCAAATACCTATAATCCGGGTTTGAGAAATCATCCCAACTTCAGTTATGGGAATCCGGCCAATCAATCCAACCCGAATTTTCAAGGAAACACCCAAGGTAACTATGTGCCTCGCCAACAATTCAATAGTCAAGGCAATTACTGGGGTGGGAACAATCAAGGTTTCCAAAGGCAATCCCAACAATCGGGTAATGAGCAAGGTGGTTCAGCGGGTCATGTTACTTCAAGCGGGAATGAAGTTATGGATATTCTTATAATGATGCAACAGGAGATGCAAAAGAGAAATTAGTTGGATGATGCTCGGGCCCAAAAAGATGAAATTCGTGAAAGGCCATTCAATCTTTGAGCATCCAAATAGGCCAACTCACAACAAAAGTAGCAAACTTGAAGAAGAACAAAGGAGAGCTGCCAAGTGATACTGTGGTGAATCCTAATCACCAATCTAGTTCCAAGAGCTCAAAACAAGTACACATTAATGCTTTGGAATTCACATCTTAGGTAAGTGTTCCTTTGTTAGATAAATTACCCCTAAAACTCCCAAATCCAGGAGTGCCCTTGATTCCAATTCATATAGGAGACCTTAAAATTGACCGGCACTTTTAGATCTAGGAGCATGTGTTAGCATCCTCCCCGGGCATTTATATGACAAATTTGATTTTGGTCCATTGAAATATGTTGATACCCTAATAATGTTGGCTAACCAAACACCCATTAGCCCCAGGGGTATGCTAACAGATGTCATTATAAAGGTGAGAGATTGCTACTGCCCAGTGGATTTTCTGGTACTGGATTACACTTCTTCTATTAAGAATGCACCACATTCAGTAATCTTGGGTAGGCCGTTTCTAGCTACTGCACAGGCAGTCCTAGATTATGAGCTAGGAATGGTGAACATGAATTCTGGTGAGAAGGTTTTGAACTTAAATATGTTTTCTATTGTTACTAACCCTTCCATCAAGGAAGCATGTTTTGCTGTTGACGTGTTAAATGAAGTGAAAGAGGTTGCAGCTAAAGAAAAGAAGAGAAAGAGAAAGAGAAATAGAAGAGTGAAGAAAAAGAAGGTGGAGAAGACGGTTGAACAAACTGAGATGGATAGTGAAGGCAAGAAGACTGGATGCAGCAC
The DNA here is from genome assembly GCA_024085815.1 of Flaveria linearis. Classification (NCBI taxonomy): domain Eukaryota; kingdom Viridiplantae; phylum Streptophyta; class Magnoliopsida; order Asterales; family Asteraceae; genus Flaveria; species Flaveria linearis. The sequence continues at coordinate 9,712,355 of CM044006.1, read as the reverse complement.
ACTTGTTGCACAAGTGTGGGGATGCGGGAAGGTGTGTCAAGTTTCCCGGTAAGAGTTGAAACATCCCACAAGGCCACCATAAGTCAAGCTATTCAGGTTGCATCTTCTCTTGTACAGTTTGTTTCTTGTTTTCTTTTGAGTAGTTCGTTTGGGTGGTAGGGTAGAGCTTATGATATGTTAATGTTTATGTGTCGGGGTTGAATTAAGGAGGTGTTAGTGTCATAAAAACAAAAAAAATATTTCAACTTTTTGAGTCTTTTGTTTTGTTTATTTTGTTCCTTTCAAAACCATTCATTGGGGACAATGTATCCCAAGTGTGGGGATGCTGAGGGGAATTTTTAATTTTTAGCATTTGTGTTAATTTTTTAGCTTTTTCAAAACTAAAAAAAAAGAGAAAAATATAAAATGAAAAATACCAAAAAGGAATCTATTGCTTAAGCTTATGAGCTTTCGTTTGTTTAAGCGATCAAATCTTCCTAAAACCGTACGTTGGGGTCAATGTACCTCAAGTGTGGGGACGGGGAGAAATTTTGAAGTTTTTTTTAAAAAAAATTCAAGCAAAATATTGTGAGAATTTGAACACCTTGGATTAACTCCGAATGATGCATCGGCAACCTTTAATCAGTCTTATTCTTGGTGAGAGTTGAAGCCACACTTGTAGATAAATAATACATTTCTTTGTGAGAGTGGCAACAGGTGGGGGTGCATTAGAACTTGTGCTTGAATACGATTCGAGACTTAGTTGGATGTGGATGTGAAAAGAATAAGGGCATTTAGGTAGCCTCGTCTTTGATGTGTGCGAGTGTGAGATTTGGGGGTTGGACCTCATAAATTATATATATGAGCTTGGTTGCGAGAGGGACGGGGGTTTGGACATTTAGTTGCCCAATTTTATGCCTAAAAGCCTATCGTTTGTTACCCCTTAGCTAGTTACTTTAAAATTCACCCAACTTGACCTGGTCTTATAGTGTTAGTAGTTGTTTAGTAGTTATAATCATCTTCAATGATATGTTGAATGTTTGTGCAAAGATTTCGTGTTTGTTTTATTGTTATTAAAAAAATATTATATATATAAAAATTTTTGGAAAAAGCGATGAAAAAAAAAGAAAAAAAAAGAGAAAAATGAAGGAAAAAAAAGATTGAAGTTGAGTATCTTATGCATAGTAGTTAGGCTTGGTAGTTAGTTGTTTATATTATTATGTAATAAAAGACCAGGTTAAGTTTTCGCTTCTTCATATATATTCCATTTCCTTCCCGTACACCTAGCCACGTTACAACCTTGAAGTCCCTTTGATATGCATTCATGTTTGGCATTTGTTAAGAGAAGGGTCGATTTAGGTACAAGCTTATAGTTGTGCAACCGCCCGTTTGCCTTTTGTGTGTCTAGCTCATGGACGCTAGTGCTTACTTGTCGCCGAGAGGAGGGACATAGCGAGGGGTGTATCATTTTGGGTGTTACGAAAGGGTTAGTAAAAGTATTACATGTTTATGCTTGGGTTACGTTGATCGCTTGTTTGAAATTGGTTTGATATGTTGCTTGGGCCAAGCAACGGTCTAGTGCGGGGATGTGACGGGTGGTTCAAGGAACAACCTTTTATGATGTTAAAACGCGTGATATTCTCATATTTGGTCGTGTAATTATCTTGAATTAGATAACTACAGTTGCTTTTGTTTCAGGCACATTATGGAGCTTAATATGAAGAAAACGCAGTTTTGGACGGACCACGACGGGATGGAGCAAGAAAGGATGGGAAGAAGGAACAAAACAAGAAAAGTGGGGGTCTACCGTAATTTACGGTAGCCGCCGTAAATTACGGTGGCCCCCAAACACTATTAATTCTCACCGTAATGCAGTGGATATCTACCGTATTGATTTGGTTTCCACTGTAACTTACGGTGGCTACCGTAAGTTACGGTAGCTGCTGACGAAAAAGTGCAACTTGCCATAACAAAATGGTTTGAGTGGTGCCTTTTGCTCATAAGCTGGATCTGACGATTCCTTTCCAGAAAAGAGGCAAAATTGGCTGTTCTTGCTTCATTCCAAACATTTATAAATATTTGATTTGTGTTTTTGATTCATATGAACATTAGTTGGTGTATGGTGATGATGGATCAAGTCATGCTTGGCTAAACTTGTGGTGATCATCCTAGATGTAAGGTTTGCTTTTGAAACACTATGTTTGTGCTTGAATTTCTAGAATGATAACTTTGAATGTTTGTTTAAGTTATTATGGTGTTTGGATTTGTTTGTAAGTTGTTGATTGTTGTTTGATGTTAACCCAAACCATACGTTCTTGGTGCTGTTGGCAATTGAGATATCATGGGAGGGATTAAGGTTGGATAATCGTCAATTGATCATCGAGTAACAACCTCGCATTTTACAATCCGAGTACTTAGTTCTCTTTCATCACAAACAAATATCAAGCACGAACCATGTCTATGTGGTTCTTTCTAGTAAGCATAAACATAAGTGTGGATTAAAACCTGAAATCTAGGATGGTCACTTGTTTTTAATTTGTTACAAAAGTACTTTTTGATTTGCAATCTATTTAGTTACTATTAGTTCTTAAACCAAACAATCTAATTCTTGATATTTAATTTTTGCATTTTAGGGCAATTGTAGTTAATTTACAGGACTATAAGATAAACACATATTCCACAAACTCCCTGTGTTCGATACCTTTTTACTACTATCTTTGAGTTGTAATTTGGATCAAATTTACGTGTACTGCGACAGCACGTCATATATATATATATATATATATATATATATATACACTAGTGTATGTATATAATTGTATGTGTGTGTTTTGTGGATGACAATTATGCATAGGTGCATGCATGTGAACCATGTAAGAGTGTGACTAAATTTGGAGTGAGTATAATATACGTTATGTTTGTGTAATATATATTATAAATGTGTGCTCGGTTGTATGCATGAAAATATATAATTAACCTTTTGGATGGATGCTTGGGTTGTTTATTAAGGTTATGTGTAGTTTATTAATTTTGCATGACATACATGATTCGATAAAGGTTGTGGTAGAGGGTAAATATAAGATGTAATAATAATAATAATAGTAATTGGAACATAATACATTACAAGTGATGATTGAGTCGTTACATAAATAAAGTGAACTAGAACTCGTGTCGATCTACATGCGAGTAAAGCAAACGACAACCTACACCGTAACCGAACCGTGAACGCGAAACTGTACTATTATATCTAACATTTAGTAATTAATATTATTTGTTTACTAAATGAATTCATGTTATTTGAAAACTAATCACTTGCATTTACTTTAATTTGTTACTGTGCATTCAAGGTGAGTATACACGGCCCCTATTTTACTTTCTTTTCTTTTGGGGGAGAAAACATGCAAACATATTTACAAAATGGTTTTAGTATTATGGATATCGCCTGTTACGTTAGTATAAACATACCTGAAAGTCCTTACATTCTCGAACCGTTAGTATGTGTAGCGAGGTAATTCTGAGTAGTACTACTGGGTTTGACAAACCCCGCCCGGGCTAGTCGCGCTAGCTTGATTGGAGGTCAAACGGGTGCATTATTGACCTAACATTTGTCACTGTCTGGTGAGACGTGACGGGAAGGCAACAAACATACAAACATACAAACAATCAGCTTCGGTTCAAAACGCTAAGTAACTTGTTTATAGGCTAGCTACCTATCGATATGCTTTAATTACTTTACCATTCGAACAGTTACAAAAATTTTTATCTGTGAAAAACCTGTGAACTCACCAACTTTATGTTGACACACTTTGGCATGTTTTCTCAGGTAACAAGAACGCTTAAGCTCATGATGCACGATTAAGGAACGCACTCAGGACATGCATTCATCAGATCCATTATTTTTGCATTAGACATTGTTTTGACTTAGCATTTCAGACTTTCAGTATTGTTTACATTTCGTTTATTCGCTTCCGCAGTGATATTCATTTCATTTACATTACTCTGATTTAAGTCAAACGGTTATTTTTAAACTCATATAGTGTCGTTTGATATGACCGTGTCTGAGATCCTGGTATGTCACACGCCTAACGGTAAAACCCTGTTTGTGGAAATTGAGGGTGTGACAGTATACGAGACGAGTCATGTTTAAAACCTTAATGGGTATATTTGATTAACCACGGGTATACCTAATACGCAACGGGTAAATTCTCAATACATACATGATGGGTATTGAGCCCGGGTAAGGGATATACTATTTTAATCGTGTATGGGGTTAGAATTACTCATATCTGTCCAAAGACCGGTCCACTCCCATCCCTATTACACCCATGAGTTACCAGATAAGGTTTGGACCCTTATCAAAGCTAGTGGACCGAAGATACTTGAGTCATTGGTGAAAGTGAAACCGAGCGGAGCCATGTCTGATGTTTGGTCAAAGATTCTGGTTGGTGATAAACACAAGAAGAGATAGTCTGATGGTATGAAAAGGACTAGGATGAACAAGTCAAGTTCTAGTGAGGAGGGTTAAAGAGTGCAAACTGGGTGGCGTGTTGCTTAGGTGGAGTTAATGAGCCTTAGACCACATGAGCCTTAGCCTTTAACCGTTGTAGTTATGTAAGGTTCTCCGTCAGCATATATCTCGTTGGCAGCCATTTTTCAGGGCTGATCGATCACATCAGCTTATATAATCGGATTAGTCGAAATGGCATAATGAATCCGTGACGACTTTAGTCCGTCAATAAGAGAGCAAAATAGATCCTTGTCGTCTGGCACATCTCCCAAATAAGCCACAACATTATGGTTTTTGTCGTCTGGCAATTTCCCAAAAAGCCACAACATTATGGTTTTTATTAAAAACCAGTGGTCGTGTCATTCCTGTAACAAGAACAAATATATAAGTGCAATGAAAAAACAGAACATTATTCACACTAAAAAATACAACACTTCGAATTTTTTTTTGAACATTTTGAACTTTTCGCGCGATATCTCTTAGTTCTCGCACGAAAACTACATGTTTTCAAGACAAAAATTCTCGTGCGAAAGGTCTGGTTCTCGCTTGAAAATGAGTTTGACCAAAAGTCAACTTCTCGTGCGACAAGTTCAGTACATGCGAAAACTTTTGAAAGTTTTCGCACCTGTTTAAAATCATAAGTTTTTCGCACCTGTTTAAAATCAGTAAACTTTTCACATGCTTAACTGTTCAATTTCAAAATTTTCTATCGATTTAAAGAGTCTTAACCAACAAATCATGTTCCATAAGTGTCGATTTGGTCATTATTAAGGTTTATTGTTATTAATTTGTTTAATTTTAGTGTTTATTAGTCCATTAAGTTTCTGTCAATTTCAAACAAATATAAATCGAAGTCAATAACGTCAATATACCTTCACAGATGCTTAGTAATCAATGGGCGACCTCAATGAACACATATATTGATTTGGACAGAGTTTTGACACTTAAAATTGGAGATGGAAATTTCTAAGAACTTTTGTACGAATAGTCTGACTTTTTGCACAACTGTTCCTTTTAAAGTACACAGACTTCTCGCTTGATGAACTTTTCGCATAAGTTCTCGCGCGAAAAATGCATTTTCTTTTATTTTTCTAACTTTTTGATTTTTAAAAATTTTTAATCATCTTATTGAGATTTATTAATTTATTATGAAAATGATTATGTTACTAAATGTTTTATTTTATTCATACACCCTTAATTTTGAAAATTTATAAAACTAATACTAAAACAGTTATACAAAAACACTATTTTAACAAAACAAAATAACAAATAACTATTCCAATAACTTAAATCTTTTGTCAAATTTTAAGTATAGGATCATATTTCTTAGAAATTTAAAATATGATCCTTGACATCATCTAGCCTTTTTATAAATACAACTGGTTACTTTGATTGTCATATATTGTATCCTCTTAAACTTAAACTTCAAGGTTACTTAGACACATAAGCTGTGATTTTATCATGTTTTGATTAAGTTATATGAATTCAGTGGATACCACAATTAAAAATCCTGCAAAACCTTATCCACTTCATGACACTATTGAGATTTCAAGTCATCCCAATTTGACTGAAACCTTTTACTTTTAATCAGCTTTCTCAGAGTTTGTTATTGTCTTAGATAATATCTATTTGAGTATAACTAGCACGAGAAACATTTATGAACACATAATATTAACAAGTTATAAGACTTATTAACTGCCAGTCAACTTATGTTTTGCCCTTGTAAGACGTTTAAGACTTACAAGCCAAGTCGGACTTACATGCCCTATCTTTTATTTTACCTCATTGTCATAAAATATTCTCAAGATGAAAATATTATCATATAATATGTATGTCTATGATATATTTTTTATTATGTGTCATTTGCATCTTTTATTCCTATATGGCCTCTTTGGCATCTTTTATTCCTATATGACCTCTTTGGCATCTTCCTTTTCATTTTGTTTATTTTTCTATTGTATTTTGATTTTCCTTTGTAAACCTTGTTTATCTTTTGATTTTTCACACACACACACACACACATATATATATATATATATATATATATATATATAATATATATATATAATCTGTTGTACGTTGAGTCAGAAAGCAAATGACTTGAGTATGACAAAATGGTAATCTCTCAGTCTGCTTTAGCATGGAGTCAGTGTATCACTGAACCTTGACGAGTTCCCCACTTTAGTCATAGAATTGTAATTTCAGTGCATCACAGAAGATAGTGCTTTTCATCCTTGTTCGTCAATCCTATCAACATATCAAACATAATCGACGTTAGTTTCATGTATGTCTTTGTATGTAACAATACAAAGTCATGAAATTTACTATCATTTCCTATATGTACTAAAAATTTAGATTTTATCAAACAAATAAAACCTTCTTTTTTCTTTTTCATATTTTCTTCCCCCTAAAATTATGATTTCTAAAAGAAAATAATAATTTTAAACTAACAAAGAATAATATATTTATAAGGTGTAAGTAGAAAAGTTAACCAAGTTAATCATTTCCAAAATTGGACTAGAAAATCATCTGAAATGATCAAACGCGTTAGTAACAAATCTGCAATGTTGTCATCTGAAGAAACTGATTCTAAATGGATAATCTTTCTTTCAAAACAATCAACAATAAAGTGCATTCGGATGTCAATGTGTTTTGTCTTAAAATTTTGAATTGGATTCTTCACAATGTTAAGAACTGTAGTGTTATCACACAAAATCTTAGTGTCGTAAATGTTAAGGCTGTCACACCTCAACCTTAATAGTAGAAACGTTGAGATTCGAGGGTTAAGATTGTTCATTCCGCACAATACTAATTCAAAGTGTAAATATTATTAAATACCATGACATACAAATTATAAATCCTAAGTCTCGAACAACCAACATAACATATGTTTAATTTGGCATCAAGCAACAAGCGTGCTCTTTTATTATTCTCTAGGTCCGAGCCTAGATGTTTATGAGTCTCCAAGAGTAATTCTAAGCAGGTTCATTATCTGAAACATGTTAAAAATTCGGTCACATATAATGTTGGTGAGTTTTCATAGATTGAACATACATATATAAATATTAAGATGGCAATTCATGTCATAGGTTAAAGCATAATTCAAATATAAATGGATAAACAAATGTAACAATCAAATCTTGACAAATATGGCCACCACAAAATTATACGATTAGCTAAGTGTACTTGGTTCCCATGATGGTCAAGATACATCAACAGGAGCCGGCAATAACCTCGGCTTTAGCACCAAGTAGGTTTTGTCAGGCCCATAGATCTATGATGTCGCTAGGCTAGTAATAGTTATTGATTGTATTTTACAAGTGTCAATCACATAATATTACAAGAATCCAAATAACCATGATAAAACATGAAATGAACTGCACGAGTATTACAAGTGTATAAACGTCTTTACAAGTGTGTTTTAATAATTTAACATGTTTCGCCCAAATGTGTGAATAATATAAAATGGGGTAAAGAAAACTCACTTGAATGATAAGGATGAACATTTTGGAGTCTTGTACTAAACACAGAAGGTTCGTTAAAATTCAACCTAGACAACGACGTTTAAAATTAAATAATTATTATAATTTAAACGACTACTTGGGAATATACGGTTTCTTTTGGAATTTGGGGTATTAGATAACATCATGATAATATAATGATTTTATTTATCAGAAACTCATAAATTGTTTAACCAGGATTATGGATTATAGAATAACACAATAAATAATTATACTAAAATTTTAAATAACCACTAAGAAATTTTGTAATAACCTTCATTTAAAACTTTGTAATTAAAGGTTTATAGAATTAATTTGCAGTATTAAATTCAGAACAAATGCTTAGAATAAGTTTATTAACCACAATAGATGAATAATTTAAATATGCGCGCGCACCACACACACACACACACATATATATATATATATATATATTTTCTTTCAATACACATTTAACTTATTTGTTTATATATTGAGAAATAAAAGACTATATTGTTAATCTTCTCAGAAATTAAGTTGATAATTTCTGAAATACATTTAATTAACAACATAATTTTAAACTAGCCATTAACATATATATATTTTTATGATTTTTCTAAAATTTTAATAATGTATTTAAGGCCTTAAAAAATAATGGGGAGTGCCCGGATTCGAAATCCCCTCAGTATGGGTGTAATGTGCTAACCAGTAGGCTGGACGCCTATGTTTGTTAACAATCTCCTTTTAAATTTATAAAAACCTTAAGAGTTGAAATTCCTCAATTTCACCAAGAACCCAGAAACAATTTCGTCCAAATTGGACCCCAATTACAACATGTTAACCAACGAAAGGTTAGGGTTTTTAATCCCCATATGAAATCGAGTTCATTGAGTGTTTAATTACCTGTTATTAAGATTAATCGATAGACACGAGTCCAAGCAAAGTCGCGACGGTGATAGCTTCGATTCAAGCAACTAATGTCGATTACAATCAAATCCCTGGTACCAGAAGCTTCTAATGATGAATATGATCGAAAGCCCTCTGTCAATTTTGGTTTAAAACGTGCAAAGGTGGAGGTCGATTATGTTGCAGGTTCGATGTTGACACAAAGGCTAACGCGATGGTTGGGTGTGTTTCAGACGAAATTGAGATCGTTTTACAGTTTAGAGCATCCATATGATGACATTAATTCGTTTGACTACACATTATTGTATCCGTTTCAGTCGATTGGTGTTGGTGGTTTGATTGGTAGTTCGGTTTCATCTTTAAGGACCCTCATTATCTTGTTTAAAAGGGAATTAATTCACCTCTTCAAGTTCGAAACGGGTTCACGAATCGATTTGGACTGGTTTGGGGATGAATCGTGACTTAAATGGGCGTTTTGGGGGTCGCTAGAGCCGCGGCCGGTAGGCGGCCGGAGCCCCTGCTGAAAAATTGGAATGAGGGGGGGGGGTTTGTTTTAAATAACTACAGTTTTGGTCCCTGCAGTTTTAATGTTCTCGTTTTATGCTAAAACTAATTAAATTACAATTTTTTCTAAGTTTTAAACATATTAGACTTGTATAATTTTTTTAGTTATTGCATAGGTTATCACCTATTATGATTATTAATATTATTATCATTATTATTGTTATTAGCATTATTATTATAGTATTATTGTAAGATTATTTGTAAGGCTGATGCAAACCAAACCCCACAGTCTCTCTTGCATACATGCACAAGTGTACTGAAGTGAAATGCTTCGAAGTTTCACACATCGTCTTAGAAATTACTTTAAGTGTGAAATCTTCCGAAGCCAAGACCAATATCTTCCGAAGCCAAAAGATAAAGTCTTCCGAAGCTTCAATACAAGTCTTCCGAAGCCAACTATTCAAGACATATTTCTTCCGAAGACTTTTTTTATCACATGCTTATCAGATGTACTTTTTACCTAAAGCTGGACCCCTTTCTGCTGCAACTCTAATAAGACACCAACTTTACATGAGTTGGTGAAAAGGTCCATGCTTTGGTAACTATACATTGAGGTCTTGAGTCTGTAACTTTTCACTTTATGTACTTTATCCAGTTTGTAATATATTAGGATGTCAGCTATGGAATGTCATAGTCACTAGTCAAGAGGAAATCTGCCTTTTGACTCTACATTGATTTTATTATCTAGATCATGTATCCAGCTGGCCTTCAAAGTATGGCCAACTGTAGGTTATAGCATAAGTATTTCTGGTCCTTGTAACTTATTTTTAGAACTTTGGAAACATTTATAAGGAACTAGAGAGCAATATACATCACCTTGAAAACCAATTACTTGTGTTGTTCTTGTTCTGTCTCATATACGCTTGTGTTTCTTAGTTCTCAAAACTGATTTTCTGAGTTCTCCATTTGAATTGTTAAGTGTTGTTGCACACTCTCTCTCTTGTGTTGTTGTGTTGTAAGTACATAACTCTTCACCCGGTCCTGCAATTGGTATCAGAGCATTTCAGGCTCTTAATATAAGATCTCACCATCTTAAGATCCCTCACACACATAAAATACTTAACCCTTCAAATGGCATCTATCTCTAAAGCTGATATGGAAACTGGAACCATGACAAGTCCCCACTGATCACTTTGATGACTTTGACACTTGGTTCCAAGAATGGAAGGCTTCATCAAGTGTCAAGACTCAAGAATGTGGGAATCTGTTGTCACCGGACCTTACATACCAAGCACCTCTTCAGCTGCTGCTGGAGGTGGTATGATCCCCAAGAATGTGGCTGACTACTCAGATGAAGATAGAAAGAGAGTAGAAATTGATCAAAAGGCCATGAAAGCTCTTCAGACTGCTATTCCAAACTCTGTATATAGAGGTTTCAAGAAATGCAAAATAGCTAAGCAGCTGTGGGATGCATTGAAACTAATGTATGAGGGTTCCACTGAGGCCAAGGAGAATAAGAAAGATCTCCTGAAGCAGTAGTTTGAAAATTTCACCTTCAAAACATGTGAGACCATAACTCAACAATACTTCAGCTATGTTGAGATTGTGGATACTCTAGTGGATGTTAGAGTAACTCTTGAGAACAGGGATATTGTAAGGAAGTTTATGTCCTCTCTTCCTAGACAATGGACTCATTATTATGTTGTAATCAGAGGACTGAGAACCTTAAGACTCTTACTTTGCGAGTTGTATGGCATTCTCAGTGGATAGCAAATGAGATGAACATGCAAGGTTCATCTAATAACTCCAGCATCAAATGGTTTAGCCCTTCATGTGACTGAAAGGGATATCATAGAAACCCAACATCATCTCATATGCTATCCTAACATCCCAAAAGGGTCCTTTTCATCACCTTCCCGGAGACACCAAGGGAGAACTATACTCAAGGAAGCTCATTCCAAGAGATAAGTTCTTCTCAAGCCTTTATGTCTTTTGATGAAAGTTGTGACAACTTCCTATTCACCCTTGAAGACCTGGATTGCATCCATCCAGATGATTTGGAGTATATGGAGATAGTCCAGCAAATGGCTCTTCTCACTCATAGAGCCAAGAGGTTCTACAAAACGGACAGAAGGAAGTTTCCCAGCAAATACAGCCAGTGGAAAGTTTGGGTTGGATAAAAGCAAAGTTAGGGTTACAACTGTAATTTGATGGGTCACTTTGCTAGGGAGTGCAAGGCACCAAGAACAAATGGTGGACAAGCATAATCCAGACCAAACTACACTAAAAAAGCTACCCAGAATAAGAAGCCAAAGCAGCAAGCTGCAGTTGTTGTTGAAGAAGGAGGCTTTGACTGGAGCTTTCAAGTGGAAGATGCATCTCCAAACCAAGCATTAATGGCTGACCATGATGAAACCAAGGTATTGGAACATCTTTGTACTCCTAAATGTATTGCTAAAGTCAACAGATACAGGTCCTATAACTTAGAAATAAGATCTGATCTTGAGTCCTTAAACATCTTGAAATCTGATTTTAGAAAGGCTAAAAATGATTATAAGTTAAAGATAGAGGACTTAGAGAAAACCATTTCAGTTCTAAAACATGAGCATACAAATTATAGGACTCAGATCAAGGATCTCATAACTAAGTTAACTGAATGCCAGGCTGAGCTTGGGATCAGCAAAGCCAAGGCAGAAAATATGTTCTTGAAGAAGAGACCTTCAAGAACATCATATCCTAATCCTTGCATGCAAAATGTTTGTTATCAAAATAAGTAGGGACTGGTATCTAGTGAGATAGCTCCTCCACACAATATTGTCTGTAAGATCACCTAGGGTGGAACCTGTGAATATGAGCTTCCTCACATAGACCCCTTGAGTGTAAGAGGATGAAGAAGTGGTAGTGAAGAATTCCACTGAGAAGAGTGAAGAGAAGGATTCTAAGAAGGGTCACTATCCTTCTGAGGAGAGCAGGAAGCCTGGGATGACCAAGTCTATGAGAAAGAACTTGATCAGAAAGAGCAAGAGAAAGCTAAGAGGCTCAAGAGATCAAGGCCACTTTAACTTTAAGTAGAAACAAGTCTTTATTTCTGCAGGGTTTGACATGGTTAAGACTGAAGACATCAACCTCAACTCTTCTACCAAGAGTTTTGGTTCATGTTCAAATCATCTCAGCATCAAGAAGAAGGCAGATCAGTTATGTACCACTACTACACAGCCTGAACTATCCAACTACAAGAACAGTTCTTAGCCCAAAAGGAATGTCTCAGCATCTGCAAAGATGAAGGTGGAGAAGGGAAATGATCAAAGTCAGCCTTGTTCTCAGAAACAAACTCTTGGGAGGAAAAAGATAAAATGTGTTATATGTGAAATTACTTCTCATCTTGCTAAGGATTGTCCATACAATCCAAGATGTACTTTTCATATAACAAGAAAGATACTTCCATGAGATCTAAGAAGAATTTAGCTTCGGAAGGAAAATCTATTTCCTTCGGAAGCTCCAAATAAAGAGGAAGGCAAGTGGAAAATTGCCTTCAGAAGAAAAATTTGGTCTCGGAAGAAATGAATACTTCCGAAGCAATGAAGTCTGTTGCAGTGTTAGCAAATCTTCAGAAGGTTCAGTCATCAAAACTTTCGAAGTCTCAAAAGCTTCCAAAGTGTTGAAGGTCAGGTCCAAACTCCAAAGGTGGTGTGGAAGTCAAGGAAAGACCAAGTGACTGAAAGTTCTCCATCAACAACAGCAAGAGATCCTCAGAGCACAACTATAGGATCTATTACTGTTTCATTATTTTTTACTTCCTTTGATGAGCCCAAGACCAATAAGGCTTGGGTTTCCAAATGTAACTAATCATTCTCTTTATGCAGGAACAACTCAAGACAAACAAAAATGTCTGGATCAAATAGTGGTTGTTCCAGGCACATGACAGGCAATAGGTCACTGCTCTAGAACTTTGAAAGGATTGATGGAGGACCAGTTGATTTGGGAGGAGATGAAGGAGGTTACATTTCTAGAAGGGGCAAGGTCACAAATGGTAGCTCAGCATTGAGAAGGTAAACTTTGTCAAGGAGCTTAGGTACAATCTTCTAAGTGTATCCTAATTTTATGATCAGAGTCGTAACATGCTCTTTACTGAGCATGAGTACATTTTTCTCAAGCCTGGGGTGATTATTCCTCATGAGCATATCCTGCTTAGAGCCCCCAGGAAAGGGAACATGTATAAGATGGATTTGCAAAAAACATCTCCCTCAGGAGAAGTTTTATGCTTTCTATCTAAAGCCAATAGTGATGAGTCTTTTCTTTGGCATAAAAGAATGTGCCATATAAACTTTAAGAACATGAATAAGCTAATTAAGAATGATTGGTAACTGGAATGTTAAGGAAAGAGTTTACAAGTGATGACCATTGTGTTGCATGCCTGAAAGAGAAGCAAGACAAGGTATCTCACAAGCCCAAGGAAAGAAACTCCATCACTACACCCCTACACTTGTTACATATGAATCTCTTTGGCCCCACCAGTGTAATGAGTCTAGGAAGGACCTCTTACTGTCTGGTGATCACAGATGACTTTACAAGATTCATTTGGGTCTTCTTTCTTAGAATAAGGATGAGACACTTGAGATTTTGAAGAATTTCATCTTAAAGATTGAGAATCAATGTGATCACAAGGTCAAAACCATAAGATGTGATCAAGGAACTGAATTTAAGAACCAAATCCTTGACACATTTTATGATGAAAAGGGTCTTACAAGACAATACAGTGCTCCCAGGACTCCTCAGCAAAATGGTGTTGCTGAGAAACAGGACACTGACTGAAGCTGCTAGAACCATGTTGTCTGACTCTAAACTGCCCATCACCTTCTGGCGGAGGCAGTCAACACTGCCTGCTATGTACAGAACAGAGTTTTGGTGGTTAAGACATATGTTAGACTTCTTATGAACTTTGGCACAAGAGAAACCTTTTATTGGTTTTCTCAGGTCATTTGGATGTCCATGCAACATCTTGAATACCAAAGATCAAATTGCCAAGTTTGCTGAGAAACCAGATGATGAATACTTTATTGGATACTCTTCTCAAGATAAAGCTTATAGAGTATACAATCTCAGAACTAGAGTAGTTGAGGAGTCCGCCAATGTGACTTTCAATGAGCACACTCCCAGTATGAAAGGTTCTGGTCTGGATTGGCTATTTGATCTTGACTTAGTTACCAACTGTTTTAACAAATCTTGTGAGAATGTTTTAGGGTCTACAGACATTTTACCTCCAGGAGATTCTGATCCAAGATTTGAGCTAAGAAGACCTTCAAGTTACACATCTTCAGCTCCAGTTGTAACTATTTTAGCAAATGAAGTTTCTATCAGCACAACAATAACAAATTCAGCTGATACATCTGAGATTCCTTCAAGTTCCAGCTCAGAAACTCAACAGACAAACAAAGAAACTTCAAATGCAGAAGAAAATGATGGTGGTGGTGATAGTGATCAAGAATTTCTTGATGTTGATAACCAATCCATAAATGAACATATCAATGATGTCACACACACATTGGATCAAGTTTCTCTTGATAAGTGTGTTGATGTGGTGGAAGAAACATCAATACCAGATCTAAATTCCTCTAATTTAGATATCTCTCAGCAACTTGCTGTGATCCCTCAGCTAAGGATCCACAAGTCTTATCCTACAACAAACATCTTTGGAGATGTTGAAACTAGGGTAAGAACAAGTGAAAAAACCCATGAAGTAAATGTTTGTCTCCACTCTTGTTTCTTGTCCCAGATAGAGCCTAAGAAAGTTGATGAGGCTCTAAAGGATGGAAGTTGGGTTGAAGCCATGCAAGAGGAGCTGCTTCAATTCAAAAGACAGAAGGTTTAGAACCTATGTCCTGTTCCTCATGGGAAGACAACTATAGGAACCAAATAGGTGTTTAGAAATAAGAAAGATGATAAAGGTATTGTCATAAAAAACAAAGCTAGACTAGTTGTTCAAAGATACACACAAGAAGAAGGAATTGACTACACTGACGTCTTTGCTCCTGTAGCAAGACTAGAAGCTGTTAGGATATTCTTGGCATTTGCTGCATCCAAAAACTTCAAGGTCTATCAACTTGATGTAAAGTGTGTTTTTCTGTATGAGGTGATTGATAAGAGGTGTATGTCAAACAACCACCTGGTTTTTCAGATCCTAATAATCCTGATTATGTCTGCAAGCTTGATAAGGCTCTGTACGGGCTACACCAAGCACCAAGAAAGTGGTATGAGACTCTATCTCAATATCTATGCAATAAAGGATACAGAAGGGGTACTATGTAAGGCCCCGTTCCCGAGACACTTACAGTGGATCCTCATCGCTCTTAAAACATATAATTTCATTAATTTAAATAAAACATGCAGTGGAAACTTTGAAATAACTTTTCAATTTACTATATAAATGCTTTTGCCAGTTAATACAACGTTCATCAATTACAAAATATATATTGTTACATTACATCATAAAAGCATTATACAAAAGAATGCCATCCTAAAAGAGCTGAGTAGCCGCCTCGTGCCATTCTCAGCAAACCTTACCTACCAACTGGAAACACATAAAAAGTCAGCGTTGCTGAGTGAGTTCTAGTTTTATAATAAAACATACTTCTCTTTCGCTAAACCATTCTTTACATACATGTGGTCACACAACATACGTATACATAGATATATCATTATTATCTTCATCATTCATTCATTAACTTTTGTTCATTTACCGTTCATCCTTAACATTCGCATTCTTTCATAAACTCTTTCTTTCGTTCGTACGTTTCTTACTTTCATTCATACATTCATTACATTCATTCGTACGTTCACTACATTCATTTGTACGTTCATTACATTCATTCGTACGTTCATTACATTCATTTATACGTTCATTACATTCATTCGTACGTTCATTACTTTCGATGACATGTACAATACCCCAAACATTATGCACTAGTGCTGGTGCTGACCTATGGTAATTAATCACGAACATTGTGCACGAAGCTGATCCAGTCACCTAGGGCAAGTACATGCACCACTTATCTTTCCTCTTTCATTTTGGATCGATGCCATGTGCTATACCCCGAAAATTGTGCACGAGTGCTGGTGCTGGACCTGTGGTAATTAAATCACGAACATTGTGCACGAAGCTGATCCAGTCACCTGGGGTAAGTGGTAAGGATCTCGTATATATGGTCAATCACTAAGATGGACCCCAGTGTGCATC
This sequence comes from Flaveria linearis, assembly GCA_024085815.1. NCBI lineage: Eukaryota > Viridiplantae > Streptophyta > Magnoliopsida > Asterales > Asteraceae > Flaveria > Flaveria linearis. The sequence continues at coordinate 9,695,746 of CM044006.1, read as the reverse complement.
CTTCGGGGTTGCTAACCCGCACACCGTTGAGCTAACACCTTCATCGGGTGTGCACCTTCTTACGTTTACTTCCAAGCCTTTCTTACATTCATTCGTTCATTCGTTAATGCATACATTCGTTCATCATGTTCCTCTTTCATTATCTTTCTCTTTACATTACATAATACATTCATTACATTTATTGATCATAACACGTAAAGCCATGGAAAGATAAACACGTATCGAAACAAGGAACATCGACATTTACCAGTCATCAGTCATCACCATGATACACGGTAACATCATACTTAACATAGCATACATCATGCATAACATGCAACACTATCATCATCGTGCCCAACATACTTCTAAAGCCTCGACGACCATCTTACATGTACCTACGGGAAGTACCACATCATTACTTACCCCTGCTCTTTTCCCCGAAAGTCAGTAATTAAACTATGCCTGTCCTCGTACACAACAGCCCTATTTGGACGATTGGGCACCCTTCAGTCGCATGACTCCCCATGCGACTGAACATCATACGACTGGACCAATGCGAATGAACTCCCATGCGACTGAACCTCCAATCGTGCGAATGGACCTTCAATCATGCGATCGGACACTATGCAAATGGACACCTATGCGACTGAGCTCTCAGTCGTGCGAATGAACACCTATGCGACTGAGCACCTATGCGACTGGGCTCTCAGTCGTATGACCTGTCATGCGACTGGACCCCCAGTCGTGCGATTAACCTCAGTTGTGCGATTGAACCTCAGTCATCCCTCAGTCGACCGATTGGCCCTCCAGTCGCATAGCCCTAACTGGGCGCAGACTGCAGTTTCATCCCGAACTGCAGTCACGATTTTCGACCTCCAAACCCTTCCAAACTCATTCTAAGCCCAAATCAACCCTCCTAAACCTTAGGGAAGCATACTATGACACCATTCAAGCATACAGAAGCCCGAAATCACACTCTAAACAAACTATACACAATCACACCCAAATGGGTCAAACACACACATTTTCAAAAACGGGTTTCTATGTGTTCCAGCCCTAAAATCGGTTGAAAACAAGTAAAATAGGGGTCCTAGAACTCACACAAAAAAGAAGAAGATGAAGAGCTTCATTTGGACTAGCTACACGATGAATTTCAAGCCCGAATCGACCGAATCACCCTTTTTTCTCTTCTTTTTCTTCTTCTCTCTTCTCTCTTTTGGCTGTGTTTTCTTAAGAATGGGGGAAGTGGCTGCCCTCCCCCTCTTAATCCCCCATATTTACAACTTTTCCTCCGTTTTGGCAAGTTTGGTCCCCCGACTTCAGACTTTATTTCTTTTTCTTCTTTCATCGTCTTTAAAATAGATAAATAACCGGGTGTTACAAGTCCACCCCCCTTATATAGATTTCTTCCCCGAAACCTATTATTCCTCGAACAAACGTGGGTAATGCTGTCTTATTTCCTCTTCAGTCTCCCACGTTGAGTCGGATCCCTTCCTGTGCTTCCGCTGTACACGCACAAGAGGAACCACTTTATTTCTCAACCTCTTCTCTTTTCGATCGTGATCGCCACTGGTTGCTCCACATAATTTAGCCGTTCGTCTACTTCGATATCCTCCAGTGGAACGATCATATCCTCATCTGCCAAACATTTCCTTAGATGAGATATGTGGAATGTCGGGTGAATTCCACTTAACTCATCCGGTAACTCCAGTCTGTAGGCCACCTCTCCTACTCGAGCAATGATTCGAAAAGGGCCTATATACCTCGGGCTCAACTTACCCCGCTTCTTGAAGCGTATGATACCCTTCCAAGGTGAGACCTTCAACATAACCCGTTCACCCACCTGGAACTCAATCGGTCTGCGTCGTTTATCAGCATACGACTTCTGTCTGTCTTTGGCTGCCTTCATGAAGGCCTTGATCCTTTCAAGCTTTTCAGTCATAGCCTCAATCACCTCGACGCTCCCTAACTCTTTATGACCAATATCACCCCAACAAATGGGTGTTCTGCATCTCCTACCGTATAGTATCTCATAAGGTGGCATACCAATGCAGGAATGATAGCTGTTGTTGTATGAGAATTCAGCTAACGGTAAGTGGTCATCCCAACTTCCCCCGAAATCAATCACATATGCCCGAAGCTTGTCTTCTAGTGTCTGAATGGTCCTTTCTGACTGACCATCAGTTTGGGGATGATAAGTCGTGCTAATATGTAATCTCGTCCCCATAGCGACGTGGAATTTCTTCCAGAATTTAGATGTAATCCGGGTGTCACGATCAGACACAATAGACACCGGCACACTGTGACGAGTCACAATCTCCTTAATGAAAAGATCGGTCAACCTCTCAGATGAATATGTCACGTGCATCGGTAGGAAGTGGGCACTCTTCGTCAAGCGGTCAACAATCACCTATATAGCATCATACCCTTTCGGAGTACGTGACAGCTTCGTAATGAAATCCATGGTGATGTGTTCCCACTTCCATTCCGGTATATCCAAAGGTTGGATCTTCACATACGGTTTTTGATGCTTGGCCTTCACTTGCAAGCAAGTAAGGCACTTACTGACATAATCCACTACGTCACGCTTCATACCCGGCCACCAATAATCTTTCTTCATGTCTTGATACATCTTTATCGCACGGGGTTGAATAGAGTATCGAGTCTTGTGAGCTTCATCCATAATCTTCACCCATAGATCCCCAAAACGAGGAATCCACATCCGCCCGAATCGTGTTTTAACACCGAGACTGTTCTCACCCAACTCCACAACCAGACCTCTCATTCTTTCGGAGTTAAGATGATCTTCTTTCAGTGCCTCATCTTGAAACTCTTTGACTTGCTTCATCATATCGGAGGTCATGATCAGCTGGTACGCCTTCACCCGGATCGGCTCGGGCCTTTCCTTTCGGCTAAGGGCATCCGCCACCATGTTGGCTTTGCCAGGATGATAATAGATCTCATAATCATAATCCTTTATGAGCTCCAACCATCGCCTCTGCCTCATGTTCAAATCCTTCTGCTCGAAGAAGTACTTCAAGCTCTTGTGGTCAGTGAAAATGATGCACTTCGTCCCATACAGGTAGTGCCTCCAAATCTTTAACGCAAAGACCACTGCTGCTAGCTCCAAGTCATGAGTAGGATAGTTAACCTCAAGAACTTTCAACTGTCAGGATGCATAGGCTATAACCTTTCCTCTCTACATTAACACACACTCCAACCCCGAGTAGGAAGCATCAGAATAAACCACCAGATCTTTACTTCCATCGGGTAACGACAGAACAGGAGCTTGAGTCAATCTCATCTTCAATTCTTCGAATGCCTTCTCTTGAGCTTGACCCCATACAAACTTTACATCTTTACGGGTCAACTTGGTTAGTGGAGAAGCGATCTTGGAGAAGTCTTGAATAAACCTTCGGTAATAGCCCGCCAAACCCAAGAAACTACGGATCTCGGATGGCGTCTTTGGAGACTTCCATTGCATCAACGCTTCCACCTTTGCCGGATCCACCATAATCCCCTCCGGATTCACCATATGACCCCAGAATTGGACTTCGCACAACCAAAACGCGCATTTTCAGAACTTGGCATACAACTTCTCCCTCCTCAACGTCTCCAACACTTCTCGAATGTAACCGGCATGCTCTATCTCGCTTTTTGAATAAATCAGGATATCATCAATAAACACAATCACTGATTTATCCAACATCGGCCGACACACTCGGTTCATCAGATCCATAAAAGCAGCTGGCGTATTGGTCAAACCAAAAGACATGACAAGAAACTCGTAGTGACTGTAGCGTGTGCGAAAAGCCGTTTTAGGAATATCCTGCTCCTTCACCTTTAGCTGATGGTAGCCCGATCAAAGATCTATCCATGAGAACCAGCTGCCACCTTGAAGCTGATTGAATAAATCATCAATTCTGGGTAACGGATACCGATTCTTCACTGTCAGCTTGTTCAACTCACGGTAGTCTATGCACATCCTCATACTACCATCTTTTTTCTTTACAAATAAGACCAGAGCACCCCAAGGAGAGATACTCAGTCTAATGAACCCCTTATCTAGCAGCTCTTGCAACTGCTCCATCAACTTTTTCATCTCTGTCGGAGCCAACCGATACGATGCCTTAGCAACAGGTTGGGCACCTGGTATCAGATCAATTTGGAACTCAATCTCTCAGTCAGCTGGCACTCCTGACAAGTCTTCAGGAAACACATCTGGAAAGTCACACACAATCGGAACATCGGATAGTCATGGTGTTGGCGCATCCACATCCTTTACATAGGCAAAGTAAGCATACATCCGCGCCTCATGCACTTTCCCGCCACCGCCATTGAGATTACTTTCGGGATCGTCGTGACCCGATCCCCATAAACAGTTACCGAACTACCGTCAGGCGCTATCAAACAAATCATCTTCTTTCGACACACTATATTCGCCTCGAAGTCCGCCAGCCAATCCATCCCAAGTACCAAGTCGAAACCACCCAAGGTCATCACAAATGGTCTAACCGGAAATTTATGACCCTCTAACTCCACATCACAACCCTCTATCAACTCTAAAATCCTGGTAGACTTACCTATGGCAGTTTCTACATCAAATGGCACATCAACACGTTTACTACTAACAGGCAACTTAGTACAGAAAGCAGCAGAAATAAAACTTCTACTGGCACCCGAATCAAACAACACAGAAGCTAAAGTTTGGTTCACCAGAAACATACTGGACACAACATCAGGGTCTGTCCTAGCCTCCTCATGCATCATCATGAATGCCCTGGCGCTTGCCCTCGGTCATTCATTCCCCGTCTTCTTCATGCCGGAACCCTCAGCCCTCGGCTTCTTACAGTCCTTACTCATATGACCACTTTCCCCCACAGTTGAAGCACCTCGCACCCCTACAATATATAGCCATATGACCAGGCTTCCCATACTTGAAACAGACGTTCAACCCATTCTACAGTCCCCGCTATGCTCCTTCCCATATTTGCCACACCTTTTTAGTCCCGTGCCCGGAGTGACTAGACGACGGTCATCCACCCGGGCCTTCTTATTGCTCGTCGAGGCATTACCCCGACCAAACTTCTTCCCATTCCAATTCCTATCACCACCACCCTTCCTACTACCTTCAGCCACCACCACTACAGCCCTTTCATCATACAGTCTTCCCGCCAAGTCCACCGCCGACCTAAACGTGCTCGGTCGGGCAGCGATCATATGCCTACGAATATCCGCCGGCAAACCTTGAATATACCTCTTGATCTTTCGTGACTGAGGTGTCACCTGGTCCGGCACCAGACGTGCCATCTCGTTGAACTTTGTGGTGTATTGCTGGCGTGTCATGGTTCCCGCCTCCAGCTGCAGGAACTCCCTCTCAACCTTATCCATTTCCCAGTGAGGAAAAAGTTCCTCAATCACCAACTTCTTCAGTTCAGACCATCTCATCCTCCCGATGGCCCTGCTACCCTCGGCTTGGACTATATTGTCCCACCAGCACAGAGCCGAGTCCACGAAAGAATGGGTAGCACACTTCACTTTCTGATCCTCCCGACACTTGCTGATATTTAGAACGGCTTCCATTTGCCTCACCCACCGGTGAGCAACAGCAACAATGCCATTACCATCAAAAGTTGGGGGCATGCATCGTCGAAAAGCCCCGTAGTTATAGCCTTGTGCCGCCCCGGCAGAGGCTCTTCTTCCTCCTCCTCTTCTTCATCAGAAGGAACCGTTTCAGGCTCCGTTTGTTCCCATCCTCCCGAGGACCGGTTCCTCTCCTTCCGTTCTCCTTCCCGTACAGCCTTTATCACTTCGGTCACCACAGACAGTAAGATCGTCTGCACGACCTGGTGCACCTCCTCCATTACAGCCTCCTTTACCGAGGCTCTCAAATTGGTGCTCTCGTCTACACCCTCCGGATGAGGGGTCTCGGGTTCTTCAGGAACCACCTTCTCAACTCTAGGCCTGCCTCTTTTGGGTCGTGATGCAGCAGCAAGCCCCCACGCGAGGGTTTGGATGATCTACCACCGGCCATCCTCTATCACACACTGAAAGATTCAAACACCAACACGGTCATTCAAGGGAATAGCTCAGTTTATGTCAAGTATAGTAAGTCCCTAATTACAGTGGCTAGTTGTGATTAGCCACTTACTTTACTCTTCGCACCCCGAGCATTACCTGTCCTGACTATATCAGTATCTAAATATACCAGCAACACATAAACACATAACATGCGCACATACTACCGGTTAACTTTAAGAAAATACCTGATGGCACGCAGCTACTCAGATTGGCATCCCATCCTTTTCCGTCCCATTTTCAGTTTAAGTTAAGGTTTATTTTGAAAATTTACCCGTTTCACTTAAACTTTGGCTCTGATACCAACTTGTAAGGCCCCGTTCTCGGGACGCTTACAGTTGGATCCTCATCGCTCTTAAAAAATATATTTCATTAAATAAAACATGCAGCGGAAACTTTGAAATAACTTTTCAATTTAATATATAGATGCTTTCGCCAGTTAATACAACGTTCATCAATTACAAAATATATATTGTTGCATTACATCACAAAAGCATTATACAAAAGAATGTCATCCTAAAAGAGCTGAGTAGCCGCCTCGTGCCACTCTCAGCAACCATACCTGCCAACCGGAAACACATAAAAAGTCAGCGTTGCTGAGTGAGTTCTAGTTTTATAACAAAACATACTTCTCTTTCGTTAAACCATTCTTTACATACATGTGGTCACACAACATACGTACACATAGATAATATCATTATTATCTTCATCATTCATTCATTAACTTTTGTTCATTTACTGTTCATCGTTAACATTCACATTCTTTCATAAACTCTTTCTTTCGTTCGTACGTTTCTTACTTTCATTCATATATTCATTACATTCATTCGTACGTTCATTACATTCATTCGTACGTTTATTACATTCATTCGTACGTTTATTACATTCATTCGTACGTTCATTACTTTCATTCATACGTTCATTACATTCATTCGTTCGTTCATTACTTTCATTCATACGTTCATTACATTCATTCGTACGTTCATTACTTTCGATGACATGTACAATACCCCAAACATTGTGCACTAGTGCTGGTGCTGGACCTGTGGTAATTAATCACGAACATTGTGCACGAAGCTGATTCAGTCACCTAGGGCAAGTACGTGCACCATTTATCTTTCCTCTTTCATTTTGGATCGATGCCATGTGCTATACCCCGAACATTGTGCACGAGTACTGGTGCTGGACTGTGGTAATTAAATCACAAACATTGTGCACGAAGCTAATCCAGTCACCTAGGGTAAGCGGCAAGGATCCCGTACATAAGGTCAATCACCAAGATTGGACCCCAGTGTGTATCCTTTAGGGTAGCTAACCCACACACCGTTGAGCTAATACCTTCATCGGCTGTGCACCTCCTTATGTTTGCTTGCAAGCCTTTCTTACATTCATTCGTTCATTCTTTAATGCATACATTCGTTCATCATATTCCTCTTTCATTATCTTTCTCTTTACATTACATAATACTTTCATTACATTTATTGATCATAACACGTAAAACCATGGAAAGATAAACACGTATCGAAACAAGGAACATCGACATTTACCAGTCATCAATCATCACCATGATACATGACCACATCATACTTAACATAGCATACATCATGCATAACTTGAAACACTATCATCATCGTGCCCAACATACTTCTAAAGCCTCGATGGCCATCTTACATGTACCTACGGGAACTAACACATCATTACTTACCCCTGCTCTTTTCCCCGAAAGTCAGTAATTAAACTATGCCTCTCTCGTACACAACAGCCCTATTTGGGCGATTGGGCACCCTTCAGTCGCATGACTCCCCATGCGACTGAACATCTTACGACTGGACCAATTCAAATGAACTCCCATGTGACCGAACCTCCAATCATGCGAATGGACCTTCAATCGTGCGATTGGACACTATGTGAATGGACACCTATGCGACTGATCTCTCAGTCGTGCAAATGAATACCTATGCGACTAGGCTCTCAGTCGTATGACCTGTCATGCGACTGGACCCCCAGTCGTACGATTGAACCTCAGTTGTCCCTCAGTTGGCCGATTGGCCCTCCAGTCGCCTAGCCCTAACTGGGCGCAGACTGCAGTTCATCCCGAACTGCAGTCGCGATTTTCAGCCTCCAAACCCTTCCAAACTCATTCTAAGCCCAAATCAACCCTCCTAAACCTTAGGTAAGCATACTATGACACCATTCAAGCACACACAAGCCCGAAATCACACTCTAAACACACTATACACAATCACACCCAAATGGGTCAAACACACACATTTTCAACAACGGGTTTCTATGTGTTCCAGCCCCTAAATCGGTTGAAAACAAGTAAAATAGGGGTCCTAGAACTCACACAAACTAGAAGAAGATAAAGAGCTTCATTTGGACTAACTACACGACGAATTTCGAGCCAGAATCGACCCGAATCACCCCTTTTTCTCTTCTTTTTCTCTTCTTCCTCTCTTCTTCCTCTCTTCTCTCTTTTGGTAGTGGCTGCCCTCCCCCTCTTAATCCCCCATATTTACAACTTTTCCCCCGTTTTGGCAAGTTTGGTCCCCCAACTTCGGACTTTATTTCTTTTTCTTCTTTCGTCAGCTTTAAAATAGATAAATAACCGGGCATTACAACTATAGATGGAACTCTCTTCATTAAAGGACAGGGAAATGACTTAATGCTAGTTCAAGAGTATGTAGATGACATCATTTTTGGTTCAAATAATCCAAGGCTCTGCAGAGACTTTGAGAAGCTGATGAAGGACAGATTTGAAATGAGTACCATGGGGGAACTTAATTTCTTTTTGGGAATTCAAGTGAAGCAAGTTAAAGATGGAATATTCATAAGTAAGTCAAAGTATGTTCATGACATACTCAAAAGATTTAACATGACTGATTGTAAGATTACTAAGACACCCATAGCAAGAAATCACTCCCATGGGCCTGATCTTGAGGGGAGTATGTGGATGAACACCTTTATAGGGCTATGATTGGGTCTCTTATGTATCTTACAGCTAGCAAGTCTGATATCATGTTTGCCACATGTATTTATGGAAGATATCAAGTCAACCTCAAAATGTCTCACCTCATCATTGTCAAGAGAATTCTAAGATACCTCAAAGGTGCCTCAAAACTTGGTCTTTGGTATCCCAAGAATTCTGACTTCAATCTGTTTGCATATACAGATAGTGATTATGGTGGTTGCAATATGACTGCAAAGTCTACATCTTGGGGATGTCAGTTCCTTGGTGGAAGGGTTGTCTCATGGCAATGCAAGAAACAATCTTGTGTCTCTGCATCAACTGCTGAAGCTAAATACATTGCTACTACAAGCTGCTGTGCTCAAGTGCTTTGGATTCAGAATTAGATACTTGACTATGGTTTAAACTTCAAAGAGACTCCCATTCATATAGACAACAACAATGCTATCTCCATCAGAGAGAATCCTGTGCAGCACTCAAGGACAAAACACATAAATATCAGGTATCATTTAATTAGAGATAACTTTGAAAAGGGATTAATTAAACTAGTTAAAGTTAACACAAATGAACAATATGCTGATCTGTTTACAAAGGCCTTTGATGAACAGAGATTTAAGTATCTTATCTCAGCTATTGGAATGATTAACGTTAAGTAAGTTTTTCTTAAAACTAATTCACTTTATTCCTTAAAATCTATGTGTCCTAAGTTGTCTAGTTTATCACCTTCATAAGCTCATGTTTTCTATGGATAAAAACTTTTTGAAGAGTTTTCTTAGATTTTTCACAAATCTTGATCCTTCGGAAGATATGATTTTATCTTCGGAAGAAAATATACCTTCAAGACAAATAACTGCCTCAGTAAATTTTGCTTTCGGAAGAAATTTCTGAAAATTTCTTCCAAAGCTTAAAACTATCTTAGGCACTTATATGTTTTCAAGGACCATTTTTCTTTCGAAGGAAATTAACTCTCGGAAGCTTTGTTCTATTAATCAAAGCGTCCAAGTCTAAATTCTCTTCCAAAATAAATTTGGCAAAACTCTTCTAAAAATTCTTCCGAAGTCATTTTGTCTTCGGAAGTTTTTTCATTAAAACTTCCGAAGACAATTTACCTCGGAAGCTTTTCGATTCCCAAGAAAACTACTTTTTTGAGCAAAAAGCAAACTACTTTTTCAGATGTGGGATCGCCATCCGGATTTCAAAGTTTATCCTCTTTCATTAACTTTGTCTCAAATCCTTTACACACATAAACCCTGTCAGTTCCCCTCTTTCTATCATCTTCATCTCTTCTCCAAAACCTAAATTCCAAATTTCTCTCTGAAACCGCCCTCGTTCATCTTTCCTTCACCTTTAAGCTTTCTCACAATGGCCAACCTTAATAGAAGAAATAACCCAGATTTTTCTATGCAGTTACGCAGGTAACACAATCAGGTTGCTCTGTTAAACTCTGAGAAAGATCCACATTTCTCACAGGTATGCCAATTCTTGGCTTTTTCAAACTACTTCACCTCCCTTGCCATTGATCCTACTCTGTATAAAGATCATTTGCTTAAATTTTGGAAGACCTTCCAAGAGGTCATTATGGATGGGGAGTAGGCAATGTCTACTACAGTGCAGGGGAGAACAGTCTTCATCACTCTAGCCATCATCAACAATCATCTTCAGCTGGGTGATGAAGAAGGTGAGGTGTTCTTCCCAAAAAAAGCTGTTAATTATTCCTTTGAGCAGATAGGCTATGATGGAGATTTCTCTATAAAGACCTTCAGGAAAGGGAAGGTCTCACCTTAGTGGAAGTGCCTACTTCATGTGGTTATCCATAGCTAGTCCAACAAGCATGGAGGGTGGGACCAGATTCCTGAAGATCTCTCCTTCATAGTGCATGGAATGGTTCAAGGAGTTAAATTCAGGTACTCTCAATTTGTTTATACAAATCTGATTGCAAACTTGGACTCCTTAGAGTATTACATGTTTCCTAGATATGTTCAATACATTCTTAACTATGAACTAGGCTCACAGTTGAGGGAAACATGTAATATTCTAAAATTAGGACAGATGAAGCCTGGCATCTTTAAAATTTTAAGGAAGCCAACTGTTGGCTTCTCAGGGGTAGAAACAACCCTTGTCCCAAAAATGTTAGAGCTCATTTCTCAAGGTGACAACCTAGCAACACAGGCTAGTGTTGAACCCACACCTTCTACATCTCAACCACCAAAACAAACACAAATCACCCTCACCTACCAAAGAAAACAAAAACGAACCCCTGCTTAGGCTATTGAGTCTGTGCAGGCTCCTATATACTTACCTATACAGGTGGAAGTGGATACTATAGCTGCCACTTCTCCTGAGGAGCAAACCACTCCCATTACTTCTAAGATCAGTGCTGAGGTTCCTCATGCTCATCCTGATGAGCTCACAAGCCCAACTGCCTCAAGCCTTCACTTTGAGTCTCAACATTCAAGTGAACAACCTTCAGGGGATAGCTATTATCCCCAACCTTTAGACTTAAACCAACCCTTTCCTAACCTTGACTTCTATACTAATGAAGACTTAGGTGTCAGTGAGTACCATGAGTCTCCCTACTACTCCACTCCTTAAAGAGAGATGAGTGCTCCTGATTCACCTAGGTCTAGCCCATATCAATCACCTATCATTGAGGTGGATACTTGTGAACCTGTCCAGGATATCCATATGGAAGAGGCTCTCACTTCAGTAAGTGATTACATAATTCAGACCTCAACCATGGCAACTTAGCTCATTGACACTTCAACTAAAGTTGTCACTGAGTAGAGGAAATACAGCAGCCAAGAACACCATGTTGGTAATGAGGAAGAAGACCTTGGTCTAATTCTCTCATTCCCCAATGATTCTTCTGATGAAGATGAGGGGAATCTGTGACTACCTTGCAACACAGGGTCAATGATCAGCAACTTGAGATATCTTATCTTAAGGAAAAACTAGCTGGGAGACCTTTAAAGAAAGCTCAACAGGAACACAAGAACCTGTGAATATGATTGACCTAACTCCTAGCTCACTTATGCAAGAGGGTGATGCTACCAAAAAGGGGGAGGAAGTCATTACAGTCACAGAACCCGGAGTTATTTAGGGAGTATGGACACTGAGGACTGACCATCCTCACTTGCAATTGTGCATACTCAGCAACTTTCTCAAGTTCATATTGATGTGGAAAGTATAGACTCTGTCATTAGGAGTCTCTTTGAGAAAGGCATTCCAAGAGCTATAACATCCCCACCAACTTCAAATCACATTATTGGGTGGAGGTATGATGCTGATAGAAGAACTCACAATCTTCAAAGAGTTCAAGACAGGAACACTGCAAAGTTCAGTCTTAGGAGAAGACTAAGGTAATCAGGCAATATCATCGGTCAACTGGATGTTGAGGCAGACCCTAAGATTAGTTTCAAAGGGGAAACCTTGACTGAAGGCCCAGTGGTAGAACCTGAAAGCCCTGTCTCACCATCAACTGCTGCAGAGGTTAATCCCTTGATGAGACACCTACTGGTAAAGGTGCTTCTCAACCTCTCTCTATCCAGAGCTTGGAAGCTACACCAAGCAATGAAGGCCAAAGCTCTCTTCACCCTGAGTCATAAAGGTCTGTGAGTGATAAAGGGAAAAGAAAATTGACTTCTAAGGAGATTGAGGAGGAGGAGAGAGAGAGGAAAAGGAAGCTAAGGGGAGAAAGTTCCTCTACTGAGTCTGCAAGACACATGGAAAGTGCTATCAAGGCTGCCCCTAGACCAAATACTTAGGATGATGAGTTAAGTGCAGCTAGAATCAACTACTTGCAGACCAGGAACTATGATATTGATAACATCATTTCTCTCCCCTTAGATGAGTTAAATGAACTGGCTGACATGGAACTGTCAAAAGAGAGAAAAGAGGAAGAGGAGGCAGAGCTACTTCTTAAAATCAAAGAAGAAAGAAGACAGAAAAGACTCTACAAGCATGTGCCTACTCTCTCAATAGTTCAAGAAACTCATGAACAAGAGGATGTGGTTCCACAAGAACCTTAGGTAGACAAAGAGAAGGATAGGATCAACATGATAAACTACCTGAGTGCCACAGGCCTCTATCAGGCTGATACACTTCTTCCCTTACCCTTTGACTACATTGAGTTCGAGTACCTCAAACAACTTGAACTTGATATAGTCAAAGAAAGAAAGATCACCAAAAGAAAGTTAAGGGAAGAGGCTGTAAAGTTAAGAGCCATCATCCATAAAAACTTGAAGAAGTCTGCTAATAGGAAGAAGATGATGAGCTTCTTGAAGCCGTACGGATCTCCGAAAGGAGACTTGGTCCTATGTCTCTATCCACCATGGATGAGCACATCAGGGTAATCAAGCAGAAGATTCAAAAAGGTGAGCTTGCTGACTTACCCTCCCCACCAAGTCAGGTCCCTCAGGAAATGGAGATTAAGGTTGAAACGTTTAAGACAACACAACCTAAATCTCCTGCTGAACCTCAGCAAGCTTCCACTTCTGATCCACAGCAGGGATCTATCCCCTCTCAATCTGAACCTGTGAGAGAGGAAGACCTAGTTGAGAAAGACAAAGAAGATCAATCAGGTGTTGTAGGCCAGTCTTCTCAGTTAAAAAGTTCAAAGAGGAGAAAAAAGATGGCTTCCACACCAAAGTCAAAGAAATGTAAGAAAGAAACATCCATCTCTAAACCTCAGGATGAGTCAGAACATCCTGAGGATGTGCAACAAGAGGATGCTCACCAACTCCAATTCAAGGAGCTCCTCTAGCATCAGGAAGACCCATCTTGTCTTGGACATACACTACAAATATAGAAAGATGGCATGTCAAAAGAGATCAAGGTGTTGAACATATCAATATATGGCAGGATATGTTCAATCTGCCTCTGCATGATCTCTTTGACATGAGAAGACACTATGAGAGTCTGAGTGATCCTGGTCATCTTATAAAGAAAGGGAAGGTCATCATCATAATAAGGACTGTTAACATCTGAAGTCTTCAAAGTGTTTTGGTAGCATCAGCCTAGGGGGAGTTTGTAAGGTTATTTGTATGGCTGATGCAACCCAAACACCCAAAGTCTCTCTTGCATGCATGCACAAGTGTACTAAAGTGGAATGCTTCGGAAGTTTCACACACTGTCTTAGAAGTTACTCTAAGTGTGAAATCTTCCGAAGCCAAGACCAATATCTTCCGAAGCCAAAAGATGAAGTCTTCTGAAGCTTCAAAGACAATGTCTTTCAAAGTAGACTATTGAAGACAATTTCTTCCAAAGACTTTTTTTATCACATGCTTTATCTGATATACTTTTTACCCAAAGCTGGACCCCTTTCCGGTGCAACTCTAATAAGACACCAACTTTACATGAGTTAGTGAAAAGGTCCATGCTTTTAGTAACTGTACATTGAGGTCTTGAGTCAGTAACTTTTCACTTTACGTACTTTATCCTTTTTGTAATATATTAGGATGTGAGCTATGGCATGTCATAGTCACTAGTCAAAAGGCAATCTGCCTTTTGACTCTACATTGATTTTGTTGTCTAGATCATGTATCCAGCTGGCCTTCAAAGTATGGCCGGATGTAGGTTGTAGTATAAGTATTTCTGGTCCTTGTAACTTATTTGTAGAACTTTGGAAACATTTGTAAGGAACTAGAGAGCAATATACATCAACCTTGAAAACCAATTACTTGTGTTGTTTTGTTCTGTCTCATGTACACTTGTGTTTCTTAGTTCTCGAAACTGATTTGCCCAGTTTCACATTTGAATTGTTAAGTGTTGTTGCACACTCTCCTCTTTGTGTTGTTGTGTTGTAAGTGCATAACCCTTCACCCAATCCTATATTATTATTATTAGTATTTTTATTATTATTACTATTATTATAAATATTACCATTATTATTGTTGTTAACTTAACAAATTATAGGAAATCTGAAGACAAAATAAGAGCAAGATAAAAGGAATTACAATTGAGCACTTGTATTTGTGTTAATGACTAATCAAACACTTACAAGAGTTAACGGAAATTAACAAACAATTTAACAAAAAATACGAGAGGTCACAAAGACCATAATCAAGAAGTTGTTGCTGTATCCAAACAATCTGTGAACAACAACTTGAAGCAGCCACATGTTCACCTTCTACAGTTGAAGTGGACATCATCTGCTACTTCTTGCATTATCGTGAAATCAACCTATTGACAAGAAATTGACATCCACCGGTAGTTGTTTTCCTATCCAAGTTACATCTGACATAATCACTGACAATATAAGCAAAAGATTGAAATCGGAGTTTCTAGGATACCAAAGACCAAGTGTTGGTTGACCCTTGAGATACTTGAAAATCCGCTTGACAGCTTTATGTGTGATTCATTTGGATTACTCTTATAACATGCACACTGACAAACATGGAACATGATGTTCGGTCTGCTTGCAATAAGATACATAAGAGATCCGATCATTGAACGATACATATGTTGATCAACATCTTCTCCCATGAGATATGGAGTCAAAGTAGGACGAGAAGACATAGGAGTTTGAGCGATCTTAGAGTTTTGAAACTTGTATTTATCAAGAATAGTATGAATATATTTTTTTTGACGAATCAGTATTCCCTTATCATCTTGTTGAACTTAGATTCCCAAGAAAAAGGATATCTCTCCGAGAGAAGTCATCTCGAATTTCTTCTTTATCACAACTTCAAATCAAATCAAATCAAATCAAATCAAATCAAATCAAATCAAATCAAATCAAATCAAATCAAATTAAGTTGAAGACAAGATCGAAGACACGCAAGAAGTAAAAGTTACCGCGTGAAAACTGGCTTCTCGCGCGACAACTACTTGTCGCGCGAGAACTCTTAGGTTATGAATAAATATGAGTTTTGCTTTGTAATTGTTAAGCTATTGTGTCATATTCCTGATTTCATATTTCTTGTAACACCTTTCAAATCAGAGAGCAATACAATATTCGAAATTACTTACATTGTGCTTTAGTTCTTCAATTGATTCAATCTTATCCGTGATGTTTACGTTCCACATATTCATTACGAGATCGATCATTGTAATGTGCTGATCCTTACACAGGTCAAAGGGCGAATGGTGGATTTGGGTTGGGTTAAATATAAAATGCAGGTCGTGATCGATTTTGGCAACAAATGGGTTTTGTAGAGGTTTGTGATGGTGATGTCACTTTGGAGGGATAGTAAGGCGGTGGCAGCAGCAACCTACCAGAGAAGAAGATGATCAATGGTGGTGGTTGTAGTGGAATTGTGGTGGGTTAGAAAAGAAAGGGGAGAAGAATATGGTGGGGTGGGTTCCACTCATATTTATTTATATTATTTTTTTAACTTAATTTCTTTACATGCAATTAACGAAAAAGTTAACGACCCATCCAAGTTGGGGATCAATTGTGTTACGTTTTGTCAAACTTGTGAACCGACCTTTTAGTTTTTCAAACCTTGAAAGCGAAAGTGAAAAAAGAACTAACCATAGGGACCTTTCATGTAATTAACTTTTAATTAAAACAAACTTTATATAGTTTTCCCAAGAATTTATATTGAAATTTAGAAGAAAAAAATTGATCAAAACGGTGTATAAGAAGTTAAAAATCATAATTATATATTAAGCTAATTAGTCATTAAGAATAAATATTAACAAAGGTGATTGAGCGATAAACATTTCAAACGTGTTCACCTAGCTATCGCACTCCCTTTTGCTCCACATCAACATCACCATTGTGCACGTTGAAACCGTTGACTATCGCGTAAAACATTTCGAAAATTATTGGCAAAACCTTGATATGTCACATGTTCAGCTTTTCGTTTTCAGTTTATATCATATTTCATGGATGACCCAATGGGCCTCTTGATATAAATATATATCAAATCAAATTCTAACCAAATTATATATAACAGAGATACAGATATATAAACGACAAAAGCAAAGGTGAGAGTATGTACAATCGGATAGCACCAGCCATCACATCCGCTACATCAGTACAATTCACTGATGTTAGATGTTCTTTTAGAGAGGCTATGGAAACTAGGCTCGTCCAAGCAGCTAAAGAAACGCTTGGAGTTACAACAAAAAGGACAGTCGGATATAAGGAATCCTGGTGGTGGAACGAAAATGTACAGGAGAAGATATGAATTAAACAACAAAATTTTAGAGAGCTTATACGCTGTAACAATGAGGAGGAACGCGCAGAGCTAAAAGAAAAATACAAGAAGGCTAAGCGAGATGCGAATGTTAGAGGAAGCTTTGAATCAGCCAACATAGCTCATAAGGGGTTTTTCCATAGCCTTAACTATAAGAACTCTGTATTGCATATAGCATGCAGTGCTGACTGCCTCTGCCCAGAATGTTAGAGGAAGCTTTGAATCAGCCAACATAGTTCATGCAGCCTCAATAAGTGTCCTATTTCTCCGCTCAGCAACACCATTTTGTTAAGGAGTTCTGGGAGTACTATATTATCTGGTGATCCCCTTAGAGTTACAGAATGAGTCAAGAACTTGATTCTTGAACTCAGACCCTTGGTCACTTCTTAAGATTTTTAGCTTATGATCGATCTACTTCTCAATTTTAAGAAATAAAGATTTTAAAGTTTCAACAGTTTCATCTTTAGTTCTTAAAAAGTAAACCCATGTATATCTAGTAAAGTCATCAACAATCACAAGGCAGTATGATTTCCTTCCAGTGCTCATTATACTTGTAGGACCAAAGAGATCCATGTGTAACAAGTGTAATGGAGTGGTGATAGAGTTCACTTCTTTGGATTTATGAGGAACCTTGTGTTGTTTTCCTTTTAGGCAAGCAACAAAATTATCCTTGCAAATAAATTCCTTTTTAGGTACACCATGTACCAAGTTATTTTTTACCAGCTTGTTCATGCTATTTCATAAAGTTTACCTAGTCAATTTTTAACTTACAGGTTGTGTTCAAGCTGTTTGATAAAGTTTACCTTGTCAATTTTTAACTTACCATTGGATACACTTCCCCTACCGGAAATGTATCCTCCAGTTTCACCTCCAAACTAAACCGGTCCTCCATCAAAATGTTGAAATTGTTGAAGAAGAGATATGTTCCCTATCATGTGCCATGAACATCCACTGTCTACAATCCATATATTTTCATTTTTGTCAAGTGGATGTCCCTACATATAAGGTGAATAAGTTAGTTGCTATTGGATACCCAAGCCTTATTGGTCTTGGATTCTTCCAATATGGATGATAGAATTGAACCAAAATGTAGATATGGGGGTTTAATGTGGTTTTGGAAGAAGAGGTTAGGGCTGCAGCATCTTCTTTAATCTTCCATTCCATCCTTTGGTTGATCAGCAAAGATGAGCTTGATGAAGCTTGAGTAGCAGAGCTTTCTTCCAAAGCTTCTTTCTTTTCGAAAGAAGCTTTCAAAACCTATTCTTCCGAAGCAGTCTTTACTTTGAAAGGTTTCCAAGGAATTCTCTTGTTCTTTGGAATTTTCTTTGTCTTTACTTCTGAAGCTGTTTTTCATTCAGAAGAATGATTTTGTTTCATAAGTAATTTGGCTTCGGAAGTAGGTTTTCCTTTTCTCAACATTTAAACCATGTGATAAGGTCCAAATGTGAAACCTTCATTGACTTCTTCCTTCTTAACATTATTTGCATAATGTGTGCTTGCAGGATTGTAGTAACAATCTCTAGCCATGTGATTATGCAGACCACATATTATGCATGCAATGTTACTTTTCATGGGGTGTGCTCACTATTGTTTCTTGCATTTCTCAACAGTCTTCCCCTTCAGTTTCTAATCCTTCAGCTGGATACATGGTACTGCATTCCTTTCCTGGATCAGATCTTCCAACCACCTGGAATCCTGGTGAGATAAACACACCCTTTGTCTATATTTAGCTTGGATTCAGCGACTTTCTGGGTAGTTTTCGTTGCTGCCTTGGCTTTGTTTCTTTTGGCTTTGGTGGTCAGGGGTTGTTCATTATAGGTGAGGATTGAGTTTTCTACTGATCCTTTCCTGCATTGGTCTCCAAATTTGCATCATTCTTCCTCTCATAAGATAGGGGGTCAGCAGATAGAACCTCTTGCTCTTCAGTATCACATCTTGGTTGTCTTATAGGCTCATAAGAATATTATGGAGCAATTTCATTGGTTCCCAACCCTCCTTTGTTTTGATTACATAATTTTGAGTGGGAGGATGATGCAAGAATGGTTTGGAAGTTATGCTCTTCAATAGCATACTTCTTTGCTTTAGCCTCAGCTATGACTAGCTGGGCTTAAGACTCAGTTAACTTGGAAATTAAATCCTTGATTTAAGTCCTTTAATTGGTTTATTCATGCTTTAAAGAGGACTCGGTTCTTTCTAACTCTTAAATTTTCATTTTATAGTCAGATTCTACCCTTTTATAATCAGATTTTAAGATGTCTAAGGACTCAATATCATATTTGGTTTCCATGTTATAGTCCTGATATAGTTTGCTTTTAGCAATACAAGCTAGAGTGCAAAGATGTTCATATACCTTGCTATCATCAGTTACAACCATAAGTGCTTGAGCAGGAGTCACTTCTTGCACCATAAAGCTCCAGTCAACTTCTTGAGCAACAATAGCAGTTTGTTGTTCAGTTGAAGCAACTTTATGTGTGGCAGAAGATGTGGAGGCTTGAGTGGCTCTTGGACTGGATTTTGGAGCTATGCATTCCTTGCAAAAATAACCAATTTGATTACAGTTGTAGCAATTGGCCTTGCTTTAGTCAAACCCGAATTTGCTGTTGGTTGGGTTTTGAGGGAACTGCCTTCTAATTTTTTTAAAAACTTCTTTGCTCTATAAGTTAGCAGAGCCATTTATTGGACTATGTCCATGTATTCAACATCATCTGGCCTAAAGCATTCTAGATTTTCAAAGCAGAACTAAAAGTCACTAAAATGTTCATTTCCTGAAACAAAGACACAATTGTACGAGAAGGGACTTGATTGATCCTGTTAAGACTTTGGTGTTTCAGGAAAAGTGATGTATGGACTAGAAGAACTTGGTTGCTGCTGGGAGTAAGTCAGCTATTGTTAGGACCGGGGGTTTCTTGATCCTTAAGCAACAACTAGAGCATTACTAGTGGAAGGACCATAAATTCTGTTCATCTGATGGCCTTTCTGAGTCTCCATCTCTACACGGTATCCATCAAGAATGCTGAATAGTTCAGTCAATGTGAGAGTGTTCAAGTTTTCTGTTCTCTTGATAGAGACACAGTAGAAAGGCCACTCTTGAGGAAGTGCACTCATGAACTTCCTTGTTAGGGATCTTTTCTTAAGGAAAACTCCAACAGACTGAAGTGATGAGATAAGATCCATGTACCTGAAAAATTGCTGGCTAAGAGTCCCTCCAAAAATATAGGTAAAGTTTTCAAACAGCTGCTTCATGGAGTCTTTCTTTGAGTCATTAGAACCAGAGTACATCTGAGTCAAAGCATCAAAGAGTTCTTTGGCTGTCTTGTAATGCTCAAAGCCTACCATGATAGAGTTTGGTATGGCTGTAAGCATTATAGTCATGGCTTTGTTGTCAATGTCTATCTTCTTGTGATCTTCATCTGAGTAATATTCAACATCCTTTTCTATCATGGCAGCTTTGCCAACAGGTGATGCCACCTTTGGCTTGTAAGGATCATTAATGATGGATCTCCATATTTGGCTATCTTCATACTTGATGAAGCCTTCAATCTGCATCCGTCAGGATCTAAAATTTTCAGGAGTGATGATAGGAGCTTTAGTCATCGTTCCCATTTCAAATTCTGGTGATTTCTGGTTTCTGGCCATTTTGAGTGAGGTGAGTGTATGAGTGAAAAGTCAAGATGATTTGAGATGGTAAGATCTCACAATCAAGACCCTGGAAGCTCAAATACCAATTGTAGGATCGTTACAAATCACTCAACACAATGGTTCTCTCTAAAGCTCACTTGGTTACTCTTAAATGATAAAGCCGAATCTTCTAAGAGTTGATAATAATATACTAAGTAAGCAAGACACAAGAATAAGTTTTTTTAAGATACTTGTATATATTAATTCTCAACTCAAAGATTATAAGACTCTTACAAGCATGCTCTTAAAGCTTACAATGAGAACTATATATACTACCATCTACAGCGGTTATACTTGGAAAACCAGCTGGAAAATACAAATAGACAAAATACTAGAGATGCTAGAAGTATGTTAACTAAGATAAAGTATTATCCTAGTATTAGGTAGTCATGATAAGCCCATGACTTACCTTTTATCACCAACTAAGGTTGGTAACTGTACTAATCTATGATGGATGAGCAGTGGATAAAGTAAGGTCAAAGATACCCGCATGTGCATTCTGTTAGTATAGCAGTTGACTGACAGACACCTTACTTTATCCTCTCTTCACAGTTGTTACTTCCGAAGGTGAGTAAACTTTCGAAGACATAAAGTCTTCCGAAGCTACTTTGGCTTCGGAAGAAACAATTCATTCGAATCAGCTACTTCCAGTCTTTATATTTTTCATACTCGGAAGAGTAAACTTAGTCTCGGAAGACTAAGTTTCTCTTCGGAAGTTCTTCTAGTCTTGCCTTCGGAAGGTGGTGGACTTATCTTCAGAAATGCAGCTTTGACTTTGAAAATCCTTCATAAATTGTACAAAAATGAAATTAAGTGTTTGTTTTGGTTGCACCAGCCATATCAGACCCAACACAAAGTATACCCCTATATGAGTACACTGATTTGTAACTCCTATGTGAGAATGTAACAAATACAATCCTCCTTTAGCAGTGCTTGCAAGACTTTTTTAGCTCTTTAATGTTTTTTCACATCTGTGCTTTACCGGGCAACTATTCTTGAATTATTATTCAAGTTATTTAACGTTCACATGTGACTTTATCATTGTTCTTTAACCTCTTTAACTGTAATATATATAATATTTATATATATTCATACTTTAACACTTTAGCATTCGTTCATCATTATTCCATGATAGGATCAATTAGAGCAATCTGTAACAAATTATATGAACAATTCAAAGAAATACAAGCAATTGTAGTCAAATCAAACAATATCAACAAAATTCAGATTTCATTGATAGCAAAAGACGATTACAAGAGACAGAAAGCAGTTTATGCAAACACCTTACAAAAACTTAACAATCTATTCTAAGTCTATGCTATTTATACTAGAAACTAAGGAACTAAAATTTACAAAACTAGTCCCTATACTAGTATAAACTACAAAACTAGACACTAAAGACTAAATGTTAATCTTCTAAGGGACCTAACAATACTCCCCCTAAGATTTACATAGTCTTCTGTCTTCAGAAATCCTCTGTCTTCATATCTTTTTCTTTCTTTTCTTCAATCAGCATTCTTTTCTTCCTTTGACTTTAATCTTCAAAGAAATCTTCTGGTTTTTCTTTGACTTTAAACATTGGCTTCTCTTTGTACATTTGGATTTCTTTCAAAGCATTCTCAATCGATGACTTAAATTTACCAGCAAGCATGGCTTGTTCTGGTTTTGACTCATTTGTTTTAATTTCCAACATCTTCATCCTTTCCAATGTATCCTTTGAGAGACATGCAATATCAACATTAGCATATAACTCAATAGGATGTTTACTCTCTTTGCAGTAAACTTCTAATACTCCTTTTCGAGAAATTCTCATAAACTCAATGTCTTTTATATCTCTTTTTACAATGTTAGAATATGTAAGAGCCTTTCGTAAAGAAATTCTCTCCATAGCAGCATTCATCACATTAATGATTGAGATAAAATACTTCTTATCTTGCTCAGCAGTTTCAGAAGAAACTCTCTCAAATTTCTGTACTGATAAGAATGAGATGTAACTTGGATGAAGTAGCTTCAACTCAAAAGTACCAAATAAAGAAATCATGTCCTCATCCCAATTCTCGAGATTTCGGACCAATTTAAGCTCAAAAGTAGATGAATTGTAAAACCATCTCAGTATTGGTTTGGTCTTTTGGTTGCCCTCTATCACTTTCAGTCCAGGTGTGGTTACCTTCTCAAAGTACTTATCATAGAATTCTACCATGAAATGTTCTTCTTCAGATTGTAAGTCTCTTATCTTCTTGTTTTTCTTTAGCATAGAAAATTACTCTTTATCTTCTTGATCACAACGTGTTTGTAAAAAGTTACTTGTTCTAGCCAACCCTCTGTTTAAAAGATCTACAAACATCTTTCCTCTTTTGGCTCCAGTAGGGTTTATCAACTCAAGTTTAATCAACTCTTTCAAATCTTGAACTGGAAGTTTAATGATGCTTGAGTAAAAATGGTATACATCACATACTGCATTTACTCTTTTAATCAAAAATGCATCAAAAACCATTCCATGCTATAATTTTGACTTGATTGGTAAAATCAGGAGCAATCATTTCATTCAACAGCTCAACAACTGATTGTCCTTTTTGCAAAACATTTCTCACCAGATCGCCTGTTGATCTTGACTTATCAAGAATTTGCATCTGATCAGAGGTGGCTTTATACACTTGTTTCTCTGATTGAGGAAACATGTTCATCAACTCTTTCCTTCTTTCATGCACACTTGATTTCTGAGCCATTTGCTTAATCTCTTGAGGCTTCAGAATCCTGGATCTCTTAGTAATATCTAAATACTGTGGATTATCAGTATCTAGTATCACCATTCTGTTTGTTTGCTTTTCTATCAATTGAAAACTTTTAACTAGATTTCTTAATGACACTCCTTGTAATCTTTTCAGTCTTTTCCAGGGATAGTTTCTAGCTTGCAACCAAGATCTTAAAGCTGTAATGCTCATATCATTAGGATCTGGATGGTGCAATTCAGAGCTAGCAATTTTTTCAACGTTTATACTCTCTTGTCTTCTATCCCATTCACCATGCTCCAAGCTTATTTCGTTTGGATCAACTGGTGCAAAAGACTCAGCAGCTAAACATTTCTCATATTCATCATTGATTTGAGAAACTGTCAGCCCATCTAAGAATACTCTATTATACTTCATATTTACCAAGTAATTGTATCTTTCTTCAAAGTCTATTGGCATATCATCATGACTTTGATCATGCTCACTTAATGATGGATTTTCAATTTCTTCAATCACATCTTCATCATCTAATACTTCATTGTACCTATCATCATTATACTCCTCTTCTAGATCTTCCAATACACCAATTTTGTCTTGAATAATTGGATCTTGGCTCTCTTGAGGATCTTCTTCAATAAACTCTTCAATTCTTTGCACTTTGAATGAAGATTCAGGTATGGATTCAGCATCTAGTTCATCTAACTTTCTTTTCCCTTTCTCCATTTCAGAAACTTTTTCCACATCAATTGGAATATTTTCTGATATAATCTCAACTACTGGGGAATTGGGTTTTGCTGATTATTTCAACTTCATTAACTCTTCTTTCAAAACTTCATTCTCTTCAGCCAATTTCTTAAACTTTTCTTCAAGCACATCATAATCTTTAATCATCACTTCAAAGTTCTTGATTACATCTTCTTTATCTTTAGCATAAGCAACAATCTTTTCATCTTTCATCAAATTTTCTTCTATCAACTTTTCATTGGTTTTCTTTAGCATATCAAGCTCAGCCTTAAGTTCAGCAATCTCTTTTTCTTTTGACAAATTGTCATCCTTTAATCTTTCAATTTCATCAACATCTAGAATATCCTTAGTTTGAACATACACATGTTGTGTTGTAGAAACTAGAATATGTAGCAATACTTGTTAAAGTAACATTCTGAAATGTCATGATTGTACATGTCACAGATATCACAATACTTTTCAGAATGTTTGAACAACATTTTGTTAACCCTTGAAGTAGAAGCAACATTTGGTTCTTTTGTAAATTTTGGGTTAGGTAGATTAATTTGTTGTTTCTTTGGTTTGAGT
The DNA here is from genome assembly GCA_024085815.1 of Flaveria linearis. Classification (NCBI taxonomy): domain Eukaryota; kingdom Viridiplantae; phylum Streptophyta; class Magnoliopsida; order Asterales; family Asteraceae; genus Flaveria; species Flaveria linearis. Next base: position 9,670,856 of record CM044006.1, on the reverse strand, counting down.
TTGTTAATTGGATTTTTAGGATTTTTCTTTTGAACTTGAACACAATTCTTTGACTCATTTGATTCAAATCTTTTATACACAGCGGAAGTCTTATGATCTGAACTTGTTTTCAGATCAGAGTTAGATTTGATCTTAGATGTAGATGTTATTTTTGTGTTTGTGTTCATGTCAAAAGTTCCTGCAGACACAAACTTCACAGGTTTAATTTGAGTATTGTTCTGTAACTGATTAATTGATTCAGTTTTCTTTGCTTTTGCAGCTTTTCTTCTTCTTTGATTTCTCACTCTTGATGAAGTTTTCTTGCTTTGAAGTTTAGTTGAATCTTGAGAAGATTCCTTTTGACACTCTTTTTCTTCAGTTAGTTCATTTGAACTTGAAACATCAGAAATATTATTATCTGTTTTAGCTTCTTCACATTTTCCTTTAAGTTTGTTATTGAATTCAGTAGATTTTTCACTTATTTGTTCACTTTGTTCAATAATAGTTTCACTTTTTGGTACAAACAGCTTCTTTTGCTTTTGTTGAGGTTCATAAGATTTGACTTTGATTGGATGACCATTTTTCACCTTGTCTAAGTCAGTTTCTTCATAAACTTCAACATTTTTCTTTTTAAAGTTCTTTTGATCTTGAAATTCTTTCAGTTTAGCTTTGTTTTCCGGTGAATGATCATGAGTATTGAAATTCTCTGGTAATGTTTTTGAGATTGATTCAGGCATAGGTTCATGTGTGAATCCTAATCCTATTTTATCTTTGTCATTTCTTCCATTCACAAGTTGCTCGACAATTTTCTTTGAGCTTTTAACTTTGGCTAAATCTATTTGAGTTGCTGCATGTGCCAATTTTTCTTGTTCAAGTGTTTTATTCATCTCTTCAAGTTATTTCTTGACAAGTTCAAGTTCTTTAATAGTTTTGTTCCATGAAGCTTGAAGAGACATTATCTTTTCATCAGCAATTTTGTGATCTGATTTTAGTTTATTGTGCCTTGATTCTTCTTGTTTGAGCTTGTCACATATTTTGAATGAATATGTTCTGTAGTGTTCAACTAGTTCAAAACATGCTTTTATGCACATTTTCTCTCTCACTTCCACTGGTATTTCAGGATATGAGTTTGAAGATTCAGTATCAGAAGAGTTAACAACCTTGGTTGTTCTGATTGAGCCATAAGAGCAACTTCTTCAGAGGTATCTTTTAGGTCTGATTTGTCGCTCCAATCGTACTCTTCTTCTTGATCTGATTCATCATATTTAGGATCTTTATCTTCAGACCAGTCTTCATCATCAACTTCAGCAACTAGTGCTAGATTAGCAGTGAGATCAGCAGTAAATTGCTCTGCATATGCACTCCAGTCATAACCATCTTTGATGTTTACAACTAGTGCCTTCTTAGTTTCCTCACTATTCTTCTCTTCTTTGGGTTCTGGCATAGGTAGACTTTGGTATGGCTTTTGAAAAGTCTTGTTTGCCTGTTGCTGATATTTCTGGCCATTTGAGCTGCCTTGACTATTTCCTCCTTGGTTTCTTGGAGCTTTACATTCTCTTGAAAAATGACCATAGCTGTTACAGTTAAAGCATCTTGATTTTGATTTATCAAACCCAACAGTTTTGTTTGCACTGGGTTTGTAATTTCTGTTAGAATAAGAATGCTTTTGTGTTCAGTAAGCTATCATGACCATTTGCCAGTTAAGATCCATTTCTTCTATATCATCTGGATCCATTTCAAACAAATCTTGTAGAACTAGCTCCACTTGAGTCATATGACTTCCTTGATACGCTTGAAGGCTTGCCATGAAAGCAGTAAATGCAGTTTTTGACTCTTCATCTTGTAAAAGAATGTTAATCACATCTTTCACTTTACTTGGATTGGGAGAGTTTGAGGAGGGATGGCATCTCAGTTGAAGGTTTAGGCATTTGAGCTTTAGAAGGAGACTGTGATTGTTGTTGAGTGGAATAGGCAGGTGTACTAGTGAAGAATCCTGCTCCCACAAACAAATCACCTTCATCTTCAGGAGTTCATTGGTCTTTAGCCAGAAATGCATTCTCTACAGTATTTGCTGGAGAAGCAACATACTTATACTGAGTTGTTGATGCATGTCTATCATTATTTCTTGAACTCTCATCGATCTCTACAGATTCAATTTTAGCAATGAGAAGGTCAAGATCCATTGGAAACTTTTCAGTATGTTTTAACAATGTAACAGTTTGTTTCCAAGAAGATGGTAGTGCATTCAGAAGTCTGTTGTTTAGGTCCTCAAGATCATTCTTGATTCCCAAAGTAGACATTTCTGTAGTTAATTGCACAAACCTGTTCATCATTTGATTTATTGTTTCTCCTGAGATGTGCTCAAAAAGTTCCAATTGCCTTTTCATTTTCTGTTTCTTAAGGTCTTGAATTTCCTTCCCTCCTTCACATATAATCTTCAAGGCTTTATACATTGTATATCCAGTTTGATAGTTTTCAAGCCTTGAAAGAACTTCCAATGGTAGTCCTTTACACATGAGAGAATATGCTTTGATGTCATTCTTCACTTTCTTTAGATCATCACCATGAAGATTATCTTCTGGATATGGCTCCTGTGAATCTTTAGAGTACACAAATCCTCTGTCTGGACTATCAGTAGTCACAGGAATGTAAGGTCCCTTTTCAATTGATTTCCACAGATCAGTGTCTATGGAATTCAAATGATGTTTCAGTCTAAGAGACCAGTTTTTAAAATCAGCTTTGTTTTTAAGTTTTGGAACTCTATTCTCAGAATCTTCTGATTTCACCATTCTTATATTTTTGTTGTTTTCTAAGCTTTTGAATTAAGAAAAAGACTTAAAAAATATTTTTGGATTTTTGAAATTTTATGAAAAATTTCTAAGTGTCAAGGCTGATAAGTCTGAACAATGGTGATAAGTCCCAACAGTGTGAAACGCCCAACAGCTGATAAGTATAAGGGAATGCCTTAGAAAATTTCCAACTCAAGGATTGGAAAGTCCAAACAGTAATGAAACGCCTTCACAGTTTAAACTATTTCACAGTGGTTATACGTCCACACAGTAGTTATAAGTTCACACAGTGATGGTACGTCCAACCAAGTGAAACTACCACACAGTGGTTATAAGTCCACACAGTGGTTATACGCCTAGGGGTAAAACGACTGAACAGTTGAGAAAAGTCTAAACAGTTCTCAAATGCCCGAACACTTGGGCAGATTTCAGTGTTTTTCAGCCCTAATACGCCACATTCATCAGATTCATATGATTGTAACGAACTAAGAATTTCAAAATCCTTCAATTGTTGATGAATTGAGCTGAAACTTTCCAATTAGTTCATGATTATACCGATAATCAATCCTCTAACTTCAATTTCAGTAATTATCCACAATTCTGAATTTCGGAAATTTTAGGTCGAACACTCAAGAACACTTTCTCGAACTGTTTTTCACTAATTCACTCAATTTTGATGAGATAGACTGCAATTTGTGATTCAAAACATGTTTCTAATGATGAAACACAACTTTGATTCACAATATTTCACTTGAATTGTCAATCGATTACAGATTTCAGTGGATTTTTGAAGTTTCTTTGTTCGAAGAAAACTTCAAAAACACTCAACCGAAAGCTCTGATACCAATTGATAGGATCAATTAGAGCAATCTGTAACAAATTATATGAACAATTCAAAGAAATACAAGCAATTGTAATCAAATCAAGCAATATCAACAAAATTCAGATTTCAGTGATAGCAAAAGACGATTACAAGAGATAGAAAGCAGTTTATGCAAACATCTTACAAAAACTTAACAATCTATTCTAAGTCTATGCTATTTATACTAGAAACTAAGGAACTAAAATTTACAAAACTAGTCCCTATACTAGTATAAACTACAAAACTAGACACTAAAGGCTAAATGTTAATCTTCAAGGGACCTAACATTCCATCTTTATCGTTCGTTATACGGGTTAACGTTACACATAACTATCAAGTTTTTATGCGAGAACATCTATAAGCGCAAGAACCCCTCAATCGCATGAGAACATCATTATTCGCGTGAGAACCTCCTCTTATACGATAGCTTGCTGGACAAGTTTCCTCATTCGCGCGGGAACTTTCAAAAAGTAACCGTTACGCGCGAAACACCTACTTTTCACACGAGAACTCTCTGCTCACTCAATAAGTTTTCTGTTACATCAACATTATCCATAAGTTATCGATTCTTTAGCTACTTTAGCGTATAATACGTACTATAACCGTTTATATCATCATACTTTATAAAACACATTCATTTAGGTATGCATATTAGCCCCAAAACATGGAAAACACATAAAAAGTGGGGTCTAGAAACTCACCTCGTGATGTAGTAGGACAAATACGACCTCCCCAAATCCTTATCGACTGAAAACTACAAACCACATGTTATATATATCAATAATCATTCGTTAGTACATAATACATGTTACTACACAAGTTCACATACCTTAACACCTCATTTCTTCACTTTCTCTCTCTATGCAGTCGTCTCCCTCTCTAGCAGCAGCACTTTTCTCATAAGTGAGTGCCAGGCATAGGCGTTCGCAGCTTTGTATACCCAGTTGTACTTTTCACAGACTTCTCACGTGATAGCTCTCCTCTCGCGTGACAACTATCTTCTCGCATGAAAACACCCCTTTCGCGCAAAAGCTATTTTGCTTTCCTTTTTCTCAAAATTTCCGGGTGTTACATTCAACTTATTGAACATTGTTTGTCATGTTCAAAAGGCAAACAACATAAACTTTCTCATAAACCAGTTGTTCATACCAAAATTGATGCTATTCTTCAACTGTTACACATGGATTTATTCGGTCCAGTAAGTGTTTTGAGTTTAGGACGTCATGCATATTGCTTGGTTATTACTGATGATTTTTCTAGATTTACTTGGCTCTTATTTTTAGAAATAAAAGATAAGACTCGTCATCTACTGATCAAATTCATGACCCATTGAAAAAACATCAAATGCATTCGAAATAATAATGGAACAGAGTTTTGCAATCATACTCTAAATGAATTTTATGACTCTAAGGGGATAGCTAGACAATTCAGTTCTTCCAAAACTCTATAACAAAATGGAGTTGCTAAAAGAAGAAATAGAACTTTAATTGAATCTGCCAGAACAATGTTATCAGCAGCCAAATTACCATCATTCTTTTGGCCTGAAGCTCTTAACACTGCATGTTACATTCAGAATCATGTTTTAATAAATAAGCAACAAAACATGACTCCTTATGAAATATTTTTCAAACATAAACCCAAAGTCAAATATTTCAAAACATTTGGATGTTTTTGTACTTTGTTATACATCTCATTCACAATTAAAATTTGATGAAAAAGCAAATGAATGTTATTTTGTTGGATATTCAGCCAAAAAAAACACATATCGGGTTTCTAATAGAAGATCTAAATAAATTGTTGAGTCATAATAAAACAGATGCAGGTTATGCTCCTTGATGGGTATATGATTATGTTTCTTTATTTAAAACTTTTAATCGATCTTCTAATGTCTCTACAGCTAATCAACCTTTGTCATCCTCAATTCAAGATATATTTACTGATTAAATTGGTCCTATGTTGTCTTTAGCTCTTAGAGGATCTTCAGATGTACCTTCTTCTTCAACTGTCATAGTTCTTCCATGAGTTTCTGAATCTAAAATGTCTTGTCTAATCCTGTTGTTGAGCAAGCTCCATAAGGTTCTGATTAGAGCTCTTCTTCTACTTAAAATAATCCAATTGATACCATTCAAGTTCCATTTGAAGATTTATCTATTGATCATGATAATCATCAAGAGGAGGATATTATGTATCACCCTGATGGAGGAAATTCTGTTGATGAACCAGTGGGTCACATGTCTAATTTAGATGAAATTATCTCTGAAGATACGATCCCTCAGTTGAGAATTCATAAAAATCATCCACTTGAAGCAATCATTGGTTCATTATCATAAGGTGTCAAACTCTAAGTCGATCCGGTACAATAATACATGCTTGTATTCATGGTTTATTTCTCAAATTATGCCAAAGAATGTTGAATGACATTAAAGGAGAACAATTGGGTTGAAGTTATGCTAGATGAGCTGATGCAATTCAAAAGGCTAAATGTATGGCATTTGTGTGAATTACCAAAAGGGTAAGCTGCTAATTGAAACTAAATGAATATTCAAAAACAAAATGGATGAAAAGGATGTGATTATTTGCAACAAGGATAGACTTGTAGTTTAAGGATTCTATCAGGTTGAAGGACTTGATTATGAATAAGTATATGCTCCAGTTGCTAGACTAGAAGCTATACGAATTTTTCTGGCTTATGCTTCATACAAGAACTTCAAAGTATATTTGATGGATGTCAAAACTACATTTTTATATGATGAGATGAAATAAGAAACCTATGTTTGTCAACCACCAGGTATTGAAGATCCTAATCATCCTGAGTATGTCTACAAGTTAGACAAAGTACTTTATAGCTTACATCAAGCATCTCGTGCTTGGTATGCTACTCTGACTGAATATTTTCTTGCAAATGGTTATACAAGGGGTGCTATTGATCAGACTTTATTCCTAAGGAAAACCGGTGAAGATATTATCCTAGTTCAAATTTATGTTGATTATATTATCTTCGGATCTACAAAGGAAGATCTGTGCAAGGAATTTAAAGCAGTGTTAAAAAAGAAATTTGAGATGAGCTCTATTGGAGAAATTTTGTTTTTCTTGGTTATCCAAGTTAAAAAAGATGACCAGGGTATACTGATTGAACCTAGAGGCTCAGGAAATCAAAATCAAGTTGATCAAGATAAAGTCACACGAGAACCAATACTTGCCACGCGAGAAGTACCTATCGCGCGAGCACTACACGAGAAGTTTAGAGTTTAGTACAAATAATTAGTTCTTAATGTAATTGTTACGCTTTTTATCATTTCCTGATTTCACATTCATTGTAATTCATTAAAAATCAGAGAACAATACAACTGAAAGTTATTTACTATCATTCTTATCTTCTACCTTTCTATATCGCAGTGATAATATTTCGTGTGATTGTTATGAGATCGATCTTATGTTATTCGTGATCCCTTACAGTTGTATCTTTATCCTATTGTATCTTTCGTCTTTATCTTTCATTATTGTGTTTAAAAGTTGTTTTTTTTTGTAACTTGGACCAGTTTTGTGTAACACAACAAATATGAAAAGAAGATTTCATTATATATGTGGTTTGATTCTAATAGTCCTGAAGAGTTTGATAAGGAATGGTACATAATTGTTTCTGATTTTGATTTAATTGATAATTCTTGGTTGTCTGACATTTATAATCTTCGACGAGATAGGATACCTGCATATTATCACGATAAGAAGTTGTCTGGGCGTATGCATACCACCTCAAGGTTCGAGAGTGAGAACCATTTTCTTGTCGATTTTATAATTCAAAGTCCATTTTAGTTGAGTTATTAAGTAACTTTGAAACAACAATAAAGGCTCAAATGTATTAGCATATTAGAAATGAGCATGAGACCATATATACTGGGAGACTGACATTTAGAGTTCATTTGCTATTAAAAAGGAAGCTGCCCAAATTTTTCGCGAATAATTTTTTGATCAACAATTAGAGATAGATGATGCCTTTATAGTTATGTATCTGTGTGCATTGTGACTTTTTTTTGAGTTTGCAAAAATTTTAAGTGAAAGATTTTTTCATTCATGTACTTCACATTTTAAGGTATGAGCTTGTTTTTTAATTAGTTTTTTTAATTAGTTTTTTAATAATGTTGTTCATTGCGTTTTCTGTTAATTATTTTGTATTCTCTTTTTATAGGTGTTTTAATTTGTATTTGTTTAAATGGTTTCGTTATGCATTATATCGGATACATTTTTTTTTTAATTTTTGTGCTTTTAATATGGTTTTTAAGTGTAATTATGTTAGTTTTTTTCTGTATCATGTGTTTTTTTTATTTCAGCCTTGTTCTTCTTTATTTATTCATTGTGTCTTTATACTTCATTATGTATTTTGTGTAGGTTCTATTTCAAAAGAAGATATGACAATATCATGTAGCTACAACAGGTTTGAGAAGTTTTAGAATGCTATATAGGCATATTTTCTATGTTCTTAGACTTTATGATATAATATAGTTCCCAAAAAAGTATGTCTTTAGGCGTTGGACAAGGGGCGTTGTTTATGATTGTTGGGTCTAATGAGGCTGGTGCAACCAAAACCCAATACTTAGCTTTATTTTGGTACATCTACAATGGACTTCCGAAGACAATGTTTATTTCTGAAGCCAAGTCAAAAGTTTTCCAAAGCCAAGCAAGAAGAACTTCCAAAGAGAGTTACTCTTCGGATATACCATGAAGACCAAGACAAGGAGTAGTTGATTCTGAAGAAGTTGTTTCTTCCGAAGCGAAAGTGACTTCGGAAGATTTCATGTCTTCCGATGTACACTTACCTTCGGAAGAACCAACTTTGACTAGTGGACAAAAGTAAGTATTCTGTCAGTATAGTCAACTACTTTATTGACAGACTGCATGGAGCTTCTCCATGCGGGTATGTTTGACCTTACTTTATCCACTGTTCATCTATCATAGATTAGTACAGTCACCATACTTAGTTGGTGACAAAAGGTAAGTCATGGACTTGTCATGACTATACCTAATTCTAGGATAATACTTTATCTTAGTTAAAATACTTCTAGCAACTGTAGTATTTTGTCTAGTTGTATTTTCCAGCTTGTTTTCCAAGTATAACTGACTGTAGATAGCAGTATATATAGTTCTGATTGTAAGCTCATTAGAGCAAGTGCTAAGACAGAGTTTTGTAATCTTTGAGTTGAGAATTCATATATACAAGTATCATGAAACTTATTCTTGTGTCTTGCTTACTTAATATACTACTGTCAACTCTTAGAGCATTATGTTATCATCATCTGAGTGATATCAAGTGAGTTTAAGAGAGAACCATTATGTTGAGTGACTTATAGCGATCCTGCTATTGGTATCACAGCATCCAGGCTCTTGATTGTGAGATCTTACCATCCCAAATCATCTTGACTTTTCACTCATACACTCACCTCACTCAAAATGGCCACGAACCAGAAATCTCCGTAATTTGAAGTGGGTACGATGACTAAAGCTCATATCATCACTCCTGAAAATTTCAGATCCTAGAGGATGCGGATTGAAGGCTTCATCAAGTATCAAGATATCCAAATGTGGAGATCTATCATTAATGGTCCTTACAAACCAAAGGTGGCATCACCTGATGGGAAATGTGGCATGATAGAAAAGGACGTTGAAGACTACTCAGATGAAGACCACAACAAGCTAGACATCGACAACAAATCCATGACTATACTACTTATAGCCATAACAAACTCCATCATGGTAGGCTTTGAGCACTGCAAGACAGCCAAGGAACTCTTTGATGCTTTGACTTAGATGTACTTTGGTTCTAATGACTCTAAGAAAGACTCCATGAAGCTGCAGTTTGAAAAATTTACCTTATTACTAGAGAAACTCTTAGCCAGCAATATTTCAGGTACATGGATCTTATCACTTCACTTCAGTCAGTTGGAGTTTCTCTTGAGAAAAAAGACCTAACAAGGAAGTTCATGAGTGCAATTCCTCAAGAGTGGACTTTCTACTATGTCTCTATCAAGAGATCAGAGAACTTAAATAGTCTCACAATGACTAAACTATTTGGTATTCTTGATGGATACCGAGTAGAGATGGAAACTCAGAAAGGTCATCAGATAAACAGAATATCTGGTCCTTCCACTAGCAATGCTCTTCACGTTGTTGAAAGAGCAAGATCTAGTTAGTCCCAGTTATACCTAAACTACCCTCAACAGCCTTCTTCATCCTCTTGGCCATACATCACTTTCCCTGAAACACCTAAGTCTCAGCAAGCTCAGCAAAATTCCTTCTAGGATAGCGGTTCCTTTGTTTCAAGAAGTGATCGCTCTAGTGACTTTCAATTCTGCTTTAATGATCTAGAGTGCTTTAGCCCAGATGATGTGGAGTACATGGACATTGTCCAGCAAATGGCTCTCTTAACCTACAGAGCCAAAAAGTTCTTCAAAAGGACAGGAAGGCAATTCCCTCAGAACCCAACTAACAGCAAGTTTGGGTTCGACAAGACCAAGGCAAAGTGCTACAACTGCAGCCAACTCGAATACTTTGCCAGGGAATGCAAGGCTCCAAGATCCAACCCTGGAGTCCCACAGGCCATTCAACATCCTGCTTCAACCAAAGCTACAACAACGCCTTCTGAGCAGCAATCTGCAGTAGTTGCTCAAGAAGTGGATTGGAGCTTCATGGTGCAGGATGTGACTCCAGCTCAAGCATTCATGGCTAGCACTGAGGATGCAAAGGTACATGAGCATCTTTGCACCCCAGCCTGTGTTGAAAAGGTTAAGATATATCAGGACTATAACAACGAAATTAGATTGATATTGAGTCCTTAAATATCCTAAAATTTGATTTCAAAAAGGCTGAATCTGACTATAAAATGAAAATTGATGAGTTAGAGAAAACAGTTTCGGTTTTGAAACATGAACACACTAACTACAGGACTCAGATCAAGGATCTAATTTCCGAACTAACTGAAGCTCAAGCTAAGCTAGTAATAGCTGAGGCTCAAGTACAGAAGTATGCCATTAAGGAGCATAACTTCAAAACTATTCTTGCATCATCCTCCCACTCTAAGGATTGTTACTAAAACAAGAAAGGGTTGGGAACCAATGAAATTGCTCCACCATACTCATTTGTGTCTATAAGATAAACAAGGTGTGGTATTGAAGAGTAAGAGGTTCCATCTGTTGACCCTTATCCTTTTGAGTTGAAGGATGACTCAATCACTACTGAGAAGGGTAAGGTAGAAAATCTGACCCACACTGCTGAAACTCAACCCCTGCCCACCAAAGAAAGAAAAAGAAGAGCAAAGATAGCAAGGAAAACTGCTAAGAAAATAGCAGAGTCAAAGTTGAAGATAGACCCTAAGCAAAAAGGTGTTTTCAGCTCAACAAGATTCCAGGTAGTGGAAAATCCTAACTCTGAGGAGCTAAGTAGTACCAGCTCACTTCCTCAGAAAAAGGATCTCAAGCTAAAGGGGAAGGATGGTGAATCTATAAAATGCAAGAAATAACAACCACCTATCCCCAAAAAAAGAACGTTGAATGTATATTTTGTGACTTGCAAAATCATATGGCCAAAGATTGTTACTACAATCCTGCAAGCACTCACTATGCATGTCATACGAAGAAGGAAGGAGCCAAGGAGGACTTCACACTTAGACCATTCCAAGTGGCCCAAGTGAAAAAGGAAAGGCAAATTTCTCTCTGAAGCCAAGCTACTCTCGGAAGATAACTCTTCCGAAGGGAAAACAGCTTCGGAAGACAAGTTGAAAATTTCTAAGTCTTCTTCCGTAACAAAATGTCCTCGGAAGCAAGTTCTTCTAAAGGCAAAGGAGTTTCGGAAGCAAAACAAAGAAAAAACCTTTCCTTGAAATCTTCCGAGAAGAAGACTCCTTTGGAAGAAAAGGTGGTTATGGCTTCTTTGGAGTACAAAGAAGCCTCGAAAACAAATCTGGCTGCTCAAGCCTGCTCTAGCTCATCAATATTGATCAACCACAGAATGGAGTAAAAGATCAAACATGATGTGGCAGCCTAATCCTCTTCTTCAAAAAATGAATCTCGACTATCATGCATTCATTTTGGTTCAATTACTTCTGAAATGGAACAGCCCAAGACCAATAAGGCCTGGGTTTCTAATAAAAACTAACTCTTTCACCTTATGTGCAGGGACATCTATATAATAAAAATAGCAATCTTTGGATTGTGGACAGTGGATGCTCAAGGCACATGACTGGAAATAAGGCTCTCCTACAATAACTTGAGCATTTTAATGGAGGCCCTTTGCAGTTTGGAGGTGAAGCTAGAGGATACATATCAGGTAGAGGTTGTGTATCCAATGGTAAGTTAAAATTTGACAAAGTTAACTTTGTCAAACGGCTTAAACAGAATTTACATAGTGTTTCTCAATTCTATGATCAAAAGCACCAGACGCTTTTTACAAAATGAATTCATCATTCTCAAACCTTTGATGACAATTCCTTAGGAATTGGTGCTTCTTAGATCTCCCAGAAGAGGGAATATGTATAAGCTGGACATGAACAATGCTTCTCCTTTGAGTGAAGTATCATGCTTTCTTTCCAAAGAAAATGGTGATGAGTCCACTCTATGGCATAAGAGAATATGCCATGTCAACTTCAAGACCATGAACAAGTTAGTCAAGAATGACTTGGTACATAGTGTGCTAAAGAAGGAATTTATTTGTAGGTATAATTGTGTTGCATGCCTGAAAGGAAAGCAACACAAAGTACCTCATAAATCCAAAGAAGTGAATTCTATCACCACTCTATTATACTTGTTACACATGGATCTCTTTGGTCCTACAAGTATACCGAGCTTTGAAAATAAATCATACTGCCTTGTGATTGTTGATGATTTCACCATATATACATGGGTTTTCTTTTTATGAACAAAGGATAAAACTGCTGAAATTTTAAAATCTTTTATTCTTGAAATTGAGAACGAGATAGATCAAAAGGTAAAAATATTAAGAAGTGACCAAGGGACTGAGTCAAGAACCTGAATTCAAGAATCAAGTTCTTGACTCATTCTGTAATTCTAAGGTAATCACCAGACAATACAATGCTCCTAGAACTCCTCAACAGAATGGTATTGCTAAGAGGAGAAATAGGACACTTATTAACGCTATTAGGACTATGTTGGATGATTCAAAGCTACCTCTAACATTCTGGGCAGAGGCAGTCAGCACTGCTTAACACAAAGGACAATTTAGCAAAATTTGTTGAAAAGTGGGATGATGCTTGTTGGAGCATATATTGTCATATATAGTGTATCTGTCGCTTGACGAATAGTCTAGGCTTAATGTATTACACCTGATATGTTGTAAACATATGAAACTGGGTCATTCGCAGGAGCATATGCGAATGAGACTTAGTCGTACGACTGAGCCAGGCTAAAGGACCAGTCGTGCGACTAAGAGATGCGATTAGGGCATTCGTAAGACTAAACCATAAGAATGGTCTAGTCATACGATTGAACCATATGCATGGTCCAGTCGTACAATTGAACCATACGCATGGACCACTCGCATGAATGGGCCCAGTCGCATCTAATATAGGCCGAGGCTTATATATACCAGTTTCAATGTGTAGAGAGATGGGGATTCCAGAGGGAGTTTGCCCGGAGCCTAGGGCTGCTGGATGAGAGGGGAGATCATGCTCGATCTCCCCTTGCCAAGAGTATTGATTCTTATGTTGTAACGAGCTTGTAATCATTAGGTTTTATTAATGAAACCAATTTTTGATAGTTCGTGTTATATATTTGACTTTTGGTTTTGGTTGTTTATCCTTCCGTCAAGAACAGGCTCGGATGTTTACCGATCCGGCGACTTCACAATTGGTATCAGAGCCGGTTACTGCTGGAATGATCTAACAATCATTCTAGCAACCCGAGCTCTTGATTTCTGGATCGAGTTCAGGTTCTTTGACGTTATACCCACTTCGTGTTCTTCGTGTTTTGCTCAGATCTTGTTACGTATGTTGTTTCTATGTTAAAATCGAACTCAAAACCACGTTCTGATCACCCTTTCAAATCTGATGATGTCTATTTTGGTTCGAATCATGTAAAATTCGTCGGATTGGGGTTTTTGGCAGCCTTGGCGACTGCAGAACTGAAAATCTACGTGCAAACCCGTTCATGCGACTGGACCATGCGAATGGACCAGTCGTGCGACTGGACCATGCTAATGGACCATTCGTGTGACTGGACCATGCTAATGGACCATTCGTGTGACTGGACCATGCGAATGGACCATTCGTGTGACTGGACCATGCTAATGGACCATTCGTGTGACTGGACCATGCGAATGGACCAGTAGTGCGACTAGACCATGCGACTGGACTAGTCTTATGTGAGTCGTGCGACTGGACCTGTCTTATGTCCAGTCTTATGTTCAGTTACACGAATATATCATTCGTATAATTCATTCACACGACTGTGATCAGTGTACTCCATGTCATACTAATGAAAGGTGTTCCAGACCAAAAAAAAAGAGACTGGAATTGCCTCTTGCACAGATTTGAGGATGAGAAAAGCACATTCACCTTGAGTTTCTTTTGTCCAAAAAAGTTTGATGGATACCCCATTATTCATTGGACATCCAGAATAGGTGAATGTTGTTAGAACACGAAAGAGAGAAGAGAAGATGTCAGCTGTCGGTGCTGATTTTGTGGGGTAGTCGGGAGCATCTGACTATTTATGGGCCAATCAAGTTATATTTATCCGCACAGAGAGGATTCTCATTCTTAGGGGGATTCCATGTATAGAGAAATTGAAGACGCAATCAGAAAGTGATGATGTGAGCAGGTTTCTGATGATGAATCTACGTGCATGCTGATTTGTTTGATATTGTCAGCTGTGGATTGGAACCTTCAACCTTTTGCCCAATACATCGTATGAAGACGCCAGGAGAGCACAATGTTTATATATTGGGATATGCTGAATGTGAGGGGGAATTTCTACAGTTGTTAATGTTAATCAGGTTAGACTGTGTGAAGATTGAAGCAATGGAAAATTGTTCCTGACATTATAACGAAAAATCAGTCATATGGGGAATCTTGCTGCTATGATAGTGTTCTGCAAAGTAAACGAAAGCTATTATGCCAAAATTCATTTTCAGGGATACTATAGTAACCTGACGGATCGAAAACGTTGCCTAATATGGTTGTTTGTTTGATTCTATTGGAAACCAGAGCAATGATTGACTGAAGATTGTAAGAGGTGTTATCTACTATTCGCAAGCAACGTCCAAGGGGGATTTTGTTGGAGCATATATTGTCATATATAGTGTGTCCGTCGCTTGATGAATAGTCTAGGCTTAATGTATTACACCTGATATGTTATAAACACATGAAACTGGGTCATTCACAGGAGCATATGCGAATGAGACTCAGTCGTACAACTGAGCAAGGCCAATGGACCAGTAGTGCGACTGAGAGATGCGATTGGGGTATTCATAAGACTGAACCATAAGAATGGTCCAGTCGTACGATTGAACCATACGCATGGTCCAGTCGTACGATTGAACCATACTCATGGTCCACTCGCACGAATGGGCCCAGTCGCATCTAATATAGGCCGAGGCCTATATATACCAGTTTCAATGTGTAGAGAGATAGGGATTTCAGAGGGAGTCTGCTCGGAGCCTAGGGTTGCAGGATGAGAGGGGAGATCATGCCCGATCTCCCTTGCCAAGAGTCTTGATTCTTATGTTGTAACGAGCTTGTAATCGTTAGGTTTTATCAATGAAACCAATTTTTGATACTTCGTGTTATATATTTGACTTTTGGTTTTGGTTGTTTATCCTTTCGTCAGGAACAGGCTCGGATGTTTACCGATCCAGCGACTTCACAATGCTATCTTAGTTGGATACTCTTCAAGCTCCAAAGCTTATAGAGTATACAACTTAAGAATCAACAATTTGAGGAGTCATCCAATATTGTTATCAATAAGCACACTCCTTGTGTTAAGGGGAATGGCCCTGAATATATCTTCAACTTAGAATTGTTTCCTAAGTATTCTAAACCTTCTTGTGAGACTGTTTCAGTTAGAACAGGTGGACAAATAGATCCTTATGCAGATCAAATGTTTGAGTTGCCAAGACCTCTTCCAAGATCTTAAAGAAGACGTGAAGATCAAGCTCCCATAGCTGGTAATCTAGAGAGTCTCACCATCTCTAGAACCAATGGAGCATCAACAAGTTGTTAGGCACATTAGCCCCAATCTTCACAACAGACAACTTCAGAAATCAACACCAAGCTGATAAAGACAGTGACTTGGAGAAACAGGAAACTGTTGATCATGATTCACAGCAACTCATGACTGATGTTGTAACACATTCATTGAATCAGTCCTTATTAAATGAATGTAAGACAATAGCTGGTGGTGATATTCAAAATCCTGAGCAAAACATCTCTAAACTGGATCTATCTCTACAACTAGATGTGATTCCTAGGCTTAGGATCCACAATATCCATCCAACTGAGAACATCATTGGGAATGTCATAGAGGGAGTAAAAACAAGGAGTCAAACCCATCAAGGGAATGTCTGCTTGTATTCATGCTTCCTCTCCCAAATTGCACCCAAGAAAGTGGAAGAAGCCTTAAAGGACAACAATTGGGTTGAAGCAATGCAAGAGGAGTTGCTTCAATTCAAGGGGCAAAAGGTATGGAACTTATGTCCTCTACTAAAAGGCCAAGTCCCTATAGGTACAAAATGGGTGTTCAGGAACAAGAAGGATGACAGAGGTTTGATTATCAAGAACAAGACCAGACTTTTTGTTTAAGGATACACACAAAAGGAAGGAATTGACTACACAGATGTTTTTGCACCTGTTGCAAGACTTGAGGCTATTAGGATCTTTCTTGCTTTTGCAGCATACAAGAACTTCACTGTCTACCAACTTGATGTGAAATGTGCATTCCTATATAGGGATATCGATAGGGAAGTCTATGTGTGCCAGCCACCTGGATTTGAGGATCCATAGCATCCCAACTATGTGTGCAAATTGGACAAGGCACTCTATGACCTACATCAAGCACCTAGGCTGTGGTATGAGACTTTGTCTCAATATATTCTCAAGAATGGCTATACCAGAGGCACCACAGATAAGACATTATTCATAAAGAAATCTGGTAAGGACATGCTTCTCGTACAAGTCTATAGGATGATATCGTATTTGGTTCCTCAAATGACCAAATGTGTAAAGACTTTGAGAGCACCATGAGGAAGAAGTTTGAAATGAGTTCAATGGGCAAGATGGACTTCTTCCTTTGAATTCAAGTAAAGCATATGAATAAAGGGATTTTCATCAGTCAATCTTGTTGGTACACATGTCCCTAGTTCTAGTTCTAGTGAGCTTAAATGTAATTGACTTTCATTTTGTAACACTGATGTAATGTTTGATATATGTAATGAAAACTCTTCGTTGAATGTTTATTGGTTGTTGAATGTTATATCTATTCATATGATTGATTGTTACATGCTTATATGAACATGTTATATAGGTTTACAGTTGTTAGACATAGTTCTGTATGGTTAAAGGCTCAGGAATATGTTTAACTAAGTCTCATGATTCAGTCGCATTATTGGACCATGCGAAAGGGCCAGTCGCACGATGGAACCAGGTGATTGAGCCATACGCACGATTGAGTCATAAGACTGACTCAGTCATACGAATGAATCAATCGTTCGACTCAGTCGCATGACTGAGCCATACGCATGGCTCAGTCGTACGAATGAAACCTGTAACCTATAAATACCACTTAATTCGTGGAAAAAGAAAACACTTCGAGAATTCTTGACCCTAGCCGTCCCAGTTCATCCGGAGAGTCCCTTCCAACTTCATAGATCTTTTTTGATCTATTCTAATCAATTCTTAACGTATTCTAATAGTTAGTTTTGATCGGATTAACGTTCTCCCTGATTGGATCGCCAATCAAATAGGATTCCGCACTATTTAATATGGTTTCACGTGGAATCAGTTAGTACTCCATACGTTCATGGCCCTAAAAAATGGTATCAGAGCCATGGCTCTTGATTCTACGAGGATTCGATCGCGTTTTTGCAAAAGTCAATGTTTTTAATCAAAAGATCCGTTCTTGTTGCATTAAAATTCAGTTTTTACGAGTGCATGTGTTCAAAAGTTAGTCTTTTTCGAGTTTCAGCCGATTAAGGTTTTCAAATTGTGTTTTTGGTCGAATTGCGTGAAAATTTTGAAAAATTTCGAATTCTGCAGTCTCAGTCGCACGATTGATTCAATCGCACGACTAAACTTCATTTGCACAGCACAATCGCACGATTGGCACAGTCGGTTGTTCAAACACACAATTGGCCTAGTCGTTTGTTCATTCGCACGATTGTCCTAGTCGTCTGCTCATTCGTACGACTAAGCTCAATCGCACGGTTGAGTCTCAGTCGCACCCCCAATCGCATACCCTATCAGATTGTCAAGTTTTCAGACTAGTTCATTATGGATACATATCACTTTGCTCTCTCAGCCGGGAAGGACTCCAGAATTCAGAATCTTTTGCTCTTGGAGAATGAGATCGGGAATCACAACAAACCACCAAAGCTTCTGTCTCTTGACGAATATCCTCAATGGAAGCAATGGTTTGAGATTCATCTGAATGGAGTGGACACAAACTTATGGAGCACTATTGAGACTGGCTACACTGTGCCAGTTGGAGCTGATGGTATTCCACTAACTCTAAGTGGTTTGAGTAACGCACAAAAACTTGCATACAATGCTGAGAAGAAGGCCTATGCTTTGTTGACACAGTCCATTCCGAATGACATTTTCCATCAGCTCTCAGAACACAAGCAATGCAAAAAGTTATGGAAGGCTCTTGAGAAACATTATGAAGGAAATTCAACACTTAAGTCTCTAAAGGCTAAAGCTTTGAAGAAAGAATTTGATAACTTCTCGTCTATCGGGAATGAAAGTTTGGATGATGTGATCAACCGCTTCTATCATTTAATGAGTGAACTGCACACTCATGGGGTTAAAACGTTCATGGAAGATAAAGTGTCGAGTTTGGCTGATGGGTTACCTGATAAATGGGATTCATTTGTTTCCACTTTAAGACATAATGTTGTGCTGGAGACATTAGACATAAATGATTTCGTCATGAAATTGAGGGAGGAAGAGGTTCGACATAAGTACAAGTCTAAGAAGGGTAACTACACTCAAAATCCTTCTTTCTACAATGTAACTCCTACTACAGTGTCTTCTAGTGCACCTTTGCAGACTGCTTTCGTGTCTAACACATCTGCAAGCATCCTAAGTGCATCCTCAAGTTGTGAATCAGGTGGATCATCAAGTTTCCAATTCAGTGCTCCAGAAATTCAACCGACGAAGTTAACTACAGAGAATTTAGGCAAAGTAACTGTTGAAGTTGCTAAGGAGCATATGGATTTACTTGCTTCTGTTGTCCAATCGTATGATGGGTTAGTTGCAGGAAAGATTGGATATTGCCATCTAGCAGATGAAGATTATGAGCAGGTTGATGAAACAGAGCTTGAACGGATGGATATAATGTGGGCTCTCGCTAGTGCTGTGCGTAGAGCAAAGAAGTTTGTTAAAAGATAGGACAGAACCTGGTGGCTACAAAGGATACAACTTTTGGATTTGACAAGTCAAAGGTCATCTCTTTCAACTGCGGTGAAAAAGGCCATTTCAAGAGAGAGTGTGTCAAACCTAAGAAGACAGGAAATGGCAACCCATTTTCATCATTTAACAGGCAGGATAAGGACAGGACTCCAAAGGCAACATCAAACAGCCATGACTCCAAAGCAATGGTACCATAGGGTGATGAAGGACAAGACTGGTCCTTCCGTTTCTTATCCGATGGTGAAGCTAACATTGCATTGGTTGATGATCTGAACGAAGACTCAACGAGTGAGGGGGAGAACTTAGTTGAGCTTGATACTGCTGATGTGAATGAGACTATGGCTGTTGTTGATCAACTAGTGCAGGATGAACTAAATGTAGAATCTGCAGCACACCAGGAACCCCAAGCTGCTTTCATGGCTGGCAGCTCTACATCTGCACAGGTAGAATCGAAAGACGATCTCTTTGATAAACATGCTTGCGTTGAATGTAATAAGTTTAGGGAATGCATCGATCTGAAATTTGCTAGGTTATTAGAACATAATGATAACTTAGTAAATGACTTAAAACTTTGCACTGAGGCAAATAGAGTATTAAAGCAAAATGAAAGCAGCTTTAAAGAGAAAATTGATTTGCTGAGAAAACAATTAAAAGAAACTGAGGTTGTTGCTTTTAACCAAGAAAATGACATAAAGTTTTACATTAAAACAATTGAGGAAACTAAAAAGGACATAGCAGTTTTACAAGTTGAAAATGAATCCTTAAAGCAAAAACTACATAGTTTAGCTAGTTCCTGTCATATCTTGAAAAACTTGGATAAAGAAAGAAACAACGGGGAAGGGTTGGGTTATAAAGTTGTGCCTCCACCACATGAGATCCTCCTGAACACCAAACAGAGACCTGTTAACAATAATCCTATCAAGGACCATGTGGTGACTACTCTTCTGGTCAGTGATCCGGACACTGTAGTTAAACTTTCTCCTCCGATTTCTGATCAGAAGACTTCAACATCAGACACAAAGGATAAAACCATCATTGAGGACCGGGTGGAAAAGGATGATAATGTACCTCTTGGGTCGGGTTAACAATTTGCTGTAACCCAACCTAAGACTTCAAAACCTACTCAGTCCAAATCGGGTAAGCAAGATCTCAATCATTTTAAAAAATAAAGTAATCATAATGTTAAACAAATCAGATTTTGAAAATAAATCACTGGCAAGTCACTGGCATCACACACAAGTCACTGGCAAGTCTGTGATGCCTGAGGTGAAACCTGCTTTTGAAAATAAATCTAAAGTTCAAACTGTAAATCAGTCATCGGTTTACCACAAACAAGCCTTACACAAGGATGGTTTGTGGAAAGCTAAAACATCTAACATGTCTGATAGTGTTGATAAGCAGAAGAATGAGGCTTCTCCAACTCCAAAAGGACAGTGGGTCGAGTTTGTAATGTGCGATGCCTCAGGGAAACCCAAGCCAGTAAAGGCTTGGGTCCCCCTCCTTAACTAATTATTTTCTATTGTGTGCAGGTTGTCCGCTATAGTGCTTCTACCAACACATGGATTGTAGATAGCAGAGCATCCAGACACATGACGGGAAATCAGTCTCTCCTTTTCAACGTCAAACAAATTAGACGGGGACAAGTTTTTTCGCTGGAAACAAAGGAGGCTACATTACAGCACAAGGAGAAGTAGGTAATGGAAAGGTAAAGTTTGATAAAGTAAATTATGTTCAACAGTTGGAAAAAAATTTGCTTTCAGTTTCTCAAATAAGTGACAAGGGCTTCAAAGTAATGTTTGACAATAGGAAGTGTTACATTCTGAAGAAGGAGATGGAGATTCCTGAGGAGCACATTTTAATGTCAGCATCAAGGTACAACGATTTGTACGTCTTGGACATGTCAAATGCTTCTACTACTGAGTCCACTGTTCAGTGCTTTTTGTCAAAGGCAATAGAGAAGGAGTCCATCTCTTGGCACAGGAGAATGGCACACGTAAATCACAGGAAGATGAATCATCTGATACGTAACAACCTAGTTGAGGGAGTTACTGTAAAGAACTTCAAACTTCCAGAATTTTGTGTCTCGTGCAAGAAGGGAAAGCAGACCAGGAAGTCTCATAACACCAAGCATGTTAACTCTATCGTGTTGCCCCTGGAGCTACTGCATATGGATCTTTTCGGTCCCGTCAGCACCAAGAGTATCACTGGAGACTGGTACTGCTTTGTAGTCACAGATGACTACTCACGTTTCTCCTGGGTGATGTTTTTGAAAGCTATGTCTGAAACATTTGGATCGTTCAAGGTGCTTGTCAATACACTGGAGTCTCTCTACAATCTGAAGGTCAGGAAGTTTCGATCAGAAAATGGAACTGAATTCAAGAATCAGTGGATGGATGCTTTCTGCAAGGAAAAGGGAGTTGTTCATCAGTTCAACTCTGCATACACACCACAGATGAATGGAGTTGTTGAACGCAAGAATAGGAGCTTGTTCGAGACTGCAAGAACTATCTTGGCAGATTCAAAACTGCTAATACAGTTCTGGAATGAAGTTGTTGCCAATGCGTGCTACATGCTTAATCGTATGTTAGTAGTCAAGCGGCATGGGAAGACTTGCTATGAGTTGCTTCAGAAGCGCAAACCTAACCTGGAGTATCTGGAACCATTCGGAGCTCCATGCACGTTACTGAAGAAAACTCCGGAGGGAAAGTTCAGCGAGAAAGTAGATCAGGGGATCTTTCTTGGATACAGCATACCAGACAAATGGGTTTATAACAACTCGACAGGTCAGGTAGAAGTGTGGTGCAACGTCGATGTGCAACGATACACCATCCCCCTGCTGGAAAAGGTCCGTCATCATTCTTCGACTGTGATGGCTTTTTCAAATCATTCAACCTTCCTCAGATAGATTCAGATGAAGAGATTGCTGCTCAGATGATGTACGATGTCCTAAATACACCGAATCTGGATATCAGCAATATGGCACCGGATAGTGGTGCTTCGGGATCTTCAGCAGCTGCTAAGAACGAGAGTGATGATTCATCAGACGATGAAGAAGTAGTTGAGACAAGCAATGAGCATAACGTTAATCAAGATGGAAGCTCAACAGATGCTGAACATGCATCAGGGAATTCAGATACTGAGCCTACCATCACGAATCTGGATACTAAAGTTGTCATTCCTACGACACATGGGACTAGGATCAATGTGAATCATCCCCCGGAGACTATCATTGGGGATCTTCACTCCGGTGTGCAGACGAGAAATCAGCTATACTCTGCTGATTATGCTGCAATTATGGAAAAGGGCTACATGAATGATGGGGCTTTCAAATGTTTTGTTTCTTAAATCGAGCCCAAACACGTAAGTGATGCCCTGAAGGATGAGGCCTGGGTCAACGCGATATAGGAGGAGTTGCTACAGTTCAAGAAGCTTGGAGTGTGGGCACTCGTTGACAGGCCCAAAGGAGTGAAAGTGATTGGCACCAAATGGGTGCTACGCTGCAAGAAGGACGACCAAGGTGTCGTAATCAGAAACAAGGCAAGATTTGTCGTTCAAGGCTTCAGACAAGTAGAGGGAGTCGACTACAACGAAGTGTTTGCACCTGTGGCTAGAATGGAAGCAATCCATATCTTCCTAGCCTATGCATCTTATATGAAGATCAAAGTATTTCAACTAGATGTAAAGAGTGCATTCCTTCATGGGGAAATCCGTGAAGAAGTCTACGTCAGTCAACCCGAAGGATTCGAGGATCCTTACCATCGGGACAGTCTACAAGCTGGACAAGGCTCTGTACGGGCTACACCAAGCTCCTCGAGCCTGGTATGAGAAGCTCTCCACCCACCTGTTAAAGCATGGTTTTCACCGGGGTGTGACTGACTGCATGTTGTTTATCAAAGAAAAAGATGGAGATTTACTAATGGTGCAGATTTATGTGGATGACATAATCTTCGGTTCTCGAAACGAAGAATTATGTAAAGAATTCGAATCTGTGATGAAGGCAGAATTTGATATGAGTGCAATGGGAGAGATGAAGTTCTTGCTAGGTTTACAGGTGGATCAGACACCTACTGGCATCTTGCTGCATCAGACTAAGTATGTTGGAGACATTCTAAGTCGCTTTGATATGGAAAATGTCACTGTTGCTGGCACCCCTCTGGCCATAAACCATGATGTGGCACCAGGTGAAAATAGGGATTTGGTGGATGCCACTATGTATCGTGGGATGATCGGATCTCTCACGTATCTCACTGCCTCGTGTCCAGATATCATGTATGGCACATGTTTATGCTCCAGATATCAAGCCAAACCAAAAGTAAATCATCTCATCGGGGTGAAAAGAATTCTTCATTATCTGAAGGATACTCCAACACTGTGGTTGTGGTATCCTCACGATGATGACTTTGAGCTAACAGCGTACAATGATTCAGACTATGGTGGCTGTAAAACGAACTTCAAGTCAACATCAGCAGGGTGTCAGTTCTTTGGAAGGCGTTTAGTCACTTGGCAATGCAAGAAGCAGACATCTGTTGCCTTGTCAACATGTGAAGCTGAATACATTGCTGCTGCAAGTTGCTGCTCTCAGATCATTTGGATCCAACAGCAAATGCGGGACTACGGTCTGCAATTTTCTAATACCGCTATATTTGTTGATAACTCTGTCTCCATAGCTGTAACTAAAAATCCTGTTCAACACCCTAAAACAAAACACATCGGCATAAAGTATCATTTCATACGTGATTGCTATGAAAAACAACTAATTGATGTGGTTAAAATAAACATGGATTTTCAACGCGTCGACCTCTACACCAAACCGTTTGATAAACCCAGGTTAAAATAAACATGGATTTTCTAGAAGAGACAAATGCTTAGTCTGACACTTGTTTAAATTTTTTTCTTTTTCTTTTTATTTTCTTTTATTTATCTTATTTCAATTTCCTGTCTTAAAAAATCCAAAAACACAAAAAATATTTTCGGTTTTAGAATTTTAGGGGGAGATTAGTTTAGTTTCAGTATTTATTTACTTAAAAAAAAGGGGAATGGCGGATAAGCTAAAAAGGCAAAAATAATATATTTAAGAATGTGATTCAATGCTATGGAAAGTGATAGTACACAGGCGTCGAGTTACTTGGAACACCAAAAAGATTTTCAATTTTTGCAAATTTAGTTTAATTAAATCATAGAAAATTGTTAGTCAGAGAATTCTAAGTCTGACAAATTGGGAAAATGATAGTACGCTTGTTTGTAACTGTAATTACACGGAAAAAATCGATCTAGGGAGGTGCTAGTTCATTATACGATGTGTCGGTAGGTTCAACACAAAGACTAGTAGACACCATTGGTGACTCAACTTAAAATTAAATCAATCAACAAGTTGTGGGTTCTCATGGTATCTCTGGTTTGCACAATCAATCAACTTCCAATAAGGGGTGAGAAGTAATTGAATGCCACAAGTGTGTGCAAAGACCTGAAAAATAGAGCAAAAAGATGACAAACGTCACTGAAAAATTGTATATTATAATATATTGCTCTAAGAAGAAGATAGGTATTGCGCCTCTCTGCTGTGCGATGTCACTGACCTGAGGCTTGGCATAACCTATCCGTTCTAAGAATTCATTGTTGGTTGCGCCTCTCTGCTATGCGATGGCACTGACCTGAGGCTTGGCATCTCTTTGGAAGCTCTTAGAACCAAAATCTTCTAATTCCCAGGACCGCTCAAAAATCTCCTGAGGAAGATCGATTACCATCTACCTGTGGGACACACAAATATTTGTTGATCTAATTCATCTAATTAATCACTGGTGTGTGTTCAAAAATCTGTGTATGGATTTAAGTGGACAAGTATACTGACAATCGTCGTGGCTGCACTGCCTGATGTTCAAAATCAGTGTGTGTTACATATCAGATCAAGCATGATTTCCAGTTAAAGCTTAGAAGTCTCAAATGAATGAGAAACTATGATATGTAAATATGTTAGTTTCCATTTCAATATATATAAAAGTTCCAAGTAATTGAGTTTATGCCTATCTGATTCCATATGAATCTGTCTTAGAAAAGATGTTAATGCTAAGAGGCTACTCCACCCTACCCTAACAAAATCACAAAAACATGTTTATTTTGTTAGTTTATTTTTTCAAGTTATTTGTAAAGTGTGTCAGTGTCGGACTGTGCTATGTTATTCATCTTTGAATAGGTCACACAATGAACTTAACGTTAATCTTGAATCACTTGTTTCTGAAAAAGTAAAAGGATCACGTCTGAGGTGATCAGGTGGATAAATGGATCACGTCTGAGGTGATCAGGTGGATAAATGTGACAGGATCTCAGCCTCTCTCGTTGATCAATTAGATTATGTTTGCAGCGGATTTAGCTCATTAATTAGCAATTAAAGCAAGAATCATAAAAGATATTTCAAATTAAAGCATGAACATAGAGAGAAGAGTTTCTGCAAAACAATAAATGTTCTATTGGTTCGCACGTTTCGGCAATTAAAACAGTATGGTTACCCATCCTTTTATAGGCGGCAAAAGGATGGCATGATGTCCTTTTTCTGACATCACTGAATATTCAAATTACAACTGACAAAACATAAAACTACTGAAGATGTCAACAACTGACATCTTCTTACAAAAGTTCCTAAGTACTGACAAAAGTAAACTACTGAAACTATAACAACTGAAGAATATTCTCTTCAGCTGTTGTATAACTACTGACACAAAATAAACTTCGGAAAAGGAAAAACCACCACAACAACTGAAGAGGACTTCTTCAGTTGTTGAGACAAACTCTGTCTTCAGTACTTGGTCTTCAGACTTGGCTTCGGAAGATGAAACTTCGGAAGATGTTACTTCGGAAGATGTAACAACTGATGACTTCAGTAGATATCATCAGTTGTTGTCTTCAGTCTTTTTCTTCAGACTTTGCTTCGGAAGATAGAACAGCTTCGGAAGATGTAACGACTGATGATCTCAGTAGATATCATCAGTTGTTGTCTTCAGTCTTGTTCTTCAGACTTTGCTTCGGAAGATAGAATAGCTTCGGAAGATGTAACAACTGATGATCTCAGTAGATATCATCAGTTGTTGTCTTCAGTCTTTGTCTTCAGACTTTGTGCTTCGGAAGATCTTCAGTTCTTTAGATCTTCAGCCTTTTGATATCTTCAGCTGATGATCTTCAGTTCTTTTGATCTTCAGAATTTGTTCTTCAGACTTCATCATCTCAGCAGAGAGCTGGCACTAAGATGCTCTCGAGCCTGACATTCAGGCAAGAGAACACAATAGCTGATGAGAGTCCTCATTTCCTCTCTGACCTTCCGGCAAGAGAACACAATAGCTGATGAGAGTCTTCACCTGTTGTTGTAGTGGCATGTGGGACTTAGAGGTTTTCCTGATCTTGGCTCATTGGTTCTTTTGGTCCAACAAACTCCCCCTGAACCAATGCAGCCAAAACCTCTAATTATTGGATGTCCCACTTATTGGTGGCATAAAAATTGGTCTATTTCCTCCTAGATCAGATTAGGAGTTGACCCAGATAAGCACTGGCCAGAGATGTAGTCTCAAATGTTTGTTTGGCTAAGTATGGATGGGAGCTCTGTCTTGGGGAATTGGACACAAAGCTGTTACCCCATCCATGAGATCTACACCCCATGTACAAGCCGGTAGGATTCTCGGGTGTAGGCCTGAAGAAAGATCATTTGTTCTTCTTTGGACATGTCTTCAGGCTCACCTTCAAACAATCCCTCCCGACCGTACAGCTCTGAGAGATACTTGACCTGTTTTCCATTTTTGAGCTCAAGTGTTGTGATTTGCCTATATGCAAACTCATCAGGGTGTATACCCTCTAACAACAAAGTGAGCTCATTCCGATGAAAATTCTCAAGCTTCTTATAGACCAGACCCTTCCTAACCACCCTATTATCTAGCATTGAAAAGGGTGGTTGGCCGGCTCTATAAGCTTTCTCGAATTCATCTACTATTTCCCAGGGTGTTATTACAATAGCCACAGAGACCTCTTCATCTACGATTCTCTTTAGTTGGCTTTTGTATCTCACAGGCATGTCCTTCTTGACTATCCTGTGAGCCACCCTTGGTCAGGCCAAGTTCTCACCCTCTCCCTTTTATATTGAAAGGTTTGTCTGAGGGTGAATAACCTCAGAGCTTCTCTCTGCATATTATTATAGAGGTCGAAGCAGCATAACATTTGTCAATGCTTTTCAGCATTTCCTCATCATGTCGCTTTTGCTGCTCCTCCTCTTCTAACTTAGCCCTCACAGTGTCCTGCTGTGAGGTGGGAGTGATGGTTTGTGATTTGGCTTTGGGTAAAGGTATAACTGCTGAAATAGGCAAGCTATCCTCCTCATCCTCCTCTTCTTCTTGCAGCCTCAACACCCTTCTCTTCTTCATCAAGGGTGGATCATTGGCTGTGGGTTTTGGTGGTGAAGGGGTGGTTTTGTGGGTTGTGGTTTGGTGGTTGGTGTGGGAGTGTTGGCAGGCACTGCTAGCAGCCTAGAGATAAGGGCTGGTTTGGTTAGCTTGACTAGCAGTGTCCTGTTCCCAGCACCGGCTTCAGATAGGGCCTCTGCGACCAGTCCCTTGGTAAAATCACCAGCTGAACAGATCTTGGTGGTTATTGCCAAGAGTCTGTCCCTAGTCCATGCCTTAACATCAAGGACTGGTCTGCCCAGGTACTTCGAAGTGAACCTACTCATAGCCTCAAGTTTTTGTCTTTCCTCTTGGCTAAGAGTAGTCCATCGGTACTCAATCTCCCTCTTCTCCATATTCCTGATCTCTGATCTAGCAAGGCAGTGTCCTTGTCAAAGCCTTGCCTGAACAGCTGTTCAATGACTTTGTTCATTGAACGGGTATGTTCAGCATCAGCCTCCTTGACAAGGGCTGCTAGATCAGGATCAGCCACCTTCTTTCCCTCTCCCTTATTCTTATTAGTGACACTGAAATCCTTTTGGATGTCAGTCACTTTTATTGGCTCTACCTCCCTCTCTTTCCTCTTCCCCTTCTCCCTCACCTTCCCAGTCTCCTCAACCAACTCCCTCTCAACCACCACCTCTTCTCTGCCTCTCCCTCTTCCTCACCCCTCTTCCTCTTGGCTTGCACTGATGTCTCCCCCTTTTTGGGTGCATTGGTTGGGGTTTGACTATCAGCAAGCGCCTTAGAAACGGCAACCTCCACCAAGGGTTGTATGAATGTGGAAGCCTCTCATCAAGGGTCTGAATTACTATATTTTGAAGTATGGGTGTGATGAGAGGTAGGGATTTCTGGAAGATAGCATCCAGCTGCTCAGGGGGGTTCTGACCCTGAGAGCTAGTGCCAGAAGCAGGGGCTGGTGGCCGAGTTTGTGGGGTTGGCTCAGTGTTTGTGAGACCTTCGGGTGAAGGTGCATCTGTTGGGTAGTGGTGGCAGATGGACTTCTATCCTGAGTCATCTGAGCAAGCAGCTCTTTGAGTCTGCTTATCTCATCCTCTAGGATAGTGTTTTGAGCAACTACATCAAAGAAGAAGCTCAGGTCATCATCAGCATGAGCTGAATCACCTGACCTCCTGACAGTGTCAGGATGTACATGTCCTGAGTGTGGCTCAGTAATGACATGTGCCCTTGTTCATGGTACTGGGGACTTCTGGCCTCCGGATTGGATCCATCATCGGCCATTGCCTCTGGTGAGGTCTTAGAGATGTTACCAGCTTCACCCTGCTCAGATGTTGATGTAGAGGAAGTGGCAAGCCTCACCAGAATGTTTCTCTCCCTAGCCACACTTGGAGAGTGAACTGATTCTCTGTGCTGTGGGCTCTGATCAGCACTTGTGCCCACCCTCTCTTCGGTTGGAGTCTCCCCAGTTGTAATAGGTTTCTGGGGAGAGGGTGGAGTGCTCAGATCAGTCAGCACTCTGGCTATTACCAGTGTTGGGCTTAGTGGGGCAGTCTCCTCAGTATGTGGGCTAGAAGCAGTATGCACATGGGGAGGACTGTGCTCTTCAATGGCAGCCTCCTCAAGTAAGGAAGACCCTAGTAATGTGGTTGCCCCTATATTGGCTACATCAGGCTCCTGTTGAGAGGAAGCCTGTGCGGTTGTGGTGGGTGGAGTCGTGGTACCTGCTGGGAGAATCGAACCAGCAGGCACATCCTGCCTTTGTGTGGCAGGGGCATCCTCAGGGGACTCATCTCCCTGAGTAGCCTTTGTGGGCTTCTTTTTGGCTTTTGGCTTGGTGGGGACTTTGGATTTGGAGGTGGAGGCTGTGGGTTCCAGGTGCGTGGGTTTTCGCAGCCGGCCAGCCTGTTTGAGTGTGGGGTCAGTGTTGTGCCTGGAGTATACCTCGGCTTGAACAGCCATGGCAGGGACCCCAGTACCAACTAGTCCCTCAGCCGGAAGCTGGTATTCGATCATGGCCATTATGAACCGTGGATATAAGTTCCAACGGTTAGAAAAAGATTTTGTGGCCATGTCCTTGAGTTCCAAAAATACAGTTTCAGAAAAATTTAAAGGTTGTTTCTCAAGGATAGAATACAATACCTGTTGCCACCTTGTGGACATCTGGTCCCACGAAGAGGTCTTGGGAGCCAGACATACATTCACCATGTGGAAGATCAATCGTTGAGGATCAAGGAAATGTTTCTTCAACAAGGTAGAGGCTGATAGGTTACCCTGATAGTCATGAGATGTGAAGGAGAGATCAAGGGTACCTTTGGGATAGGAGGTTGGGTGAGTGGCATCATCCAGCTCTAGGGTTTGGCGTAGAGTAGCTGGAGTGATAACCACCGGTTTGCCGTTGACGGAGGACCGGAGAGAGACCTCGCCATCATGCTCTCCAGTGTGGACGGTCACATTTGTCCAAAACTCCGTCAAGGAGTCGGTGTATATGGTGGGGTTGATGAGAAATGCCGTTTTGTATGGGGAGTCGTGCATGAGATCGACGGCATTGTGAAACTTGGGCCATAATGGCGATTTAGTGAGATGTGCAACACAGTTGTGTCTAGGCTTTATGTGCAAGGACGCCATTAATGGTGTGTGTGGGAATTTCAGAGGGTTTGGTAAGATTAGGGCAAGTGAAGTAAAAGCTCTGAAAGTAAGATATTTATAGGGTAGGCTAAAGGTTGAAAGAAAACTTCCGAAGGTTTTGGTGTTAGTCATCAGTTGTTATAACACCTGATGACGTGGTTTTAACCTTCAGTGTTTGTAACTTCCGAGGACTTGGTATTAGTCTTCAGTAGTTGAAACTACTGAGACCTTGGTTTTGTCCTTCGGAAGTTGTAAACGTCGGAAGAATTACTATCTTCAGTAATTATGAACTACTGATAACCTAGTAGTCTTCTTCAGACGTTGTAACAACTGAAGACTTGGTGTTAGCCTTCAGTAGTTGTGAACTACTGAGATCAGTAGTTGTGAACTACTGAAGACATGGTTTTGTCCTTCAGTTGTTTGTGTATGAAACATCAGCTGTTGTTATCAGCTGATGAGAAATTACTCATCAGCTGTTCCCGTCAAATCATTAGTTTCATACTAGCCTCCACATTACTCATCAGCTCTTTGGCTGACTTTCAGATGTTTCATTGACCCTTCAGCTCTTGGAATATGCCTTCAGCTCTTGGGAACAGATGTTCACAAGTGCTGATGAAATAGTCTTCCGAGCTGGTGAACAAATTTTGCAGTACTTGTGTAAGATTACACATCAGTACTTGTGAACAAAATTCGTTCTTCAGTACTTATTTATTGAAAATCATACATCAGTAGTTGTAATCCACTTCACTACATCAGTTGTTTACAATAAATTAAGTACATCAGTACTTTGAGTTATTTTAGTCTTCAGTAGTTGTGAAAGAGCTGAAGACTAAATTACTCATCAGTACTTGTATTTGACCTTTGCTCTCAGTAGTTGAGTTGAGAGCATCAGCATAGGTCAAATAATCAAGCTGCAGCATACCAAGCCTTAGTACCAAATTTGAAATGTGGTACTATCTAATGGCTTAGTAAAAATGTCTGCAAGCTCATCAGCACTAGGTACAAACTTAGGATCAATCAGACCTTTCTCATAACAATCCCTAATAAAATGATGTCTGATTTCAATATGTTTGGTCCTAGAGTGCTGGACTGGATTCTTAACAATACAAAGAGCTGAAGCACTATCCATTAATAATGGAGTCTTAGTCTCAGTAATGCCATAATCCAGAAGTTGGTTCTGAAGCCAGAGTATTTGAGAGGTACAGCTTGCAGCAGCATATACTCAGCTTCAGCAGTGGATGTAGCAATTGACGTTTGTTTCTTACTCTGCCAAGAAACTAAACAATTGCCTAGGAATTGGCAACCACCAGAAGTGGATTTTCTGGTGACTTTGCATCCTGCATAGTCACTATCAGAGAAAGCAACTAATTTGCATGAATGCCCAGCTGAATACCAAAGTCCTAGTGATTGGGTACCTTGCAGATATCTAAAGATCCTTTTGACTGCAATCAAATGGGATTCTTAGGTGCAGCCTGAAATCTAGCACAAGCACATGTTGAAAACATGATGTCTGGTCTAGAAGCTGTAAGGTACATCAAGGACCCAATCATACATCTGTAAAGGGTTCATCAACCGCTTTACCTTTCTGATCAACATCTAGTTGTGTGATGCTGCTCATGGGAGTAGAACAGGGCTTACAGGATTGTAAATCAAACTTATTCAGCAACTCTTGGTATACTTGGACTGATGGATAAAGATTCCATCATCCAGTTGTTTGATTTGCAAGCCCAGAAAGTACTGTAATTCTCCCATAGCACTCATTTCAAATCTCAGCTTCATAAGCTTTGTAAATTCATCACACAACTTTGGATCAGAGGATGCAAAGATGATATCATCAACATAAATCTGAACAAGGAGTTATGTGTCCCACAGTCTTGATGAATAAGGGTTTTATCAATGGTGCCTCTAGAGAACTTGTTCTCTAGAAGAAAGGTTGAGAGTGTCTCATACCAGGCTCTAGGTGCTTGCTTCAGCCCATAAAAAGCCTTATCAAGCTTGTACACCCAATCAGGATGCTTATTGTCCTCAAAGCCTGGTGGTTGACACACATAAACCTCTTCTTTGATTTTTCCATATAGGAAGGCACTTTGACATCCATTTGATAAACCTTGAGACTGTGAAAGGCAGCATAAGCTAAGAACAGTCTAATTGCTTCTAGTCTGGCCACAGGTGCAAAGGTCTCATCATAATCGATGCCTTCCTCCTGTGCAAAACCTTGAACAACCAGTCTGGCCTTGTTCTTGACAATTTGGCCCTTCTCATCTGTTTTGTTCCTGAATACCCACTTTGTGCCTATAGCACACTTACCTTTGGGTAATGGAACAAGCTCCCACACTTGCTGTTCTTGAATTGAAGTAGCTCAAGCTGCATAGCTTCCACCCATCCATTGTCTCTTAAAGCAATATGATAGTTCTTTGGTCTTGCTGACTGATGAAGAGAGCATAGAAGCAGAAGTTGGACAATTGATTCCTGGTTGAAACTCCAGCATGAATATCACCAATGATTTGTGAAGTGGGGTGATTCTTGAGCTCTTGATAAACTATGATATCTGTGCAAGTGTTTGTAGACCCATCAGCAGCAACAGATGGTGATGGAGATTCCTGAAACCATGTAGAGGATGGCAGCTCAAATGAAGTAGAGCAAGCAGAAATCTATCAGCATTTGTAGTGGATGGAGCTGCTGAGGCTACAGGAGCATCAGGTTCAGTGGAATTAGGCAGGTTGTCACTGAACCTGAAGAGGTGATACTGACTTCATCATCTTCAGTACCACCAGGTGGAGATCTGTTGACAGGCTCAACAGATGGAGGTTGATAAGGAACATATTGCAGTATGTCCAGATCAACAGCTCCACAGGGTTTTGTGGAATCTTGTCCTTTGGAGATTCATTGAACTTAACATGCAAAGTTTCTTCAACCCCTTTGGTTCTACAGTTGAAGACTCTGTATGCTTTGCAAGTTGATGAATAACCAACAAAGTACCCTGCATCCACCTTACTAGCAAACTTATGGAGTGGGTTGCTAGTGTTGAGAATGAAACAAGGACACCCAAAGGCTCTAAAGAATGAAATAAGAGGGGCCAAATGATGAAGAACTTCATAGGGAGTCTTCATCAACCTCTTATTTACTAAGGCTCTATTCTGTACATAGCAAGCTGTATTGACAGCTTCAGCCCAAAAGGTCAGGGCAGCCCTGAGTCAGCCAACATTGACCTTGCTGCTTCAATGAGGGTCCTGTTCTTTCTCTCCACCACTCCATTCTGTTCAGGAGTTCTTGGAATGCTAAACTGCCTTCTAATTCCCTTGGACAGGTAGAAGTCATCAAGTGTGTGGTTTCTAAATTCTGTTCCATTGTCACTCCTCACACACTTGACCTGTAGGGAAGTACTGCTTTTCTACTTGTAACACAAAGTTCATTATGTCTTTGCTGCTTCATCCTTGGAGTGCAAGAAGAAAGTCCATACAAACCTGGAGTAATCATCCACAATTACCAGGCAGTATTTCTTCTTTGCCATGCTCATTACTCTGACAGGACCAAAGAGATCCATGTGCAGAAGTTGTAAGCAGGCAGTGGACTTTGGTTCTTCTATTGAAGGGAATGAAACTTTGTGTTGTTTTCCTTTCAAGCAAGCAGTGCAGTCATCTTCACACTTGAACTCCTTCAGAGGCAATCCTCTTACTAAACCATGGCTTATAAGCTGATTCATGTTCTTGAAATTAACATGACCCAGCCTTCTATGCCAAAGTGTAGACTCTTGAGGAGATGCCTTGGAGAATAGGCAAGGATGGCCTTTTAGATCCATCTTTTTGGAAAGATCTAAGGCATACACTCTTCCTGTCCTGTTGGCCTTCAGGAGAGTGTATTCATCCAATGCCTTGTCAATCAAACTCAGAACTTTGGATGACAGAATCCTACAGTTCTGGCTTGTGAAAAGGGCAACATGGCCTTTGTCACACATTTGACTGACACTCAAGAGGTTGTACTTGAGATTCTCCACATGGTTAACATCATCAAACCTTATTTCCCCGTTGGAAACAAAGCCTTTTCCGACGATGTAACCCTTTGCATCATTGCCAAAAGAAACAAATCCCTTCTTTCCTTGAGAGTAGTCATTAAGAAGGGAGCTGCTTCCCGTCATGTGCATGGATCCTCCACTGTCTACATACCAGATGCTTCTTTGGCATGTTGAAGAACCCTGCAAACACAACCATGTGTTAGTTAGTCTTGGAGACCCAAACCTGCTTAGCTTTGGGTCTGATCTCAGCTACAGATGTAGCACTAACAGGTGTGTTATGTGTGACAGCTTGAGGTGAAGAAGATGGTACAGAAGAGGAAGCTTTTGGCTTGGACTTCCTTTTCTGTGGTTTCAACACAGGAGCATCTAAGTGGTTGACTCTTCCCTAGCTGCTGAACCATCATCACCAATTGTGTCTGATTCTGTGATAGAGCTTTCAGCTCTTCAGACACCTTGGAGTTTGCTGATGATGAGTTCCTATGTTGTACCATCTTTTTCTGAGCAACCTCAGCTGTTGCCTGAGTTATCCCTACCTTCTTTTTAGATTTAACTTTGGGCTTAGGGATTTCAGGTTTGGATGTTGCTAATACAAACTTGGTTTCAAACTCATTCTTCATTTTATTGATGCTCTCAGTAATTTGCTCCTTCTGTTTGAGTTTGGAACCCCTTTTGTACCAGCAATCATCAGTAAGATGATTGAACAAGCCACATATCTCACATGGCTTTTTCTTCATCTTATGCTGATCATCAGCTGAAGAGGATTTAACTGCTGAAGACTTGTTCTTCAGCTGTTTGACATCAGTACTAGCAGTTTTCTTCCTAGTGCCTGCCTTCCTGGTATCCTCTTTAGCTGTCTTCAAACCTTTCCTACTGTTAGTTTTCTTCTCTTTAGTGCTAACTGTATTGAGGTTTGAACTTCAGATGTTGTCACTTGCTCTCCAGTACCTACAGTACTTCTAGTGACAACTTCTGAGTTGATCAGCCTTTTGGTCATGTGACAGTCTATCTCTGATGATGCTGATTCAGAGGATAGTAAGTCACATGATGAGAAGGATTGGTTACTGCTCTCCCCATCAGATTCAACTTCTGCTCTTGAAATGAAGTCTGTGGGTGGAGCAGTGTGATTGTAACCAATGCCAAACTTCACATTGGAAGCAGTTTGCTTGCTAAGAAGCATTTCAAAACCCTTGCATGATTGCACCCATCGATCACACTCAACTTGGGTGGTTGCAAGAGTTTCCTTGAGATCTTTGTACTTCTCAAGAAGTACATCTTCCCTAGCTTTAGCATCTTTGATTTGGCAGTTAAGCTTGTAAATCTCATCATTTTTATCTTTTAGAACAACCTCAAAATCAGCTTTTCTTTTGGAAATAGTGTGCTCAAGCTCAAGATTTTTATCTATTAAAGCTACATTTGCTTCTCTAATAGAAGCAAATGCTGCTATGCATGACTCTGAACAAAGCTTGGCTTTTGCCTCAGTGGATACCTGAGATGAGGCATTGGATGATGACCCTTCAGCAGAATCAAGGGCCATCAGAGCAAGATTTCCAAAAGGTTGATCACCACCATGTTGACCAGCACCTTGGAGTAGTGGTTCCTGACCAGATAGCTCTTCTGGTAGACTACTCCAGTCAACAGCAGTTGGGGTGAAAAAGCTTTGTTGTTGAGGTTATGTGTGATGATGAGATTGGGAAGACTGAGGCTCTAGAAGAGCATGAGGTGGTTGAGCCGAGGGTGCTTGAGTTTGACCAGGCTGAGGCATGTAGTAACAGGGGTAAGAATAAGGCATATGACCCTGTGGCACAAAATAAGCAGGTGGTGCTTGTGCTTGAGATGGATGAGAAGAACTGTAGGAAGGTTGCCCTTTGTGCTGTGAGCTATGTTGGGAAAAGTCACAAAGGGTGCAGATGAGTTAGATCCAGATGATCTACACTCTCTTGCAAAGTGTCCAAGCCTTTGGCACTTGTGACACCTCAACTTGCTCTTATCAAAACCAACTTTGGTTTTGCCAGAGAGTCCTGGAAATTTCCTACCAGTTCTTTTGTAGAACTTCTGAGATCGGATATTTATCATTGCCATTTGGTTCAAAATATCCATCTCTTCTAGATCATCATCTGGAATGCCCTTCAAATCCTCCATCAGAAAACACAAGTTGTCACCACCACCTCCTGAACTACTAACACCAACAAAAGCTTGTTCTGATTGGTAGAGAAATCGATATGCTCATCATAAGAACTTTCAGATGAAGCATATTCTGACTCATGACTTATCAAGGCAGTATTACCTTGGACAAAGTCATCAGCAAGTTTTCCAGAAGATGACAACTTCCTCTTTTGCTCTACTTCTCTCTCAAAGGTGAGTAGCTTCCCATGAAGTTGGGTGAGAGATAGAGTGTCAAGGTCAGCACTAGAGCGTAGGACAATGGTATATGTGTCCCATCTCTCAGGCAATGACCTGAGGAACCTGTTGTTCATCTGGCTTTGGAGTACTCTTGTTTAACCATCTTCAGCTCAGAGATTAAACAAGAGAACCGTTCAAACTGCTGGGTCAGAGTCTCACCCTTTCTATATGAGAAAGTCTCATATTGTTGGGCAAGGATTTCCCTATTGTTTGCTAAGACCGAATCAGTTCCTCCAAATTGTTCCTTTAGAGCAACCCATAGGTCATGAGCAGACTCATGATGCAAGAGCCCTGAATATATCTCGTTTGGAATGGCCATGGCTAAAATTCCATGGGCTCTGGCATCAATTTCGAACAGCTTTAGATCTTCGTCCGAATATTGTTCAGGTTTCTTGGCAACCTGTTCATTAGACTCCAGGACGTTCACCATAGGCTTGTATGGCCCATGCACTACTGACTTCCAACAACCAGCACTGTTGACAGCCAAGTGATGTAGCATACGTCTTTGCCATATGTTATACTCGTTCCTAACCAGCATCGGAGGCTTGGTTGCGGAACCAGTATTGTGAGGATCATTGGTTGGTGTTGTCATCTCAGGTTTTGGTCAAAAAACAAGTTTAAGCACGACAAATGTAACTCAAAACCACCGAAAGATCTCAAGATTTTGGCCGGAAACTGCAGAAACTTACTCTCTATGACTAACTTTTGCAAATTGCTAATTCGATCAAACTGAGAGATCAAAAGAGCAGTTTCAAATGATCAATGTTGAAATCGATCAATGATTAACCTGCTCTGATACCATTTGACAGGATCTCAGCCTCTCTCGTTGATCAATTAGATTATGTTTGCAGCGGATTTAGCTCATTAATTAGCAATTAAAGCAAGAATCATAAAAGATATTTCAAATTAAAGCATGAACATAGAGAGAAGAGTTTCTGCAAAACAATAAATGTTTTATTGGTTCGCACGTTTCGGCAATTAAAACAGTATGGTTACCCATCCTTTTATAGGCGGCAAAAGGATGGGCATGATGTCCTTTTTCTGACATCACTGAATATTCAAATTACAACTGACAAAACATAAAACTACTGAAGATGTCAACAACTGACATCTTCTTACAAAAGTTCCTAAGTACTGACAAAAGTAAACTACTGAAACTATAACAACTGAAGAATATTCTCTTCAGCTGTTGTACAACTACTGACACAAAATAAACTTCGGAAAAGGAAAACCACCACAACAACTGAAGAGGACTTCTTCAGTTGTTGAGACACTCTGTCTTCAGTACTTGGTCTTCAGACTTGGCTTCGGAAGATGAAACTTCGGAAGATGTTACTTCGGAAGATGTAACAACTGATGACTTCAGTAGATATCATCAGTTGTTGTCTTCAGTCTTTTTCTTCAGACTTTGCTTCGGAAGATAGAACAGCTTCGGAAGATGTAACGACTGATGATCTCAGTAGATATCATCAGTTGTTGTCTTCAGTCTTGTTCTTCAGACTTTGCTTCGGAAGATAGAACAGCTTCGGAAGATGTAACAACTGATGATCTCAGTAGATATCATCAGTTGTTGTCTTCAGTCTTTGTCTTCAGACTTTGTGCTTCGGAAGATCTTCAGTTCTTTAGATCTTCAGCCTTTTGATATCTTCAGCTGATGATCTTCAGTTCTTTTGATCTTCAGAATTTGTTCTTCAGACTTCATCATCTCAGCAGAGAGCTGGCACTAAGATGCTCTCGAGCCTGACATTCAGGCATGAGAACACAATAGCTGATGAGAGTCCTCAGTTCCTCTCTGACCTTCCGGCAAGAGAACACAATAGCTGATGAGAGTCTTCACCTGTTGTTGTAGTGGCATGTGGGACTTAGAGGTTTTCCTGATCTTGGCTCATTGGTTCTTTTGGTCCAACAAAATGGATCACGTCTGAGGTGATCAGGTGGATAAATGGATCACGTCTGAGGTGATCAGTTGCATAAATGGATCACGTCTGAGGTGATCAAAGGATCTTTAATTTAAAATGCTCATGTCTGAGATGATCAACTGATCAAAATGTTTTATCTACTGTTATAAGGGGCTAAGTGTCAAAGGGTCAAAAGGCAAAATTTCACAAGTATGACCCATTCGCACGACTGGACCATGAGTATGGACCAGTCGTACGATTGGATAATACGAATGAACCCAATCGCAGGATTGAAGGTGACCGAATGTGACAGTCGTACGAATGACCCTCAATCGTACGATTAGAGGTGACCGTACGGGCGAGTCAGATGACTGAAGCTCAGTCGCACGAATCAATCGTGCGACTAGGCTCAGTCGCACGACTGAATGCTGCCCTAGTATAAATAGAGGGGGAATCGGTCACAGTCGTTTCATTCACCCAAATCGCCTCTCAGACGCACGACACAAACCTATATTGCCAAAATTTCATTTGATCTTTATTGACCATTGTTTGACTCTATCTGACGTTCTGTTTCGATTCTATAGATACTGCGCGACAATATTAGTACAAAAAACCAGGTACCACAACATCTAAAGGATCGAAATAATGACCTAATGTTAACCAAACCAAATGTGACTAATAAACCACTAAAACTAAGCATTTTGTTCAAATTAAAGTTATTAGGGATTTAGTCGGTCATCTGCGAACCAAATGAGTCAATCCACAATGTTTGACATCAAGTATTGCTCAAACAATTGAATTTGAATGAACAAACTGTCGGACATGCAATTGGACACCCTGATGAACTTCAATCGCATGACTGAGCTAGGCGACTGGCTCAACCGCATGAATGAGATGGACGAATGATTCAATCGCACGACTGAACCATGTGTCTGAGCTCAATCGCAAGACTGAGGTAAACGCATGAGAGAACATACGACTAAGTCCAGTCACATGACTCAGTCGTACGTATGAGATCATTCGCATGACTAGAACTCAGTCGCACGACTCATTCGCATGACTAGATCTTAGTTGCACAGCTTATTCGCACGATTAAATCTCAGTCGCTAAGCTCAGTCACACGACTGAACAAAATCTTAAAGTTCATGATACAAATCTGGTATTCTTTGACACGTACTAATGTTTATTTACTTTGTGTCACAGATGGCGAGTCGGTGGACGATGAGCACAAAGCATAACATATGTGCTCATCTTGATCTCTCATCCCGCAATGCTACGGAGTTTGCGGTCATTATCTCTTTTCTCCGCCGATTGAGGATATTCCGAGCTATCTCCACACAGTGCACTCCTTACAAATCAGTACAGCAGGCTTTCTGGGAAAGCACTGTAGTTGACAGGTCTTCTGAACCCTATAGTATCAGGAGTTATATATTTAGGGAGGCCATAGAGATATCAGAGGAGGATATCAGGACAGTGTTGGAGTTCGGGGATGACACTGACTGCCCCACTCGATTACATCCCCTCACTGTTCGAGGGTGCTTCATGAGGTCTAAGTACTCTGGGGACATCAATGCAAGTATGCTTAACAAGAGCAACTTGTGCCCCTAGTTCAAATACTTAGCCCATGTACTGCTGAGATGCATCGCCTCCAGGAAGGGTGGCTTCGATGAGCTCTCTGACCAGATGCAGAACGCCTACGTGATGTTGGTGTTGAATCATCCATTCAGCTTTTCGAGGATGATCTTCACCTACATGGTGGAGAACATTAAGGGGAAGGGGAAAGAAAGCTTCTGTATGTACCCATGCTCTCTGCAGATGATTATAGATCAGAAGCTCCCCTCACTACCCAAGGAGAAGGAGGATGTTGTTGTCCTCGAGGTGATGGATGACACCACCCTCAGGAAGATGAGGGTGTACCGGGGTAAGCAGGTAAAGCCCCTGTAAGGAGTTTGTTTGGGCATCTGGCCCATGAAGACTATGTGGCGCCAGCGGAAAGGAAGTGGCGCCACGACGATAGTGATTCAGATATAGAGCCGATAGTTGTACCTGATGATGACTCTGATGATGATGATAGTGGTGATGGTGGAGATACAGGTCCGTATCATACTCAGACCACTGCTGCTGATGTTACATCTCCACCATCTCCACAAGGTGATTTAGAGACAGCAGGGTTCCATCAGGACTTCCAGCCTGATGAAGAGGAGGAGTCTGATGAGGAGCCGCTAACTCGGACGGTGGGCAGCCGGGTGGTTGCCACCGATAGGGGGATTAGGACGGTTGGTGGATGTCCGGGCGGGTCTGGGAGGCTATTTCAGATCCATCATACAACCCAGACCAGCCCAGTAGCCAAGGGGGAGCCTCCGGGTCCAGGGGGACTCGGACGAAGAGGATTGCTCAGCCCCATAGGATGAAGCCGAAGAGACGGAGGTTCACGCTGATTACTACCTCCACCACCTCTACCACTACACCACCTACCACCTCCACCACCTCTACCACTACACCACCTACCACCACTACACCTCCTACCACCACTAAACCACCTACCACCACTACACCACCTACCACAGCCACCCCCATACCTTTCCACCTATTCATACTCCACCACCCATATTCACCACAACCACTGCTACCACCACCAGCCACCAAGATGACCCTTCCACATTCCCCACCGGATCATCCCTCCCTCCCATTGGAGTGGAGGAACAGTTGGCAGCACTTAACAGGATGGTGCAGAAGCTGTTAGCCGCTAATGAAGAAAAGACTGCTCAGTTACGTCAGCTGGAGGAGCTCAATGCTTCTCAAGCTCAGCAGATTTCTTAGCAGGCACAGCAGATTGCTCAACTCCAAGAGCATAAGGAGGAGTCTGCCACGAAGCTGGAGGAGTTAGAGGCTGCAAACAAGAAGATCATGCTCCAACTAAAAGGATCTAAGGAGGAGCCTCTGAAGCTTGGTGAAGGAGATGATGATGGAGATGATGATGAGGATGATGATGAAGATGATGATAGTGATGATGATGATGTGGAGGGTGATGGTGAAGCAAGAGGTAGGGAGGATGATGGTGAGGACGATGAAGGAGATGCAGCTGCATCTGCCTCTGCTCATGGTCAAGAGCAAAGGACAAAGAAGACAAGACCAAGGAGCATCGTCGTCTGCCCCACCTACCTCCCCATCTGCAGAAGACCCAGCTATGATTCAAGGCAAAACTAAAGCTTAGATGTCTATATGTTATTAAACTTTTGTTCTGGAAATCATGTATCAATGTTTATTTAAATACATAAATGAAAAGTTGAACTGCCATTTGTCATGTGCATCATGTATACTAACTCTTATTGTGTTTGTTTATTTCTTTAACAGGTTTATCTAAACAGGATGACGAGCATGATGTGGTACCCCTTCGACAAATCAAGACTCAATTGACAATGATTCTTGATTTGCAAGGGATAGTACATCGCTCTGTCAGCTATACACCTGAAGAGGGAGAGAAAATCCATGATATGACAGATGAACAGATTGCCGAACTGTTCTGTCTGAATCCAGATGAGTTGGTGAAGGATGCTCCAGAAGTCAATGTAGTCAGTGATGAGGAGCTACAAGTTGTTGACGAGGTGGAGATCGAGGATGTGACTGCTGACCATTATCCCAAGTATACTAACGCTGAATGAGAAGTACTACCAGATCTGGGAGAAACATTTGGCAGCAGTGCATTCAACAAAGTGGAAGAAAAGATAGCTGAAAAAGAAGCTACAGATGAAGGTCCTCAGGCGGATGATGCTGATCTAGCATCCAAAAAGGTTGAGTGGGCAGCCTGCCTGGAGGAAATGAAGAAACAGTGAGAGCCTATCAAGTCAAACGCCTACACCAAGCTCTACAAGGTAAAGAAGCATCAAAAGGTGTCTGGCAAGATCATAAGCTGGGCGTATTTTGAGGACCTCAAGGTATACGCTATCAAGAGGGAGAAGGGCATAGAGTATTTTAGATTCCCACACGATCTGAAAACTCTCCCTGGATTTGAGCTTAATCGTTTAGCCAACTTGAACCTCCTTTATGCTGTTCCCGTAAAGATATTAGGATGGTTCGAGAAGGCAATGAAGAAGGAGTACCATACGAGGTGGGTCAATTTCAAACCTCAACAGCCTAAAAGGTTCATTCATAAGACTGAGGTTGACCCTACCTCAGGAAGAGCAAAGGTTTTCTTGAAATGGCACCCTCCATGCACAATGTCTCGTATTCCATTGAGGGAGATGCCACAAGATTTTGCACCCCATTTCAAATGGTGGTATTATGACTGGCGCACTGGAGAGGCCGCCATAGTTTTGGATAGGGAGGGGACGGTAGAGACAATAAGGGTATTTGACCTAATGTGGCTCACAAACTTGTCTGCAGCTGATGTTTACACATTGTACAAGTGGTGACTATTTTTTGACATGCAAGATATCGTGCAAGCACTTCAGTTTCATCATGTTATACGTCTACGCTTCGCATTAGATATTCATGCTGGGGTTCCAAGAGAAGAACGAGTTAAGAGATATGAAGAGTTTAAAAAGCAGGCCCTGTGCAGTTTGAAGGTGAAGCCAAAGGATACATATCAGGTAGAGGTTGTGTATCCAATGGTAAGTTAAAATTTGACAAAGTTAACTTTGTCAAACGGCTTAAACATAATTTACTTAGTGTTTCTCAATTCTATGATCAAAAGCACCAGATGCTTTTTACAAAATGAATGCATCATTCTTAAACCTTGGATGATAATTCCTTAGGAATTTGTGCTTCTTAGATCTCACAGAAGAGGGAATATGTATAAGCTGGACATGAACAATGCTTCTCCTTTGGGTGAAGTATCATGCTTTCTTTCCAAAGAAAATGGTGATGAGTCCACTCTATGGCATAAGAGAATGTGCCATGTCAACTTCAAGACCATGGACAAGTTAGTCAAGAATGACTTGGTACATGGTGTGCTAAAGAAGGAATTAATTTGTAGGTATAATTGTGTTGCATGCCTGAAAGGAAAGCAAAACAAAGTACCTCATAAATCCAAAGAAGTGAATTATATCACCACTCCATTATACTTGTTACACATCGATCTCTTTGGTCCTACAAGTATAATGAGCTTTGAAAATAAATCATACTGCCTTGTGATTGTTGATGATTTCACCATATATACATGGGTTTTCTTTTTAAGAACAAAGGATGAAACTGCTGAAATTTTAAAATCTTTTATTCTTGAAATTAAGAACCAGATAGCTCAAAAGGTAAAAATATTAAGAAGTGACCAAGGGACTGAATTCAAGAATCAAGTTCTTGACTCATTATGTAATTCTAAGGGAATCACCAGACAATACAATGCTCCTAGAACTCCTCAACAGAATGGTGTTGCTGAGAGGAGAAATAGGAAACTTATTGAAGTTGTTAGGACTATGTTGGATGATTCAAAGCTACCTCTAACATTCTGGGCAGAGGCAGTCAGCACTGCTTAACACAAAGGAAAATTTAGCAAAATTTGTTGAAAAGTCAGATGATGCTTGTTGGAGCATATATTGTCATATATAGTGTGTCTGTCGCTTGACGAATAGTCTAGGCTTAATGTATTACACCTGATATGTTGTAAACACATGAAACTGGGTCATTCGCAGGAGCATATGCGAATGAGACTTAGTCGTACAACTGAGCCAGGCTAATGGACCAGTCGTGCGACTGAGAGATGCGATTAGGGCATTCGTAAGACTGAACCATAAGAATGGTCAAGTCGTACGATTGAACCATACGCATGGTCCAGTCGTACGATTGAACCATACGCATGGTCCACTCGCACGAATGGGCCCAGTCGCATCTAATATAGGCCGAGGCCTATATATACCAATTTTAATGTGTACGGAGATGGGGATTCTAGAGGGAGTCTGCCCAGAGCCTAGGGCTGCTGGATGAGATGGGAGATCATGCTCGATCTCCCCTTGCCAAGAGTCTTGATTCTTATGTTGTAACAAGCTTGTAATCGTTAGGTTTTATCAGTGAAACCAATTTTTAATAGTTCGTGTTATATATTTGACTTTTGGTTTTGGTTGTTTATCCTTCCGTCAAGAACAGGCTCGGATGTTTACCGATCCAGCGACTTCATAATTGGTATCAGAGCCGGTTACTGCTGGAATGATCAAACAATCATTTTAGCAACCTGAGCTCTTGATTTCTGGATCGAGTTCAGGTTCTTTGACTTTAAACCCACTTCGTGTTCTTTGTGTTTTGCTCAGATTTTGTTACATGTGTTGTTTCTATGTTAAAATCAAACTCAAAACCACGTTCTGATCACC
Organism: Flaveria linearis; assembly: GCA_024085815.1. Taxonomy (NCBI): domain Eukaryota; kingdom Viridiplantae; phylum Streptophyta; class Magnoliopsida; order Asterales; family Asteraceae; genus Flaveria; species Flaveria linearis. The sequence continues at coordinate 9,625,989 of CM044006.1, read as the reverse complement.
CTTTTGAATCTGATGATGTCTATTTTGGTTTGAATCATGTAAAATTCGTCGGATTAGGGTTTTTGGCAGCCTTGGCTGCTGCAGAACTGAAAATCTGCGTGCAGACCCGTTCATGCGACTGGACCATGCGAATGGACCAGTCGTGCTACTGGACCATGCTAATGGACCATTCGTGCGAATAGACCATGCTAATGGACCATTCGTGTGACTGGACCATGCGAATGGACCATTCATGCGACTGGACCATGCTAATGGACAATTCGTGCGACTGGACCATGCGAATGGACCAGTCATGCGACTGGACCATGCGACTGGACCAGTCTTATGTGAGTCGTGCGACTGGACCTGGCTTATGTCCAGTCTTATGTTCAGTACGAATATATCATTCGTATAATTCATTCACACGACTGTGATCAGTGTACTCCATGTCATACTAATGAAAGGTGTACCAGACCAAAAAAAAGAATCTGGAACTTCCACTTGCACAGATTTGAGGATGAGAAAAGCACATTCACCCTGAGTTTCATTTGTCCAAACAAGTTCGATGGATACCCCATTATTCGTTGGACTTCCATAATAGGTGAATGTTGTTAGAACACGAAAGAGAGAAGAGAAGATGTCAGCTCTCGGTGCTGATTTTGTGGGGTAGTCAGGAGCATCTGACTATTTATGGGCCAATCAAGTTATATTTATCCGCACAGAGAGGATTCTCATTCTTTGAGGGAATCCATGTATAGAGAAATTGAAGACGCGATCAGAAAGTGATGATGTAAGCAGGTTTCTGATGATGAATCTACGTGTATGTTGATTTGTTTGATATTGTCAGCTGTGGCTTGGAACCTTCAACCTTTTGCCCAATACACCGTATGAAGATGCTAGGAGAGCACAATGTTTATATATTAGGATATGCTGAATGTGAGGGGGAATTTCTATAGTTGTTAATGTTAATCAGGTTAGACTGTGTGAAGATTGAAGCAATGGAAAATTGTTCCTGACATTATAACGAAAAATCAGTCATATGGGGAATCTTGCTACTATGATAGTGTTCTGCAAAGTAAACGAAAGCTATTATGCCAAAATTCATTTTCAGGGATACTATAGTAACCTGACGGATCGGCAACGTTGGCTAATATGGTTGTTCGTTTGATTCTATTAGAAACCAGAGTAAAGATTGACTGAAGATTGTAAGAGGTGTTATCTACTATTCGCAAGCAACGTCCAAGGTGGAATTTGTTGGAGCATATATTGTCATATATATTATGTCCGTTGCTTGACGAATAGTCTAGGCTTAATGTATTACATGTGATACGTTGTAAACACATGAAACTGGGTCATTCACAGGAGCATATGCGAATGAGACTCAGTCGTACGACTGAGCAAGGCTAATGGACCAGTCGTACGACTGAGAGATGCGATTGGGGCATTCGTAATACTGAACCATAAGAATGGTCCAGTTGTACGATTGAACCATACGCATGGTCCAGTCATACGATTGAACCATACGCGTGGTCCACTCGCACGAATGGGCCCAGTCGCATCTAATATAGGCCGAGGCCTATATATACCAGTTTCAATGTGTAAAGAGATAGGGATTACATAGGGAGTCTGCCCAGAGCCTAGGGTTGCCGGATGAGAGGGGAGATCATGCTCGATCTCCCCTTGCCAAGAGTCTTGATTATTTATCAATGAAACCAATTTTTGATAGTTCGTGTTATATATTTGACTTTTGGTTTTGGTTTTTTATCCTTTAGTCAAGAACAGGCTCGGATGTTTACCGATCCAGCGACTTCACCATGCTATCTTAGTTGGATACTCTTCAAGCTCCAAAGCTTATAGAGTATACAACTTAAGAATCAATAATTTGAGGAGTTATCCAATATTGTTGTCAATAAGCACACTCCTTGTGTTAAGGGGAATGGCCCTGAATATATCTTCAACTTAGAATTGTTTCCTAACTATTCTAAACCTTCTTGTGAGACTGTTTCAGTTAGAATAGGTGGACAAACAGATCCTTATGCAGACGAAATGTTTGAGTTGCCAAGACCTCTTCCAAGATCTTAAAGAAGACATGAAGATCAAGCTCTCATAGCTAGTAATCTAGAGAGTCTCACCATCTCTAGAACCAATGGAGCATCAACAAGTTGTTAGGCACATTAGCCCCAATCTTCACCAATAGACAACTTTAGAAATAAACACCAAGCTGATAAAGACAGTGACTTGCAGAAACAGGAAACTGTTGATCATGATTCACAGCAACTCATGACTGATGTTGTAACACATTCATTGAATCAGTCCTTATTAAATGAATGTGAGACAGCAACTGGTGGTGTTGTTCACGATCCTAAGTAAAACATCTCTAAACTGGATCTATCTCCGCAACTAGATGTGATTACTAGGCTCAGGATCCACAACATCCATCCAACTGAGAACATCATTGGAATGTCACAGAGGGAGTAAAAACAAGGAGTCAAACCCATCAAGGGAATGTCTGCTTGTATTCATGCTTCCTCTCCCAAATTGAGCCTAAGAAAGTGGAAGAAGCCTAAAGGACAACAATTGGGTTGAAGCAATGCAAGAGGAGTTGCTTCAATTCAAGGGGCAAAAGGTATGGAACTTATGTCCTCTACCAAATGGCCAAGTCCCTATTGGTACCAAATAGGTGTTCAGGAACAAGAAGGATGATAGAGGTTTGATTATCAAGAATAAGGCCAGACTTGTTGTTTAAGGATACACACAAGAGAAAGGAATTGACTACACAAATGTTTTTGCACCTGTTGCAAGACTTGAGGCTGTTAGGATCTTTCTTGCTTTTGCAGCATCCAAGAACTTAACTGTCTACCAACTTGATGTGAAATGTGCATTCCTATATCGGGATATCGATAGGGAAGTCTATGTGTGCCACCCACCTGGATTTGAGGATCCACGGCATCCCAACTATGTGTGCAAATTGGACAAGGCACTCTGTGACCTACATCAAGCACCTAGGCTGTGGTATGAGACTTTTCTCAATATCTTCTCAAGAATGGCTATACAAGAGGCACCATAGATAAGACATTATTCATAAAGAAATCTGGTAAGGACATGCTGCTCGTACCAGTCTATAGGTTGATATCATATTTGGTTCCTCAAATGGCCAAATGTGTAAAGACTTTGAGAGCACCATGAGGAAGAAGTTTGAAATGAGTTCAATGGGCAAGATGGACTTCTTCCTTGGAATTCAAGTAAAGCATATGAATGAAGGGATTTTCATCAGTCAATCTTGTTGGTACACATGTCCCTAGTTCTAGTTCTAGTGAGCTTAAATGTAATTGACTTTCATTTTGTAACACTGATGTAATGTTTGACATATGTAACGAAAACTCTTCGTTGAATGTTTATTGGTTGTTGAATGTTATATCTACTCATATGATTGATTGTTACACGCTTATATGAACATGTTATATAGGTTTACAGTTGTTAGACATAGTTCTGTATCCAGCGGGAGACACTGGGTATGTTTGTTTGTTTGTTTAGACATAGTTCTGTATGGTTAAAGGTTCAGGAACATGTTTAACTACATCTCATGATTCAGTCGCACGATTGGACCATGAGAATGGGCCAGTCGCATGACTGAACCAAGTGTTTGAACCATACGCACGATTGAGTCATAAGACAGACTCAGTCGTACGAATGAGTCAGTCGTTCGACTCAGTCGCACGACTGAGCCATACGCATGGCTCAGTCATACGAATGAAACCTGTAACCTATAAATACCTCTTAATTCGTGGAAAAAGAAAACACTTCGAGAATTCTTAACCCTAGCTGTCCCAGTTCGTCCAGAGAGTGCCTTCCAACTTCATAGATCGTTTTTGATCAATTCTAATCAATTCATAACGTATTCTAATAGTCAGTTTTGATCGGATTCACGTTCTCCCTGATTGGATCGCCAATCAAATAGGATTCCGCACTATTTAATCTGGTTACACGTGGAATCAGTTAGTACTCCATACGTTCACGGTCCTAACAAGTGGTATCAGAGCCATGGCTCTTGATTTTACGTGGATTCGATCGCGTTTTTGCAAAAGTGAACATTTTTAGTCAAAAGATCCGTTCTTGTTGCATTAAAATTCAGTTTTTACGAGTGCATGTGTTCGAAAGTTAGTCTTTTTCGAGTTTCAACTAATTAGGGTTTTCAAATTGTGTTTTTGGTCGAATTCCGTGAAAATATTGAAAAATTTCGAATTCAGCAGTCTCAGTCGCACGATTGATTCAATCGCACGAGTGAACTTCATGTGCACAGCACAATCGCACGATTGGCACAGTCGGTTGTTCAAACGCACGATTGGCCCAGTCGGTTGTTCATTCGCACGATTGTCCTAGTCGTCTGCTCATTCGTACGACTAAGCTCAATCGCACGGTTGAGTCTCAGTCGCAACCCCAATCGCATACCCTGTCAGGTTGTCAAGTTTTCAAACTAGTTCATTATGGATACACATCACTTTGCTCTCTCAGCCGGGAAGGACTCCAGAATTCAGAATCTTTTGCTCTTGGAGAATGAGATCGGGAATCACAACAAACCACCAAAGCTTCTGTCTCTTGATGAATATCCTCAATGGAAGCAACGGTTTGAGATTCATCTGAATGGAGTGGACACAAACTTATGGAGCACTATTGAGACTGGCTACACTGTGCCAGTTGGAGCTGATGGTATTCCACTGACTCTAAGTGGTTTGAGTGATGCACAAAAACTTGCATACAATGCTGAGAAGAAGGCCTATGCTTTGTTGACACAGTCCATTCCGAATGACATTTTCCATCAGTTCTCAGAACACAAGCAGTGCAAAAAGTTATGGAAGGCTCTTGAGAAACGTTATGAAGGAAATTCAACACTTAAGTCTCTAAAGGCTAAAGCTTTGAAGAAAGAATTTGATAACTTCCCGTTTATCGGGAATGAAAGTTTGGATGATATGATCTACCGCTTCTATCATTTAATGAGTGAACTGCACACTCATGGGGTTAAAACTTTCATGGAAGATAAAGTGTCAAGTTTGGCTGATGAGTTACCTGATAAATAGGATTCATTTGTTTCCACTTTAAGACATAATGCTATGCTGGAGACATTAGACATAAATCATTTTATTATGAAATTGAGGGAGGAAGAGGTTCGACATAAGTACAAGTCTAAGAAGGGTAACTATACTCAGAATCCTTCTTTCTACAATGTAACTCCTACTATAGTGTCTTCTAGTGCACCTTTGCAGACTGCTTTCGTGTCTAACACATCTGCAAGCATCCCAAGTGCATCCTCAAGTTGTGAATCAGGTGGATCATCAAGTGTCCAATTCAGTGCTCCAGAAATTCAACCAACGAAGTTAACTACATAGAATTTGGGCAACGTAACTGTTGAAGTTGCTAAGGAGCATATGGATTTACTTGCTGCTGTGGTCCAATCGTATGATAGGTTAGTTGCAGGAAAGATTGGAAATTGCCATCTAGCAGATGAAGATTATGAGCAGGTTGATAAAACAGAGCTTGAACGGATGGATATAATGTGGGCTCTCGCTAGTGTTGTGCGTAGAGCAAAGAAGTTTGTTAAAAAGACGGGACAGAACCTGGTGGCTACAAAGGATACAACTTTTGGATTTGACAAGTCAAAGGTCATCTGTTTCAACTGCGGTGAAGAAGCTCATTTCAAGAGAGAGAGTGTCAAACCTAAGAAGACAGGAAATGGCAACCCGTTTTCATCATTTAACAAGCAGGATAAGGACAGGACTCCAAAGGCAACATCAACCAGCCATGACTCCAAAGCAATGGTACCACAGGGTGATGAAGGACAAGACTGGTCCTTCCGTTTCTTATCTGATAGTGAAGCTAACATTGCATCGGTTGATGATCTGAACGAAGACTCAACGAGTGGGGGGAGAACTCAGTTGAGCTTGATACTGCTGATGTGAATGAGACTATGGCTGCTGTTGATCAACTAGTGCAGGATGAACTAAATGCAGAATCTGTAGCACAACAGGAACCCCAAGCTGCTTTCCTGGCTAGCACCTCTACATCTACACAGGTAGAATCGAAAGACGATCTCTTTGATAAACATGCTTGCGTTGAATGTAATAAGTTTAGGGAATGCATCGATCTGAAATTTGCTAGGTTATTAGAACATAATGATAACTTAGTAAATGACTTAAAACATTGCATTGGGGCAAATAAAGTATTAAAGCAAAATGAAAGCAGCTTTAAAGAGAAAATTGATTTGCTGAGAAAACAATTAAAAGAAACTGAGGTTGTTGCTTTTAACCAAGAAAATGACAACGTTTTACATTAAAACAATTGAGGAAACTAAAAAGGACAGAGCAATTTTACAAGTTCAAAATGAATCCTTAAAGCAAAAACTACATAGTTTAGCTAGTTCCTCTCATATCTTGAAAAACTTGGTTAAAGAAAGAAACAACGGGGAAGGGTTGGGTTATAAAGTTGTGCCTCCACCACATGAGATCCTCCTGAACACCAAATAGAGACCTGTTAACAATAATCCTATCAAGGACCATGTGGTGACTACTCTTCTGGTCAGTGATCCGGACACTACAGTTAAACTTGCTCCTCTGATTACTGATCAGAAGACTTCAACATCAGGCACAAAGGATAAAACCATCATTGAGGACCGGGTGGAAAAGGATGATAATGTACCTCTTGGGTCGGGTTCACAATCTGCTGTAACCCAACCTAAGACTTCAAAACCTACTCAGTCCAAATCGGGTAAGCAAGATCTCAATCATTTTAAAAAATAAAGTAATCATAATGTTAAACAAATCAGATTTGTCAAAGAAGGTGAAAAACCTAAAGTTGAGACCAAAAGACCCATCCCTGAAATGTACTCCCCACCCCACAAGAGATCTCCTAGTCCTATTGACAGGAGATCATGCTATACATATGGACAAAGAGGTCACATTTCTTCACACTGTCCTCGCTATCAGACACCTAGGCTTAAAGTTGAACTAGATCAGGAAGTTAAACCGGTTTCTTCAAAATAGATATCTAAGACACCTACTAGGTCTAAAACACCTGCTAGGTCTTAAACACCTGCTAGGTCTTATGCATCTCCCCAACACCACAGCCAACACAGACAAGTCACTGGCAAGTCTGTGATGCCTGAGGTGAAACCTGCTTTTGAAAATAAATCTAAAGTTCAAACTGTAAATCAGTCATCGGTTTACCACAAACAAGCCTTACACAAGGATGGTCTGTGGAAAGCTAAAACATCTAATATGTCTGATAGTGTTGATAAGCAGAAGAATGAGGCTTTTCCAACTCCAAAAGGACAGTGGGTCGAGTTTGTAATGTGCGATGCCTCAGGGAAACCCAAGCCAGTAAAGGCTTGGGTCCCCCTCCTTAACCAATTATTTTCTATTGTGTGCAGGTTGTCCGCTATAGTGCTTCTATCAACACATGGATTGTAGATAGCAGAGCATCCAGGCACATGACGGGAAATCAGTCTCTCCTTTTCAACGTCAAACAAATTAAAGGGGGACATGTTTCTTTCGCTGGAAACAAAGGAGGCTATATTACAGCACAAGGAGAAGTAGGTAATGGAAAGGTAAAGTTTGATAAAGTAAATTATGTTCAACAGTTGGAAAACAATTTGCTTTCAGTTTCTCAGATAAGTGACAAGGGCTTCAAAGTAATGTTTGACAATAGCAAGTGTTACATTCTAAAGAAGGAGATGGAGATTCCTGAGGAGCACGTTTTAATGTTAGCATCAAGGTATAATGATTTGTACGTCTTGGACATGTCAAATGTTTCTACTACTGAGTCCACTGTTCAGTGCTTTTTGTCAAAGGCAATAGAGAAGGAGTCCATCTCTTGGCACAGGAGAATGGCACACATAAATCACAGGAAGTTGAATCATCTGATTCATAACAACCTAGTTGAGGGAGTTACTGTAAAGAACTTCAAACTTCCAGATTTTTATGTCTCGTGCAAGAAGGGAAAGCAGACCAGGAAGTCTCACAAGACCAAGCATGTTAACTCTATCGTGATACCCCTTGAGCTACTGCCTATGGATCTTTTCGGTCCCGTCAGCACCAAGAGTATCGCTGAAGACTGGTACTGCTTTGTAGTCACAGATGACTTCTCACGTTTCTCCTGGGTGATGTTTCTGAAAGCTAAGTCTTTAACATTTGGATCGTTCAAGGTGCTTGTCAATACACTGGAGTCTCTCTACAATCTGAAGGTCAGGAAGGTTCGTTCAGAAAATGGAACTGAATTCAAGAATCAGTGGATGGATGCTTTCTGCAAGGAAAAGGGAATTGTTCATCAGTTCACCTCTGCATACACGCCACAGATGAATGGAGTTGTTGAACGTAAGAACAGGAGCTTGATCGAGACTGCAAGGACTATCATGGCAGATTCAAAACTGCCAGTACAGTTCTGGAATGAAGTTGTTGCCAATGCGTGCTACACGCTTAATCGTGTGTTAGTAGTCAAGCGGCATGGGAAGACTTGCTATGAGTTGCTTCAGAAGCGCAAACCTAACCTGGAGTATCTGGAACCATTCGGAGCTCCATGCACGTTACTGAAGAAAACTCCGGAGGGCAAGTTCAGCGAGAAAGCAGATCAGGGGATCTTTCTTGGATACAGCATACCAGATAAATGGGTTTATCAGGTCAGGTAGAAGTGTGGTGCAACGTCGATGTGCCACGATACACCATCCCCCTGCTGGAAAAGGTCCGTCGTCATTCTTCGACTATGATGGCTTTTTCAAATCATTCAACCTTCCTCAGATAGATTCAAATGAAGAGATTGCTGCTCAGATGATGTACGATGTCCTAAATACACCGAATCTGGATATCAGCAATATGGCATCGGATAGTGGTGCTTCGGGATCTTCAGCAGCTGCTCAGAACGAGAGTGATAATTCATCAAACGATGAAGAAGCAGTTGAGACAAGCAATGAGCATAACGTTAATCAAGATGGAAGCTCAACAGATGCCGAACATGCATCAGGGAATTCAGATACTGAGCCTACCATCACAAATCTGGATACTGAAGTTGTCATTCCTACCACACCTGTGACTAGGATCAATGTGAATCATCCCCGGAGACTATCATTGGGGATCTTCACGCCGGTGTGCAGACAAGAAATCAGCTATACTCTGCTGATTATGCTGCAATTATGGAAAAGGGCTATGTGAATGATGGGGCTTTCAAATGTTTCGTTTCTCAAATCGAGCCCAAACACGTAAGTGATGCCCTGAAGGATGAGGCCTGGGTCAACGCTATGCAAGAGGAGCTGCTACAGTTCAAGAAGCTTGGAGTGTGGATACTTGTTGACAGGCCCAAAGGAGTGAAAGTGATTGGCACCAAATGGGTGCTACGCTGCAAGAAGGACGACCAAGGTGTCGTAATCAGAAACAAGGCAAGATTGGTCGTTCAAGGCTTCAGACAAGTAAAGGGAGTCGACTACAATGAAGTGTTTGCACCTGTGGTTAGAATGGAAGCAATTCGTATCTTCCTAGCCTATGCATCTTATATGAAGATCAAAGTGTTTCAACTAGATGTAAAGAGTGAATTCATTCATGGGGAAATCCGTGAAGAAGTCTACGTCAGTCAACCTAAAGGATTTGAGGATCCTTACCATCGGGACAGAGTCTACAAGCTGGACAAGGCTCTGTACGGGCTACACCAAGCTCCTCGAGCCTGGTATGAAAAGCTCTCCACCCACCTGTTAAAGCATGGTTTTCATCAGGGTGTGATTCACTGCACGTTATTTATCAAAGAAAAAGATGGAGATTTACTAATGGTGCAGATTTATGTGGATGACATAATCTTCGGTTCTCGAAACGAAGAATTATGTAAAGAATTCGAATCTGTGATGAAGGCAGAATTTGAAATGAGTGCAATGGGAGAAATGAAGTTCTTCCTAGGTTTACAGGTGGATCAGACACCTATCGGCATCTTTTTGCATCAGACTAAGTATGTTGGAGACATTCTAAGTTGCTTTGATATTGAAAATGTCACTATTGCCGCCACCCCTCTGGCCACAAACCATGATGTGGCACCAGATGAAAATGGGGATTTGGTGGATGCCACTATGTATCATGGGATGATAAGCTAAAAAGGCAAATATAAAATATTTAAGAATGTGATTCAATGTTATGGAAAGTGATAGTACACAAGCGTCGAGTTACTTGGAACACCAAAAAGATTTTCAATTTTTGCAAATTTAGTTTAATTAAATCGCAGAAAATTGTTAGTCAGAGAATTCTAAGTCTAACAAACTGAGAAAATGATAGTACGCTTGTTTGTAACTGTAATTACAAGGAGAAAGTCGATCTAGGGAGGTGCTGGTTCATTATACGATGTGTCGGTAGGTTCAACACAAAGACTAGTAGACACCATTGGTGATTCAACTTAAAATTAAATCAATCAACATATTGTGGGTTCTCATGGTATCTCTGGTTTGCATAATCAATCAACTTCCAATAAGGGGTGAGGAGTAATTGAATGCCATAAGTGTGTGCAAAGACCTGAAAAATAGAGCCAAAAGATGACAAACGTCACTGAAAAAATTGTATATTATAATATACTGCTCTAAGAAGAAGATAGGTATTGCGCCTCTCTACTGTGCGATGGCACTGACCTGAGGCTTGGCATAACCTATCTGTTCTAAGAATTCATTGTTGGTTGCGCCTCTCTGCTATGTGATGGCACTGACCTGAGGCTTGGCATCTCTTTGGAAGCTCTTAGAACCAAAATCTCTAATTCCCAAGACCGCTCAAAAATCTCCTGAAGAAGATTGATTACCATCTACCTGTGGGACACACAAATATTTGTTGATATAATTCATGTAATTAATCACTGGTGTGTGTTCAAAAATCTGTGTATGGATTTAAGTGGACAAGTATACTGACAATCGTCGTCGCTGCACTGCCTGATGTTCAAAATCAGTGTGTGTTACATATCAGATCAAGCATGATTTCCAGTTAGAGCTTAGAAGTCTCAAATGAATGAGAAACTATGATATGTAAATATGTTAGTTTCCATTTCAATATATATAAAAGTTCCAAGTAATTGAGTTTATGCCTGTCTGATTCCATATGAATCTGTCTTAGAAAAGATGTTAATGCTAAGAGGCTACTCCACCCTACCCTAACAAAATCACAAAAACATGTTTATTTTGTTACTTAGTTTATTTTTTCATGTTATTTGTAAAGTGTGTCAGTGTCGGACTATGCTATGTTATTCATCTTTGAATAGGTCACACAATGAACTTAACGTTAATCTTGAATCACTTATTTCTGAAAAAGTAAAAGGATCACGTCTGAGGTTATCAGGTGGATAAATGGATCACGTCTGAGTTGATCAGGTGGATAAATGGATCACGTCTGAGGTGATCAGGTGGATAAATGGAGCACGTCTGAGGTGATCAGTTGGATAAATGGATCACGTCTGAGGTGATCAAAGGATTTTAATTTAAAATGGTCATGTCTGAGATGATCAACTGATCAAAATGTTTTATCTACTGTTATAAGGAGCTAAGTGTCAAAGGGTCAAAAAGGCAAAATTTCACAAGTATGACCCATTCGAACGACTGGACCATGAGTATGGACCAGTCGTACGATTGGACCATACGAATGAACCCAATCGCACGATTGAAGGTGACCGAATGTCACAGTCGCACGAATGACCCTCAATCGTACGATTGGAGGTGACCGTATGGGCGAGTCGCATGACTGAAGCTCAGTTGCACGACTGAAGCTCAGTCGCACGAATCAATCGTGCGACTAGGCTTAGTCGCACGACTGAATGTTGCCCTAATAAAAATAGAGGGGGAATCGGTCACAGTCGTTTCATTCACCTAAATCGCCTCTCAAACGCACGACACAAACCTATATTGCCAAAATTTCATTTGATCTTTATAGACCATTGTTTGACTCTCTCTGACGTTCTGTTTTGATTCTATAGGTACTGCGCGACAATATTAGTACAAAAAATTAGTTACTGCAATGTCTAATGGATCGAAATAATGACCTAATGTTAACCGAACCAAATGTGACTAATAAACCACTAAAACTAAGCATTTTGTTCAAATTAAAGTTATTAGCGTTTTAGTCGGTCATCTGTGAACCAAATGAGTCAATCCATAATGTTTGACATCAAGTATTGCTCAAAATTGAATTTGAATGAACAAACTGTCGGACATGCGATTGGACACCCTGATGAACTTAAATCGCACGACTGAGCGAGGCGACTGGCTCAACCGCACGACTGAGATGGACGAATGGTTCAATCGCACGACTGAACCATGTGTCTGAGCTCAATCGCAAGACTGAGGTAAACGCATGAGAGAACATACGACTAAGTCCAGTCGCATGACTCAGTTGTACGTATGAGATCATTCACACGACTAGAACTCAGTCGCATGACTCATTCGCACGACTAGATCTTAGTCGTACAGCTCATTCGCATGACTAAATCTCAGTCGCTCAGCTCAGTCGCACGACTGAACAAAATTTTCAAGTTCATGAAACAAATCTGGTATTCTTTGACATGTACTAATGTTTATTTACTTTGTGTCAAAGATGGCGAGTCGGTGGACGATGAGCACTAAGCACAACATATGTGTTCATCTTGATCTCTCATCCCGCAATGCTACGGAGTTGGCGGTCATTATCTCTTTTCTCCTCCGATCGAGGATATTCCGAGCTATCTCCACACAGTGCACTCCTTACAGATTAGTACAGCAGGCTTTCTGGGAAAGCGCTGTAGTTGACAGGTCTTCTGAGGACCATAGTATCAGGAGTTCTATATTTGGGGAGGCCATAGAGATATCAAAGGAGGATATCGGGACAGTTTTGGAGTTCGGGGATGATACTCACTGCCCTACTCGATTACATCCCCTCACTGTTCGAGGGTGCTTCATGAGGGTTAAGTACTCTAGGGACATCAATGCAAGTATGCTTAACAAGAGCAACTTGTGCCCCCAGTTCAAATACTTAGCCCATGTACTACTGAAAGGCATCGCCTCCAGGAAGGGTGGCTTCGACGATCTCTCCGACCAGATGCAGAACGCCTACGTGACGTTGGTGCTGAATCATCCATTCCACTTTTCGAGGATGATCTTCACCTACATTGTAGAGAACATTGGGGCGAAGGGGAAAGAAAGCTTCTGTATGTACCCACGCTTTCTGCAGATGATTATAGATTAGAAGCTCCCCTCGCTACCCAAGGAGAAGGAGGATGCTGTTGTCCTCGAGGTGATGGATGACACCACCCTTGGGAAGATGAGGGTGTATCGAGGTAAGCAGGTAAAGCCCCCGGTAAGGAGTTTGTTTAGGCATTTTGCCCTTGAAGACTATGTGGCACCAGCAGAAAGGAAGTGGGGCCACGACTATAGTGATTCAGATATAGAGCCGATAGTTGTACCTGATGATGACTCTGATGATGATGATAGTGGTGATGGTGGAGATAGACGTCCGTCTCATACTCAGACCACTGATGCTGATGTTACATCTCCACCATCTCCACAATGTGATTTAGAGACAGCAAGGTTCCATCAGGACTTCCAGCCTGATGAAGGGGAGGAGTCTGATGAGGAGCCGCTAACTCGGACGGTGGGCAGCCGGGTGGTTGCCACCGATAGGGGGATTAGGATGGTTGGTGGACGTCCGGGCGGGTCTGGGGAGGCTATTTCAGATCCATCATACAACCCAGACCAGCCCAGTAGCCAAGGGGAGCCTCCGGGTCTAGGGGGACTTGGATGAAGAGGATGGCTCAGCCCCATAGGATGAAGCCGAAGAGACGGAGGTTCACGCTGATTACTACCTCCACCACCTCTACCACTACACCACCTACCACCACACCACCTACCACCACTACACCTCCTACCACCACTAAACCACCTACCACCACTACACCACCTACCACAGCCACCCCCATACCTCTCCACCTATTCATACTTCACCACCCATATTCACCACAGCCACTACTACCACCATCAGCCACCAAGCTGACCCTTCCACATTCCCCACCGGATCATCCCTCCCTCCCATTGGAGTGGAGGAACAGCAAGCAGCACTTAACAGGATGGTGCTGAAGCTGTTAGCCGCTGATGAAGAAAAGACTGCTCAGTTACGTCAGCTGGAGGAGCTCAATGCTTCTCAAGCTCAGCAGATTTCTTAGCAGGCACAACAGATTGCTCAACTCCAAGAGCATAAGGAGGAGTCTGCCAAGAAGCTGGAGGAGTTAGAGGCTGCAAACAAGAAGATCATGCTCCAACTAAAAGGATCTAAGGAGGAGCCTCTGAAGCTTGGTGAAGGAGATGATGATGGAGATGATGATGGAGATGATGATGAGGATGATGATGAAAAGGATGATAGTGATGATGATGATGTGGAGGGTGATGGTGAAGCAAAAGGTAGGGAGGATGATGATGAGGACGATGAAGGAAATGCAGCTGCATCTGCCTCTGCTCATGGTCAAGAGCAAAGGACAAAGAAGAGACAAGACCAAGGAGCATCGTCGTCTGCCCCACCTACCTCCCCATCTGCAGAAGACCCGGCTATGATTCAAGGCAAAACAAAAGCTTAGATGTCTATATGTTATTAAACTTTTGTTCTGGAAATCATGTATCAATGTTTATTTAAATACATAAATGAAAAGTTGAACTGCCATTTGTCATGTGCATCATGTATACTAACTCTTATTGTGTTTGTTTATTTCTTTAACAGGTTCATCTAAACAGGCTGACGAGCATGATGTGGTACCCGTTCGACAAATCAAGACTCAATTGACAATCATTCTTGATTTGCAAGGGATAGTACATTGCTCTGTCAGCTATACACCTGAAGAGGGAGAGAAAATCCATGATATGACAGATGAATAGATTGCTGAACTGTTCTGTCTGAATCCAGATGAGTTGGTGAAGGATGCTCCAGAAGTCGATGTAGTCCGTAATGAGGTGCTACAAGATGTTGACGAGGTGGAGATCGAGGATGTGACTACTGACCATTATCCCCAGTATACGAACGCTAAATGCAAAGTACTACCAGATCTAGGAGAAACATTTGGCAGCAATGCATTCAACAAAGTGGAAGAAAAGATAGCTGAAAAAGAAGCTACAGATGAAGGTCCTTAGGTGGATGATGCTGATCTAGCATCCAAAAAGGTTGAGTGGGCAGCCTGCCTGGATGAAATGAAGAAACAGTGAGAGCCTATCAAGTCAAACGCCTACACCAAGCTCTACAAGGTAAAGAAGCATCAAAAGGTGTCTGGCAAGATCATAAGCTGGGCGTATTTTGAGGACCTCAAGGTATATGCTGTCAAGAGGGAGAAGGGCATAGAGTATATTAGATTCCCACACGATCTGAAAACTCTCCCTGGATTTGAGCTTAATCGTTTAGCCAACTTGAACCTCCTTTATGCTGTTCCCAGAAAGATATTGGGATGGTTCGAGAAGGCAATGAAGAAGGAGTACCATACGAGGTGGGTCAATTTCAAACCTCAACATCCCAAAAGGTTCATTCATAAGACTGAGGTTGACCCTACCTCAGGAAGACCAAAGGCTGTCTTGAAATGGCACCCTCCGCGCACAATGTCTCGTATTCCATTGAGGGAGATGCCACAAGATTTTGCACGCCATTTCAAATGGTGGTATTATGACTGGCGCACTGGAGAGGCCGTCATAGTTTTGGATAGGGAGGGGACGGTAGAGACAATAAGGGTATTTGACCCAATGTGGCTCACAAACTTGTCTGCAGCTGATGTTTACACATTGTACAAGTGGCCACTATTTTTTGACATGTATGATATCGTGCAAGCACTTCAGTTTCATCATGTTATACGTCTATGCTTCACACTAGATATTCATGCTGGGGTTCCAAGAGAAGAACGAGTTAAGAGATATGAAGAGTTTAAAAAGGAGGTCAAAGATTAGATAGAACTAGGTCCAAGGGGGAGTTTGTTGGTACACATGTCCCTAGTTATAGTTCTAGTGAGCTTAAATATAATTGAATTTCATTTTGTAACACTGATGTAATGTTTGATATATGTAATGAAAACTCTTCGTTGAATGTTTATTGGTTGTTGAATGTTATATCTATTCATATGATTGATTGTTACACGCTTATATGAACATGTTGTATAGGTTTACAGTTGTTAGACATAGTTCTATATCGTTAAACGTTCAGGAATATGTTTAACTAAGTCTCATGATTCAGTCGCACGATTGGACCATGCGAATGGGCGAACCAGGTGATTGAGCCATATGCACGATTGAGTCATAAGACTGACTCAGTCGTACGAATGAATCAATCGTTCGACTCAGTCGCACGACTGAGCCATACGCATGGCTCAGTCGTACGAATGAAACCTGTAACCTATAAATACCACTTAATTCGTGGAAAAAGAAAACACTTCGAGAATTCTTAACCCTAGCCATCCCAGTTCGTCCAGAGAGTCCCTTCCAACTTCATAGATCGTTTCTAATCAATTCTTAACGTATTCTAATCGTTAGTTTTGATCGGATTAACATTCTCCCTAATTGGATCGCCAATCAAATAGGATTCCGCACTATTTGATCTGGTTTCATGTTGAATCAGTTAGTACTCCGTACGTACACGGTCCTAACAAATCTAAGTATGTCAAAGAATCTTAGACAGATTTAAGATGAAAGATTGTATGCCATCCAGGACACCTATAGTTAGAAATCACAACCTATGTCTTGACTCTAAGGGGGAGGATAATGATCAACATCAGTACAGGGCAATTATAGGGTCTCTAATGTACTTGACTGTATGTAGGCCTGTTATCATGTTTGCAACTTGCATCTGTGCAAGATATCAGGCTGCTCCAAATGTGTCTCACTTGGTTGTTGTCAAAAGAATCCTTAGATACCTCAAAGGAGCTCCCAAACTAGGACTCTGGTATCCCAAGAATAAGGTTTTCAACCTCTATAGTTATACTGACAGTGACTATGGATGCTGTAACATCAACAAGAAATTAACATCAGGAGGATGCTAATTTCTTGGTGGAAGGATTATTTCATGGCAGTGCAAGAAGCAATCTTGTGTGGGTACATCAATTGCTGAAACTGAATGCATTGCAGCTGCTAGCTGCTGTGCTCAACTGTTGTGGATTCAAAACCAGATGATAGACTATGGCTTTAACTTTATGGAGACTCCTATCCACACCCATTTCAATCATAGAGAATCAAGTGAAGCACTCAAAGACCAAGCATATTGACACCAGGTACTATTTCATTCGAGATATTCATGAGAAGAGTATTATAAATTTTTTTAAGGTTTATACAAATGAACAATATGCTGACATGTTCACAAAGGCATTTGATGAACAGAGATTTAAATATTAAATTACAGCTATTAGGATGATCAATATTGATTGAATCTCTTTTAAAAACCTTTTTAAATATGCCATAGCCTTTTGTCTATTGATTACAATCTAAGCTCTGTTATAGAATTATTCTTCATAAAATTTTCTAAGTATAAATTCTTCCAAAGAGAAATTTAGTTGCGGAAGAGTTTATCTCAGTCTTTCACAGATAAATTTCCCTAAGTGTTTTCTCTTCCACATAAGTTTTTAACTTCAGAAAACTTTTGATCAAGTATCAAAATTTCCTTCCAAAATCTTTTAACTTATGTTTTCGAAAGCAATCTTACTCTCGGAAGCAAATATTTCTTAGGACATCATTTGCCTTCGGAAGGAAAGATTTGCTTTGGAGGAAACACTTTGAGGAATTCACAAGGGTTTTTCCTCGGAAGCAATTTAATCCTCAAAAGAGAATTTACTATAACGGAAACATTTTCGGGCCCCACTCTGTAAAAAGTGAAATTTTGTCAGCAAAAAGAAATGATGTCGAATTATTTAAATGGATTTATCTTGCCGCCTAAATCTTATCACAAACCTATACTGTCTTTTCACATCTTTTCATCCTATCCGATAAGATTTTTTTTACTCCATTTATACACAACCTCCGACTATCCCACTTTTCTTACCGTTACAAAATACCCACGTTCCAGAGAAAACCTTCCAAAATCCCCATTATACATCATCTTCTTCGTCTATTCCTCCACTCAACCAAATTTCTGAAACAATGGCCCTTAATCCACAACATAATCAGGTCGTGCTCCTTGATTCCACCAAGGATGTCGACTATGCCCCAATCATCCAATTCCTAAACCAGTCAACATACTTCACCGCCCTCACCATCAACCCAACCGTTTACTCCAACCATATGGCCAAATTCTGGGCCAATGGACGGAGTGAACTTCTAAATGATCAGCGGGTTATTCGGTCGATGATAAGCGGCCAGGAGCTGATCATCTCTGAAGCCACCATCAGAGAGCATCTTGAGCTCCATAATGCGGGTGCCCCTGTGGATTTCCCCGAAACAGACTTGGAAGAAACCTACATTCAAATGGGCTATAGCGGAAAAGTATGGAGGTCGACTGTATATAAGTACAACTTCTCATTTAACTGGAAGTTCCTTCTGCATATCGTCCTCCATTGCTTATCAAACAAGTCTGGGGGATGGGATCAAATCCCATATAATCTCAGGTGCCTGGTCATTGGAATGGTAAGGAACCGAAGGTTCAACTACTCCACGTTTATGATGATGAACCTAATCAACAATCTAACTAGGGATTCTTTCTACATGTATCCCCAGTTCATCCAGCACTTCATAAACTGCGAGTTGGATCAGGACCGATTACATCTTGGCCAACCACTTTCGGTTCCTCACATGAAGTCTGGTGTCTTCAATATTTTGAAGAAGGTTTCACCCAATTTCGCTGGCAGGTTCAGTGATCTGCCCTAAGGTATGTTTGAGCCAGTGGCTCATTGTGACATCCCTGCCAACCCCGCAGGTAATGAGCCCCCACCAGACTCACCCATCATCTGTCGTCCCATACAGCTCACTTATCATAGATGCCCAAAATGAACCCTTGATCAAACTACTTTGATTGATCAAGTCTCCTCTCTTCAACCCAAAACGAGTAGAGTGGAAACATGGGCTCCCACTCAATCTGAGGTCTTAACTTCCTCCCACATAGACCTCGACGTAATGGTTGAGTCTCTTCAGTCTTAACCAGACGAGCCCACTAACCAACCCTTACGCTTCAAGTTGAGTCACCACACTCTCCTGAGCAGTCTAAAAGGGACACCCAAATCTTGGAATCCACTACTGATGCAGGGGAATCCTTAGGTGCTGAACAAGGTCCCAGGTCATTAGATATATTTGCTGAATCTTTCCTTGACCTTTTAACCCGTCCTAATGAGAATATCATGTTGTAACAGAGCAGTGAAGTTGATCCTTATCACCACTCTTTTGATCAACAGAGCTCTTTGCAGCCCCTGATTTTTAGCCCACATCAGGAAGAAAGTACTGAGGTGAGTCCCACATATGTGGAGGGGACTCATGTTGATAGAGCTACCACTATTGAGGGTGCTTCATTAGTCCTTCAGGACAGTGGTAACATCAACCAGGATCTATCCATATTAACTTTTCAAATTCATGTTTCTGAAGGAGACATGGATCAGCATAGGAACCCTGGGTGCCAAGAAACTGTATTAGGTGGTGAGGATGAGCATACTAGGTATGTTATCTCATCTCCTGATGATTCCTCGAATGAGGATGAGGGTAGTATACAACTTACCATCAAGTATCTACTCTCTAAAATTGAAAACCTGGAATCTCATGTCAGGATTTTAGAAAATAGATCTGACACTCAACAACTTGAGATTAACACTCTCAAGGCCCAACAAGCTGAGAAACAGATAGAGAGATCTGTTAAGCATGTACAGATCCAGGTCTCTGCAAGTTATTCCTCTAGCTCATCTGACTCTCAGGATGATGCTACCAAAAAGGGAGAGAATTTGTAGGATCAAACATTTGCTGAGGGAGTATCTACTCATTCTTTGGAGTAGGTACCACCTCAGGGGGAGATGGCTGCTCACTCTTTGGAGCAAGCATCAACCCTTATTGAGCCTACCATTGCCACAACCCCTCCCCTTGGAGTCACCTTCTCTATCCCAGCTTCCCCTGCACATACCCTTCCTCAGACAATTTCTTTTGTTTAGATGGAACACATGACTTCCATCAATATTGTATACCAGTTTCTGATGAAGTCCCCATATGAGCGTTCCCTCCCTGATCATACTCTTACTTACTTTGGAGCTGAAGAGCTCTAAAGGTTAACTGGACCTTCTACCTCTGGGAAGGGTGTTGGTCAACCTAAGGGGAGTGTGGAACTTGAAAGTCAAGTTGGCTTCAAAGGGGAAGCATAAACCGATGGTCCAGCACCTGCTTAGCAGGGCCAGAAAGTCAAGTTACTTCCAAGGCTAAGGAAATCTCTTCTGAAGCCAAGGAAATTCCTTCTGAAGCCAAGGAAATTCCTTCCGAGGCCAAGAAAACTCCTTCTGGATAAGGGAATCCCTTCGGAAGCCAAGGAAATCCCTTCCGAAGAAGGTTTACTGTCTACTTCCAAGGCAATCAAATCTACTTCCAAAGCCATATAAATTTCTTCCGAGGCTAAGGTAGAAGTCGTGGAAGTAATAGTAAACCTCTCTGCCACCATCTCTCCTTTGCCCAGCCAACCTGAAGCATCCAAACCTGAGTCTCCTAAGCCATCAGCTGCCTCAGACCCTAAAGGAAAGAGGAAGAGGAAGCTGGCAGCTGAAGAGCTAAAGGAGGAATACAGACTGGAAATGTTAAAGAAGAAAGGAAAAGTAGACTCTGGAAAGCTGCTGGCTGACAGTTGAAAGGCAGCAACCAAAGCAGCAGCTGCTCACGAGCACTTTGCCAACAAAAGAAGGGCAGAGCTGATTGACAGGATCCTCAACCTTGGGATCCAAAGTGAAAAAATTATTATACTTCCCTATAAGGATTTTCTCAACTTAGAGAAGGAAACCTTGCTGTAAAAGGAGAAAGCAAAAGTAACAAGGTTGGCAAAGGAGGAGGAAAGAAGGAAGAATGAAGAAGGAAAAAGAAAGAAGATGCTAAGATCAAGGCTCAGGCCAAGGTGATAGCAGAGAAAATAGCATTTCTCTACTCTAGGGGATATATGGAAGAAGACCTAGCTCCTCATGAGCTTGACACTATTCTGTTCTTCTTCAAACAAGAACATGAGAAAATCATGAAGGAAAGGAAGAGGGCTGCCAGGGAGAAGCTGAGAGAGAAAGAGAAGAAGAATGAGAAGGCTGAGGAGATAGCTCCCAAACAAGCTGATGATAGGGACTGGATGAAGTCCTATCTGAAAGCTCCTGGCTTCTCAGCCAGGCAAGTAGGATCAATTGCTAAAATAACTCTCCAATGACATGTCAGTGACATAGAGACTGACATTCGAATGGGGAGCCGGCAGGAGGTTTAATGGAAAACTACAAGCAAGAGGATGGGCACCAAACCGACACCCAAACCAAAGCCTACTCTTAAACCCAAACAACCACCACTCCCATAAAACACTAAACCACCTACACCTTTTCCCTTTCCCTTCCCTATAAAACTTGAACGTATAGATGAACCCTTCACCCCTGAACCAGCCCCTTCAACCACCTCACAACTCAAACCATAAATATCTAAACCACTACCACCACCAAAAACTTTGAAACCTAAAACCATACCCAAAACCAAACCAACAACCCAACCATCCTTAAAATTACCAAGACCCCTGACCATACAAGAGTTTGAGGAAATTCAGGAAGGACTCAACCAATGCACTAGGTTGAGTTCCTTCTCTTGAGATGAAGACTTGATCGAACTGAGATTTCTTGATGACTCAGTTAATCTTCTATCAAGGGAAGCTCTCCTGGATCTCCCTATAATAACCCTGAACTAGTGTCTCATTCTTCTTTCCCTCAACATACATGACCTAAATGACCAAGGAAAAGAAGCTGAGAAGAAGACTACTAACTCTGCTAGACAAAAGGAAGATAGAAAACTTTCCAACTACTCCTTAAGTGCCAAGGAGCCCTATAGTCCAGTGGAGATTTGATTAGCCTTCAGATGCCTTTCAGCTGGTGATAGAAAGTAGGGAAACAAGTCAGCCAGATACATCATCTCTGCTAGACTCTAGCAGATTTGATATAAATGATCTAGCTGAGTTACCACTCTCCAACCCCTCCAACTCTCATGTTTCTTCTCTTATCCGAAAGCACATACTCAAGATAAGGGAAGAAGAGTTTATAAGAAGAGCTCAAGCTGCTGCTGATACTAAAGCCTATTTAAAAGGTCAAGCCTTTCTCCAGATGTTTTAAGATCTAGCTTTGGAGCCTATAGCTCGATGGGTGTATGACCCTTACACCATCAGCTTACTTTTTATAGAGGGAATATCCAACGAATTCATGTCATTCATGGTGATAGACTTGATGTCTTAACCAGGAAAGACTTGTTCCAAATGCTACACACATCTAGAGAACCGAGAGAAAGATGTGAAGATTATGGTTGGATCAGGAAGGCACTGGAGAAGAAAGATAAGTAGAGTTTTGGTAGCATCAGCCTAGGGGGAGATTGTTGGGTCTGAGGAGGCTGGTGTAACCAAAACCCAATACTTAGCTTTATTTTGGTTCATCTACAACAGACTTCTGAAGACAATGCTGCATTTCTAAAGCCAAGTCAAAAGTCTTCCGAAGCCAAGCAAGAAGAACTTTCAAAGAGAGTTACTCTTCGGAAGTACCATGAAGACCAAGACAAGGAGCAGCTGATTCTAAAGAAGTTGTTTCTTCCAAAGCCAAAGTGACTTCGGAAGACTTCATGTCTTCTGAAGTACACTTACCTTCGGAAGAACCAACTGTGACTAGTGGACAAAAGTAAGGTTCCTGTCAGTATAGTGAACTACTTTACTTTATGTTTGACCTTACTTTATCCACTGTTCATCCATCATATATTAGTACAGTCACCATACTTAGTTGGTGACAAAAGGTAAGTCATGGACTTGTCATGACTACCTAATTCTGGGATAATACTTTATCTTAGTTAACATACTTCTAGAAACTGTAGTATTTTGTCTAGTTGTATTTTCCAGCTAGTTTTCCAAGTATAACTGGCTGTACATAGTAGTATATATAGTTCTAATTGTAAGCTCATTAGAGCAAGTGCTAAGATAGAGTCTTGTAATCTTTGAGTTGAGAAATAATATATACAAGTATCTTCAAAAACTTATTCTTATGTCTTGCTTACTTAATATATTACTATCAACTCTTAGAGCATTCTGTTAACATCATCCGAGTGATATCAAGTGAGTTTAAGAGAGAACCATTGTGTTGGGTGACTTGTAACGATCATGCAATAATACTTCGAAATGATTTACTGTTATGGTTAAAGGTTCTAAAAATAAATGGATCGCTGTTGAAGTTGTTATTAGTGATATTTGGTTTTTGAATGTTTATTTCATAAATCAGTTGGTTACGGACAAAGATGCATTGTGTCTTTATCTTGATTACTTCAAGAGTTACGTGCCTAAGGCTGATGAGGTTAAAATTGTTGCTCGACGTCAGAGCAGGAATATCACATCCTGACGGAAGTGTGATATGCTTGGGTGTGACTTTTCGGTTCAAAACACATTGATTATAATAACATGGAATCATAACAATTTAACTAAACATAATTCTTCCATTAATCATATATTTTAGGATTACATTATACAAAATTTAGTCTAATAATTAGACTTTTACATTAGTAATCCTAACTCAAGTACACGTCTTTATCATTTCATTACTCTTCAGCTAGTAGTGGACATAAACATCCATGAAGAGGCTGAAGTCTGATAGATTAATAACCACTCATATGCATAGCTTCCCCATACAGTCGTGCCAATCACTGAACATGTTGAACGTGTACATGAAATTATAAAACATCATGATTACCAAAAAAACATCTTCAAACAGTCAACATAAAGTTAGTGAGAACATAGGTTTATTCAATAATTCATTTTAATTGATGCAACACAATCAAACTCACAACCAAACCTACTCTAATGTCAAGTGATTCATAACTGTCACATACAATAACAGAAACAAATAATATAACATCACAGCCCTCATCCGGCAGATGCAGGTTGACATATTCCTAAGTAGCGCTACATTTATTTGATGGTTCCTCATCCGAATTAATGGTTGTGTCAATATGACGAAAAATATACCAAAACTTCAAATTTTGCATCACTTTCAATAACAAATAGTATATTTTTGCCGCCAAAAATTTGTAAATAAAAAAGGGACCATATTACTCACGTTATTTCCAGTAACAAGTCAAATATTTTCTGTAAAATAATTATTTGTTAGACATTCTTTAAAATTTTCAGCATTTATATCATTAATCAAATCAAAATTTCTAAACAGTAACTACAGTTGTCCGAAAATTACTAAATTTTACAAGAAGTAATACTCCAAAATCCAGATCATTATATAAAAATTTCAATCTGTATTTATTTACAGGTAATTTCCTATAATTCTTACAAGTTTCAAACTAAATGGCAGAAATAGATACATATCTTTAAAAATTCTAAAATTTAGACAAATTGTCCCACTCTGTATATCATAATTTATGTAAAATGTTCATGATTTTACCGACCATCTTACTATTTCTTTCGATTTTCTTCTCATGAATTATTCTATAATATGAAACTTTGTCATACTTATAAATTAATTCATCAAAACTTATTCTGTAGTTCCAATATAATATAAAGGTCATCATATAAATTTTCCAGATATTTATTGAGCCCAGATCTTCTGTTTAGAAATTTCCTTCTATTTCCTTGAATTAATCATATAAATTAATATATCCTATATAATTATTCCATAATTTCCAGATTATTATTTTCAATATTTTCTAATAAATTTCTAATTTTATTCCCACAATCATAGCCATATAAGTATTTAATCTAACTTATCATAAAATCACACATGTTTCAACCCTTTAAATCTTTTATTTTTGTTTAAATCCTTGATTTTTATAAAATCCTTAACTTTTTGTTTTTAAAACTTTTCTTACTGATTTTTAATGGAAAATCAAGTGTTCATGAGGTTTTGTAAATAACCTTGATTATTTAACTTAAAGGGTTGATTATATATGTAGATTAAACACATATATAACTTCTTAACTTATTAATCATTGGTTTTGAGAATCAAACCTTGTTTGAAATGAAAGAGAGCTTAGAGGATTGCTTTTACGGTTCTTGTAGAATCACATGATGAGGTTGCTTTGATCTTGAGGAATGATCACTAGATGAACATGGTTGATGAAGATAAGATGCTCAAGGTGCTGATGTTTGGATGATGTTGAGGCTGAGATAGATACCAAGACATTGTGGAACGATGGTTTAGGTTGTATGAGAACCGAGAGAGAGTGAACCGAGAGAGGTGATGGTGGGTTGCGGATAAGATGGTGATGGTGGTTGTTATGGTGGTCTTCGGTCGAGGGGTTCATGGTGGGAGGGAGGTTATCATTAGATCAAAACTAGACTTGTGAGTTGGTAGTTTTAGAGTCATAAGGTGGCAATTTAAATGCTAGGTGTCAGGCTTTAGGAAGTGGTTAGTTAAGGACTGCTAGGTGTCACCATTTGGTGTTAATGACACTCTTAGTAGTTAAGTTTAGGTTAGTTGGTTAATTAATTACTAATCTAGAGTAGTTATCATTATAAAGAACCAATTACTAGTGTTAAGTTTATGTTTTAGTTTAGTGTTCAAGTGTTTAGGATTAGTTTGGTTTTGATCTTTGATATAAAGTTTCTAGATATTAACTTGTTTGGTAATGTTGATTAAGTTTCAAATCTTAATTCATTACATATAGATGAAAACGTCTATCATTCAAGTAACTAATCACATAATCCTATGATTGGTAACTCATACACCTATAGTTCAATAATCACAAAGCGCAAAAGAGTTGTATACATGCACACGTAAACGTTTATGCCTGCATGCATGCATGTATGTTCACGTACCACAAGCGCATGTTCAATTAAGCATGAAAAATTCATATAAAGTTAATCAAATAAAATCACCTTAATAATCTCTAATAAGATATATAAGTATATATTATCAATTTATAATACTTCTTAAAACGTACGTTTACCTAACCTTGGCTTTAGGGTTGTCACATTCTCCCGCTGTAAAAAGAATTTCGTCCCGAAATTCATTGGTAGGTATTCTCAGATGTTGTGGAGGGTTTATCTTTGTAGTTACCCTTTGCATTCAGTTTAACCTCAAATAGGTGGGGGTATTTTCTTTTTGTTTCATATTCACTTTCCCACGTAAATTCGGGTCCTCTTTTTGAATTCCATTTGACCTTTACTATTGGGATTTTACTTCTCTTAAACTTTTTACTTCTCTATCCATAATTTTCATTGGTTCTTCAACAAAGTAGAGTTTATTATCTATTTTGATTTCCTGTATTGGTACCTTTAATGTCTCATCAATCAGACATTTCTTCAATTTAGATACGTGGAAGGTGTTATGTACTTCACTTAACTCCTGAGGCAAATCTAACATGTATGCTACAGGACCAATCTTATCAATTACTTCAAAAGGGCCAACATACCTAGGGTTTAACTTATTTCTTTTTCTAAATCGGATAATTCCCATTGATGGTGATACCTTTAAGTACACGTTATCTCCTATTTGAAAGTCTAACGGCTTTCTTCTTTTCAGGATAACTCGTTTATCTATCACTTGCTGCCTTCAATATGTCCTTAATTTTACTAATTTTATCAGATGTTTCCTGTATAAGTTCTGGGCCTGTAAGCTATCTATCTCCCACCTCATTCCAACACAAAGGTGACCTACACTTCCTTCCATATAAAGCTTCAAATGGAGCTTCTCCAATACTAGCATGGTAGCTACTGTTATATGAAAATTCTATCAAAGGTAAGTGTATATCATAATTACCAACAAATCTAACACACAGGCTCGTAACATATCTTCTAATGTCTGGATTGTTTTCTCACTCTGTCCATCTATCTATGGATGGTATGCTGAACTCATTACCTAAGTTCCTAATGCTTTTTATCAAGTCTGCCAGAATCTTGAAGTAAATCTACTATCTCTATCAGATATTATTGAAATGGGTATTTCATGTCTGGACATAATTTCTTTCATATAAATCCTTGCTAATTTCTCCATTTTATAATCTTCTATGATTGGCAAGAAATGAGTTGACTTAGTTAGTCTGTCGACTATAACCCATATCGTGTCGTACCCACTTACGGTTCTAGATAATTTAGTTACAAAATCCATGGTAATCTGGTCCCACTTTCACTTAGGGATTTCTGGTTGTTGTAAATATCCTGAGGATTACTGATATTCAGCATTGACCCTTGAACGTATATCACATTTTTTTACATATTCTGCAACTGATTTCTTCGTACCTTGCCACCAATACTGGTTTCTTAAATTCTTGTACATCTTATTATTTCCCGGATGTACTAAATATCTTGACTTATGTACTTCCTGTAGAATAGTTTCTCTAAGCATGCCATTGTTAGGAATCCAAATTCTTCCTCTAAATCTCAAGGTTCCATCTGACGCAGCTTCCAGTTGTTCGTTCTGCCTCATCAACTCTCTTAATTCCTCTTTTTGCTAGGTTTCTCGAATTTGGCTTATCAAATCCGAGTATAATTACATCCTCGTAGCACGAACTCGTAATGGCTTAGTTCTTTCTTTCCTACTTAGAGCATCAGCCACTAAATTTTCCTTTCCTAGGTGACACTTGATTCCATAATCATAATCACTTAGTAATTCCACCTATCTTCTCTATCTCAAATTTAGCATCTTTTGATCGAATGTGTATTGCAAACTCTTATGGTCTGTATAAATTATGCACTTAGTCCATATAGATAATGTCTCTAAATCTTAAGTGCTACTTCTACTCCTAATTCTAAATAGTGAGTAGTATAATTATTTTCACTTCTGTAAGGCCCTGATCCCAGGAAACCTCACAGTTGGTCATTCACAGCAAAACATAGATTTAAAAACATTCATTTACTTATATATGTGTATATATATATTGCAGCGGAAAGATGTAGTAATTGCAATTCATTACAACACAGTTAAATTAAAATATAAACATCGTCTTTAAACATCAAAAACTCCATAAAAATCCTCTTAAATTCTTCTTCTTTAGGGATGCCAGTCTTTAGGTGCCAAGAAGCTTCAGATCCATGCTCCCATCCCATAAGGCCTAATGCTCACCTGTTTACTGATATGCACACAAAAGTCAGCTTCGCTGAGTGAATTCTGGGTTTACTTTATTAAATAACTTTTGTAAAAGGTATTGCTTTAACAGTTGAAAATAATCATCATCTATCAGAACATTAATACACACGGGCTATCACTTTATCGATACTTTACCATTACTTGTTAATTATTACTCTTCTTTATCTGTCAATTCCCTGTCAGTATCGGTGCCTATGATAACCACAGGACTTTACCGACACGCCAATTTAGGGCTTACTATCGTACCCAATCAGGCCATTATTGTCATGCCAATTCATGGCCTTACTGACCTGCCTGTTCGAGCATTTACTTTATCAGGGTGAGGGCACAACGAATGCAACCCTCCTTTATCAATTGCTTGCAAGGCTTTACTTTCTCAAGGTACACGCTATGGCCCTAATAACAGTTCTTTAAGTTTCACTTATATCTTTAGTTTTCACATACACATAACACATAATAAGAAGCAAACTCTTAGTCTAAGCAATCACATTTCATCAATCATGAGAGATAAACAGATAACCGACCCTCCGCGGGACAGCGGAGGTTCGGAAGCGGCAGCCCTGATAGCGGGGTTCTAGGGGCGGCAGCCCTAGTGGGGTGCAAGGATAAAAGTATGTATTTTAGTATGCATAGCACCCCAAAACATTGAAAACGGGTAAAGGAGGGGTCTAGAACTCACCTGAACTTAGCAGAATAGCCTCAATTTAAGTAACTTAAGCTATAGTCCGAATACACAAGCTGCACGGAAGTTAATACACAAAAACATCATTTTCTTCACAATTTCGCTGACAGTTTCGCTGGCAGTTTCGCTACCAGTTTCGCTGGCAGTTTCGCTACCAATTTTGCTGGGCAGCACTTCCGCCAGTTTCGCTGGACAGATTCGCTGCCATGAGCGCCCAACTTTCGTTGGAATTTCCTAGTTTCGCAATGTCTATAGGTCAACCTGGGCACTGGCGAAATTACCAACGAAACTGTAGTTTCGCACTAGCGAAACTGTAGTTTCGCTGGAATTCTCTTAGTTTCGCTGGGTGAGTGCACAGTTTCGCTGGATGAGTGCACAGTTTTGCTAAATCGGGGCACAGTTTCGCTGGATGAACAAAAATGAAGAACCAGCCCGTTTTTAACCCAAAATCTTAACTTTTTACGTCCAAATCCTTGGTTTACCTTCCATGAAACCATTTCTAACCTTTTTACACGTTTTCATACGTAAAAATTTGACCTTTATGTGTTTCTTTGAAACTTTTCAAAACCCAAAACCCTAGAATTCGGGTTTGATCTAAAGAAGGGTTTAGAGGTTGATTCTTACCTGGATTTGTTGCTCTTTTCTTAGGGTTTGATGCTCCAACACCCAGATCTTCAATCCTTCAACCTTTAAAACTCCAAATCTTGAGTTTTCTTTACTTTCTCTCTCTACTTTCTCTCTCTACGAATTTTGGGGCTAGGGTTGAAATGGATGGAATGGAGGCTGCTCATGCATGTTTAAGGGCTGATTAAGGGCCCTTAAACCCATCAAAACATAGCCCATTAAGGTAAATTTAGTCCATAGCCCACTAATTTACCTTTTTTCCTTAAATTAACCCCTAAAAGCCCATTATTATTAAATGGCTTGCTTCGGGAAAATTTCGGGGTGTTACAACTTCCTCTGAGTTGCCTGGATGCATATGCAATTACCTTATCTCGTTGCATTAAAACATATCCGAAACCATGATGTGATGCATCACAATATACTACAAAATCATCTGTACCATCTAGAAGAGCTAAAATAGGAGCACTGCATAATTTATTCTTCAAGAGTTCAAATGCAACATTTTGTCTTTCTTCCCAAACATATGGCTTATCTTTCTGAGTTAATTTGGTCAGAGGTTGAGCTATTCTAGAAAAATTTTCTATAAATCTTCTATAATAACCAGCCAATCCTAAGAATTGACATACTTCAGTTGGTGTTTTTGGAACTTCCCACTTCTTAATTGCTTTGGTCTTTGCCGGGTCGACCTGAATTGCTTTTTGGTTAACCACATGTCCTAAAAATTGTACTTCTCTTTTCTAAAATTTACACTTTGAGAATTCGGCATACAGTTCTTCCTTTCAAAGTAACTCCAAAGTTAGCCTTAGATGCTTCTCATGTTCTTCCTTACTTTTAGAATATATTAAAATGTTGTCTATAAAGACTATGACAAATTTATCTAAGTAAGGTTTGCATACTCTGTTCATTAGTTCCATGAATACTTCTAGAGCATTAGTTAACCCAAATGGTATTACAAAAAACTTATAATGACCATATCGAGTTCTGAACATAGTCTTAGGTATATCTTCATCTCGCACCCTTAACTGGTGATATCCTGACCTTAAGTCAATTTTTGAAAAGTAACTAGATCTTTGCAACTGGTCAAATAGGTCATCTATCATAGGGAGATGATATCTATTCTTAATAGTTATTTTATTAAGCTCTCTATAATCGATGCACATCCTAAAGGTTTTGTCTTTCTTCTTTAAGAATAAAACTGGTACTCCCTAAGGTGATACACTAGGACGTATAAACTCTTGTCCAATAATTCCTAGAGTTGACTCATTAACTTTTTCATGTCGGTTGGTGCCAAATGATACGGAGACTTGGCAATAGTGCTAGTCCCTGTTATTAATTCAATCTTGAATTCTACTTGACGAAGGGGTGGCAATCCTGGTAATTCATCAGGAAGTACCTTTAGATATTCTCAATAATAGGAACATCTTCTAAGTTCTTCTTATCTGGTTTTGTATCAACTACATGGGCTAGAAATGCTAGACATTTCTTTCTCAAACATTTATAGGTTTTCTTACATGAGACTATCTTCACAGCACCTCTATGTTTCTCACCATATATGACAAGAATTTTATTATCCTTAATTAAGGATTTTTAATCATTCTTTTTCCACAGACAATTTCAGCCTGATTTTACTTAACCAATCCATAGCTATACCAACATTAAAACCTCCTAATTCAATAGGAATCAAATTTATATCAAAGCAACGATCATCTAAATTTAAGGTACAGTTAGGAATAACTTCACTGGCTTTAATTATCTTTCCATTAGCTAATTCTATCATATACTTATTTTTCAGTTTCTCTAAGGCTAATCTAAGTAAAGGTTTAAATGTATTCGAAACAGAACTACGAGTTGCTCCTGCATCGAATAATAGAGTTGCGTACTAACCATTAATAAGAAATGTACCCGTCTTCACTTTTGGTTCCCGCCATGCCTTTTCAGCTTGCAATACAAATGCCTGCCACGTAGATTGTTTGGGTTCGTTGGAGTTTTTGCTTTCAGTTCCAGACACTCGTTACGGAAATGATTCTCATTTCTACACTTGTAGCAAACTGGTTTAGGGTTTGCGGATCCTTTACATTCTCTAGATAGGTGTCCCTTCTTTTTTCAATTATAGCAAATCACCACCCTGCACTTACTATTATGATATCTAATGCAAGCATTGCACCATGATTGACCTTCTGTCTATGGTCTCCTTTTCTAGACAATTCCCATGAAGGTCCTCACTAAATTTATGTTTATCTTCTTATGCTGATTTCCTCCAAATTTCCCTCCAAAGTTGTTGTTGCTCCACATTCTTTTATCTCCAATCCTTGAATTAGACAATGACCCATTCCTTATCATCTCATCAGTCAAGCTGCCTGATAAAGTCACTGCATCCTGAAAAGTCTTCGGCATTACTCTATGGTACTAAACCCCAGATATATCTTCATATTCTTTTAGATTCTGGCGTCACTTGATGTGACACTAATCTAGATAACTCATTATATCTATCTATGAACTCCTGATATGTAGCACCCTTATTTCTAGTGCTAAGAATTCTGCTTCTATCCTTTCTATCTTATTATAAGGATAGTATTTCTCAATCATTAGGTTTCTAAATTCCTCCCAGCTTAACCTATTCATAACATCCCTTCCTTTAGTTTGAACTTTCATATTCCACCATGACTGTGCTTCTTCCTTCAGTGAATGTGAAGCAAACATGGTCTTGTAATTATCAGCACACTTACTAATATCTAACACTGACTCCATTTCTTCTAACCAACATAACGCTTGTACCGCTCCTTCTTTTTCATTAAAGTCTTGGGGTTTACAATACATAAAAGTCTTATAAGAACATCCCTTTTTAGCTCTGTCTATAACTCCTTCCTCATGGTGTTCTATTTTACTAGCATTCCTGGTTCTTCGTTTCCAGGTGATATACCTCCAATGTTAAGATTCTGTTGGATTTGAGCTACTAGTGTAGGTATCACCGCTTCCAATTGTTGAGTCACTATTTAAGAAATTCTTTCATTCTCATTTGCAGTGGTATTCGCTGTCGGAGTTTCTTCTCCTAATCTTGTTCTTGGTCGTCCAACACGTCTTGTTCTCTGTACAGGTTGAGTATCTCGCCTTGGCGTCATGTTTAACTACATATCAATTATACTAATATTAAATAAAAATTTATTCAGTTTATAGTATAAGATTTTATAATCATAACAAAGTATTTTATTACATTCTTATTTTACATATTCTAAAATAGCACATAATAAATTAGGGTTTTCTATAATCCTAACTTCCCCAAATCTAATTCCATATCTTGGTGAAGGTACTTTGGCTTCCTTCCTTCATCTCTTGGATATCTGTTTGGATCATCCGGATTTCTCGTTGTATCTTCTTAACTTTTTTAAGGATCTGATTGGTTGTTTCTATCTGACACTCTTCCAACCTTTGTCTCTAGATTCTCTTTCTTTAGTTTTAGAGGCATCGGGTTGCACTATGGTGTTAGGCCTGATGTTAAGGGAAGGATTTATGGACTTTTATTTTCTAGCTCCTGAACTTTATTAATCAGAAACTTCTTGCCATGTCAAACACTTTTCCTAGGGGTCGCGATTGAATAGCCCCCGATGGTTACACGTGCACGTCAGATGAAAAACTTTGGCTTGATGTTGGTCCTGACCTCGGGTTGGGATACTTCTATATTGTCCTAAGGCTCTATTTCTGGTGTTGCTTCTTTATGGTTGCTATGATCTGAAGGACTAGTTTTATTACAGTAGCTATCAGAATTACTAGTACTCATACTGCAAAAATTCTAACAAAATTTCAATTTATACTATCACTAGTTCAAGCACTAGACAAATAAATTCATAAAATCTCACATTCACACATTAGTCATATACATCTCATATATGCAAATTTTATTATTATATAAGCATAGACATGTTCACATAAAGTCATGGAGAGAAAATATATATACATGTTTTATCATATGAGCTTATGATTATAGTCTAGGTATTTACTAACAATATCTAATTATCTATAACCAATGGCTCTTATACCAATCTGTCACATCCTGACAGAATGTAACGCCTGAATATTTTCTTTGAAGCCGACGAAAGAAGAAAATAAATAAAGTCCAAAGTCGAGGGACCAAACTTGCCAAAACGGGAAGAAATTTGGATGAGTAGGGGTATAAAAGGGGGGAAGGCAGCCCACACCCTCCCCATTCTTGCAAAACATCATACAAGAAGAAAGAAAGAAGAGAGAAAAGGGAGAAAAGAAGAGAAGGGCTTTGTTCGGGTGGATTCAAGCGTGCAAAATCGAAGTGTAGCGGGTCAAATCGAAGCTCTACTCAACGGGATTGTTTGTGTGAGTTCTAGGACCCCTCTTTTACATGTTTTTGAATGATTTTAGGGCTGGAACACATCTGGAAACCATTTTTGGGTATTTTGGGTGTAAACCCGTTTGTGTATGTATGTGTATGTGTATGATTCGTTTAGGTCTTGATTTCGGGCTTGGTTGTGCTTGAATGGTGTCGTGATATGCTTCCCTAAGGTTTAGAATGGATGTTTTGAGCTTAAAAGAGGTTTGGAAGAGTTTGGAGGTCGAACTTGGCAGCTGTAGTTCGGGATGAACTGCATTCTGCACCCAGCTAGGGCTATGCGACTAGAGGTCCATGCGTCCGAATGGCATGTGACTGGGTCCATGCGCATGAAAGGAGTGCGACTGAGGTTCATTCGCAGGAAAGTAATGCGACTGAATGAGATGCGGATGAATGTCATACGACTGAATGAAACATGGATGAAGGTCATGCGACTGAAGGTCATGCGACTGGAGTCCATACGCCTGTGAGTCGTGCAATTGATGTTCATACGCATGAAAGGTGTGCGACTGAGGGCCATTCGCATGAAGGTCATGCGACTGAGGTCCATACGCCCGGATGTCATGCGACTGAGGTTCATTCGTATGGGAAGAATGCGATTGGAGGCTATGCGACTGGAGGTCCATTTGCCTGAGTGTTCTCATACGCATGGAAGACCATGCGACCGAATAGGGTCCATACGCCCAAATGACCATAGTATTGTCTGACTTTCGGGAAAGTGCAGACGTAGGCTCGGACCTTTGGGGTTGTAGATGATGTGATGGGCGTGGATGATGTAAGATGAATTATGATGATGAGCTAATGATGATGATGATGTGATGCGCGTGATTCGTGTGATGTTTGATTTTGTGCGATTGTGCATGTTGTATGTTATGCATGATGTATGTTCTGGTGTGCGATGTTGCCTTGGGTGATTGATGTTGTATGTTGTTATGTTCCTTATTATTATGCATGATTGTCTTCCCGTGCTTGTGATGAACGTTAATGAATGTAATGAAAGTATTATGTAACCTAAAGTGTAAGATAATGAAAATAGGAACGTAATGAAAGAATGCATGCGTTAATGAATGAATGAAAGTAAGAAAGGCTTGCAAGCAAATGTATGAGGTGAGCGACCCTGTTGTCACAACAGACTCGGAAGGAGTCCTTGTCGCATACTCCGGTACTGTGTCAGTCTTCGGACATGAGTCGGGGGTTTGGTTAAAGGCCCCGACATAGTATCAGTCTTCAGACATGAGTCGGGGTATTGTATGAGACGAGATAATGAGGTAAGCAACTTTTTGTTGCAACAGACTCGGATAGAGTTCAATCCAGGTGATTGACTCGAATGGGATCTTTATCGCGTATCCCGGTGTTGTGTCAGTCTTCAGACATGAGTCGGGGGTTTGTGTGCAGGCCCCGGTACAGCATCAGCTTTCGAACATGAGTCGGGGATATTGCATGAGAGAAGATTCGAGTAATGAAAGGTAATGAGCGAAGAAATGAATGAATGAACGAATGATGATGAAGATAATAATAATAGTTATTATCAGTATGTATGTATGATGTATGACAATCTGACGAATGTAAAGTAAGAAAAGAAAGTAAAAGAAAAGAACGAATGTATGAATTGAACGTTAACGAAATACCATAATAAAGAGCGAAACGGGATCCCTGTGATTCGACCTCAGTAATCGTGGTTGTGCGCCATAAGGAGGGTAAAGCTTGATGGGATCTAGATGAGAAATGTATGATAATGATGTATGTTGAATGAACGAAAGTTAACAAACATAATGAAAGATAATAATCATATTATCTATGTGTACGTATGAAGTGTGATCATGTACGAAAGTATAGTATGATTTGAAAGATAGTAAAGAATGGTTTATCGAAAGAAAAGTATGTTTTATATGAAACCAGAACTCACTCAGCAACGCTGACTTTGATGTGTATCCAGTTGGCAGGTATGTTGTTGAGGATGGCACGGGGCGGCTACTCGGCTCTTTTTGGATGGCATTCTTTTGTTTAACGTTTTTGCATTGTAATACGAACGAGTGATATTTTGTAATGAATGATATATTACTTTGCAAAAGCCTTTATAAGAAAAATGAAATGTTATTTTTGAGTGTTTCCGCTGCGACGTTTATTAAGATAAATGAGAATGTATGTTTTATGTGCGATGATCGACCAGCTGTAAGCGTCCCGGGAACGGGGACTTACACGAAAGCGTGAAACGTTTGGGTGTGACTTTTCGGTTCAAAACACGTTGATTATAATAACATGCAATTACAACAACTTAACTAAACATAATCTTCCATTAGTCATAAATTTGTAGGATTACATTATACAAAATTTAGTCTAATAATTAGACTTTTACATTAGTAATCCTAATTCAAAGTACATGTATTAATCATTTCATTTATTCTTTAGCTAGTTGTGGACATGAACATCCATGAAGAGGCTGAAGTTAGATAGATCAACAACCACCTATATGCATAGCTTCCCTACATGGTCGTGCCAATCACTGAACATGTTGAACGTGTGCATGAAATTATAAAACATTATGATTACCTGAAAAAGCATACTCAAACAGTCAACATAAAGTTGGTAAGAACATAGGCTTATTCAATAATTCATTTTAATTGATGCAACACAATCAAACTCACAACCAAACCTACTCACATGTCAAGTGATTCATAATTGTCGCATAAAAATCATAGAATTAAATAATATAACATCACAACCGTCATCCAGTAGATACAGGTTGACATATTCCTAAGTAGTGCTACCTATATTATTTTACGGTTCCTGATCCAAAGTAATTGTTGTGTCTATATGACAGTAATATATCAAAACTTCAAATTTTGCATCCATTTCAATAACAAATAGTATGTTTTTTTCCTAAAAAATTTGTAAATAAAAAGGGGCCATGTTACTCACCTTTTTTCAGCAACAAGTCAAATATTTCCTATAAAGTAATTTTTTGTTAGAAATAAATTTTATTTCTTTAAAATTTTAGTATTTGTATCATTAATCAAATCAATATTTCTAAATGTAGAAGACTAATCAAAGCTCGGCAAAACATCTGAAG
This sequence comes from Flaveria linearis, assembly GCA_024085815.1. Classification (NCBI taxonomy): domain Eukaryota; kingdom Viridiplantae; phylum Streptophyta; class Magnoliopsida; order Asterales; family Asteraceae; genus Flaveria; species Flaveria linearis. Next base: position 9,589,056 of record CM044006.1, on the reverse strand, counting down.
ATTGAACGAAGTCAAGATCTGATAACAGCCTATGCGAAGAAGTTTTCCACGCGAAAAGCAGATCTCACGCGAGAAAGACTCCACGCGAGAGATTGAAGCCGCGCGACAGATTGATCCGCGCGAAATGCCTGTCACGTGAGAACTGATGTTTTAGTATAAATAGTTTCGTTTTCGTTTTGTAATTAAGCTTTTGTTCATTTATCATATCAGTGCTGTGCGAAATCGCACAAGACCAGTTCCAGGTTGTGTTATCATTTTGTGATCAATTCAATCTTCTTTCACTCCAATCTTGTTTACATTCCGCATTCATAAGATTGAGATCGTGTGTTTATTGTTCTTTCTGGGAAATTTCAAGGTTTTACAATTGGTATCAGAGCAATAGGCTCTAGAACCACGATTTGGAGAAGATTTGAATTGTTTTCTACTCATTTTTTAATACATTCATCATTGATCACTTGAGATTCAGATATGGTGATGTTATGCTGATTTGGACTGAATTAGTGGACTTTAGTTGAATTTTAATCATAAATAAGCTTAAAATTAAACTAAATTCATTAAAATTGGATTAAAATGAGTATAATCAGACATATTCAGTGATTTGAGGTAATTCTCGCTTGAACAAACTGTTGGAGATTTGATTCTGCACGAAATTGGAAGATTTTCGCTTGAACTGTGAGTATTCGCGTGCGAAAAAATGTGTTTTCGCTCAGATAGTTATTTCACCTTTTTATGCGATTTCGTGTGAAAAGGTAAATAGGAAATTTCGCACGAATCAATATTCTCGCGCGAAAAGGTTGGCCGCGCGAAAGCAGTTTTCGCACAATTGTTTCTGTCGCACGAAAATTCTGATTCTGACTTTCTGATCAACATGGCTTCAACAACTCCGAATTTAAAGCATCTTACTGCTTCACTTCATCTAGACACGGAAATTGGTACTGGTAACAAGCCACCGAGACTTCTCTATGAAGACGATTATGCTGATTGGGCTTTCCGATTTGAGAAACATGTTCTCTACACGGAACCTAAGATGTGGAGGTCTATTCAGTATGGTCCTTACATTCCGTTGTACAAAAATGATAAAGGAGAAATGGTACAGAAACCTGAACACTTGTGGGATGAAGATGATATTAAGAGGTTGGAACTGGATGATAAAGCTTATGCTGCCATCACTATGGCATTGACTACTGAGATTTCACAAAAGTTTCAAGAGTTCAGAGGTGCAAAGGTGTTATGGGATGCTCTTGAATCTCAGATCATGGGCAACAAAGATATGAGGGAAAGCAAAAAGGATATGTTAAATCAAGAATTCAACATGTTCAATCATATAGTTGGTGAAGAGTTGGAAGCTCAGATTGCCAGGTTTGTTAGACTGGTAACGAAAATGAAGAGTGCGGGTATTACTCTGGAACACATCACTGTGAACAAGAAGCTGCTAAATTCACTTCCATACAGTTGGAATAACAACTGTACATTGATCAAGAGAACCAAAGACTTGTATACTCTTCAGTTGACTGATCTCATTTCAACTATCAAGTCTTATGCGATGGACGATAAGCAGCGAGCTGCTAATCATCTCAGTTCTCTGGGTGCTGAAGGAACTGCTCTCTATGCAAAGATGGCTAGTAATCCGAATTACTATGTTAGTTATACACAAATGTGTCAGCAACAACAATCTGGAGGTGCAGCATCTTCTTATATGCAACCAGCAGTAAACCATCAAGTTCATGTTCCAGCTGCTCAACACTATTCCCTCATCATCCATCAACAAGTCCCTCAATCTTAAGATTCTCATAGTGGTCAACATGCTTATGTTGCTACCACTAATCCATCAAAGCAGACTGTCCAGATTGCTGAGGAGCATCTTGCCCTTTTCACCACTTTCATGTCGAGTTATGAAGCTTTTATGGCTAGAAGACTCACTGCTCCTAATGTCTTGGTTGATGATCTTCAACAAGTCAATCTGATGATGTTGAAGAAAATGACATCAAGTATCAAATGGCCATGGTAGTTTACAGGGCGAAGAATTTTGCTAGACGAACTGGGAGAAAAATGTTTGGTGTTAACAACTCTAGCAAAATCGGTTTCGACAAGTCTAACCTGAGGTGTTACAACTATGACAAACCAGGTTATTTCGCCAGAGAATGTACTGAACCAAAGACTGGTCAAACTGAAGGCCCTAAGAAGATGGTGACTGTGGAGATTGAGCAAAAGAAAGAAAAAGCTAGCACTTCGGGTGGTTCTAAAGCATTGGTTTCTCAAACTAATGCTGAATATGACTGGTCAGACCAAATGGAAGCCCTTGATTTAACATTGTCTACTGCATTCATTGCAAAGATTGTTCATGAACCAGAAGAAGAAGAAAATCTATTTGCTTAGTTTGTGTCTGATGATTTGTTGGAAGGTTTGTTTGCTGAAGTTGAACAAGAAGATGAGAAAGTTGAAGAATTAAAGGAGAAGATTGAAGAAGAAAAAGAGACAGTTGTGAAGAAAGATCAGGTTGAGAAGGTTGCTGAGGAAAGGATTGTGATTGAAGAGTACACTGTCGAGCCTCCAGTCAAAAGCCAATGTAATAATCCAAAGACTGTTGACGTTGCTCCAGTAGAAGAACAAGCTGCTGAAATGAAAGCATTCATGGTTAAGAAGGTTGAGGAAACAGAAGGGGAAACTTCTGAACCCAAGGTATATGATGGTTTGTGCAAAAATTCATGTGTTGAGAAAGTTCAAAGATATAGAGTTCATAATGAGAGCCTGATAATGGAAGTTGAAAAACTTCAGTATCAAGCTCGGAAACACAAGTCAAATGAAAAGATTTTTAAAGAAAAACTTGAAGGTTTAAATAAAACAATATATAATTTACAACTAAATCTTCATGATAAAGAATGTACAAATAATGATTTGACAAATAGAAACAATGAACTCGCTTTAGAAATTAATAGACTCAACAGTGAACTAGCCACGGCTAAATTGACTGTTGAGAAATTTGAACTTTCATCAACAATGGTTGAAGGAATAATCAAGTCACAAATGACACAGAAGATTAAAGGAGGAAAATGCGGTGTTGGATTTTCAAACATTGCTCCTCCAATTAATCATGATTATTCATGTTTACCTTCATCTGATGTCATTTCTGATTCTGATATGGTCTATGGGATTGGTTTCTCTCCATCTCATGACTTAAAACCTTCAGTCAAAGTAAATCTATCTGTTGATCCTATTATAATAACCAAACATAAACAATCAACTGAAAATTTTTGTGCAGATAAATTGAAGGTGGATGGGTTGGTTGAAGATTGGGGAGTGAAATGAGGGAGAAAATGAGAGTGACAGTTTGAACAATAAGAATGTAAATGTTTTACGATCTGCTTGTATACAAACTTTGTCAGAAAATGAAAAGGCTGTTGATTTGAATGAAATGAAATCAAATAGTAAATATAATTTGAATGCATATCAGAGGGCAAATCAGAAAGAAAGAATTAAAAAAGATTTTAAAAGTATATTTGTTTCTAAAGGTTTAATTGAAAATGAAGAGCATATTTTTAAAGAAACGAATTCTCGATTCTTTAAAAATAAACTTCATTATAATGCTAACCTTGTGAATCAAGATATTTGTTGCCCAGATTTGCAAGTGAATGATTCTTCTGCATTCAATCTGAAAATTCAAAAGCCTGGTCCTTCTCCAGCACCAATCCGAATATCCAAGCCTAGTCCTTCTCCAGCACCAATTCGTATATCTAAGCCTGGTCCACCTCCAGCAAATTCAAAGTCTGGTCCTACTCCAGCAGACTCTAAGACTAGTCCTATTCCAGCTCCACCAATTCCAAAAGTCACAATTGCCAAATCTCAAATCAAAAGTGGTCATAATTCATCTATTTCCTCGAATCTGCAAAAGATGAACTTGCAATTATCAAATGAGGCAAAGATTCGAGAGACTGTGAAGAATATTAAACCAAAGAGTCAATCTGACTTTGGTTTTTATGACAATTTTCATAATTGTCATCCACAGTTTGTTTTCCACACACAACAAAAGAGATGTTATCAGTGTGGAAACATAAATCATTTGGCAAACAATTGTCCTTTTCGACAAAAATCATTAAGCAAACAACGATTTCATAATTCTATTGCTCATAATAGAAAATTGTTTTTCACACGTGGAAAATTTTCAAATAATATGAAATCAAAGGTTGTTAATGAGTTTAATGTCAAACGGGATAAGAATTTGACTAATGATGTAAAAGAAAACAACAAGTTGAAAAGCGTAAATGAAAAGACTGATATGCAAACCAAATATAATAATATCAAATCATTTTGTCTTGCTGTAACTCATAATGTGCTCAAGTCATGTTTGACTTGGGTACCAAAAGCTAAGTAATTTTGTTACTTATGCAGGGACAACCGCAAAAGGCTATTGAAAGTCTATGGCATGTAGATAGCGGTTGTTCAAGACATATGACTGGGAATTTATCATTACTACAAGATGTTCAGTCATATAACGGAGGAAGAGTGATTTTCGCGGGAGACAAAGGAGGACGTATAACCAAGCGTGGTACAGTTACAAATGGTGTCCTTAGCTTTGAAAATGTTAATTTTGTTGAGGAATTAAAACATAACCTGTTAAGTATGTCTCAAATCTGTGACAAACAATATTCTACACACTTTACTAACAAAGAATGCTTAATCTTAAAACCGGGTTTTGTTGTTCCAGATGAATGGATTTTGATGAGGACTCCGAGAGACAATGACACATATCTTCTTGATATGCATTGTTCTAATTCTTTGGTAACAGCTTCTTGCTTACTATCCAAAGCCTCGGAGAATGATTCCATGTTATGGCATCGTCAATTAGGACATGTCAATCTTAAAAACATGAATAAACTTGTACGTGGAAATCATGTTATTGGTTTACCTGACAAAGAATTTCAATTAAATGAACATTGTTTGTCATGTTCTAAGGGTAAACAACATAAACTTCCTCACAAACCAATTGCACACAACTCAGTCGAATCAATCTTACAACTCTTACACATGGATCTTTTTGGTCCAGTAAGTGTTTTAAGTTTGGGTTGAAGATCTTACTGTCTGGTTGTTACTGATGACTTTTCTAGATTTACTTGTTTTTCTTAGCATCTAAGGATGAAACTCCACACCTTTTGATCAAGTTCATTACTTTGGTGGAGAATCAGACAGAGAAAAAGGTAAAATGCATCCGAAGTGACAATGGAACAGAGTTTTGCAATCAAACTCTGAATGAGTTTTGTGAATCAAAGGGAATTGCTAGACAATTTAGTGCAGCTGGCACACCACAACAGAATGGGGTTGCAGAAAGAAGGAATAGAACATTGATTGAAGTTGCTAGAACAATGATATCTGCTGCCAAATTACCTTTGTTCTTTTGGGCTGAAGCAGTAAATACTGCATGTTATGTTCAGAATCGTGTATTAATCAATAAAAGATTAAATAAGACTCCATATGAAATATTTTATAAACACAAACGTAAAGTTAAGTATTTTAAAGCCTTTGGTTGTTGTTGCACTTTGTTGCATACAACTGAATCAAGTTCAAAATTTTCTGAAAAGGCTGATGAATGTTACTTTGTGGGATATGCTGCCAATAAGGTTGCATATCGAGTTTATAATAAAAGAACTAGACAAATAATTGAGTCATTTAACATTGATTGGCACGAGCTTAACATAACTGATGCAGGTTCAGCTCCTTCATGGGTTTATGATTATGAATCTTTGTTCATAAATTTTAAAATTTCTAAACCATCATCTGCAGATTCTAATTCTCAAGCAATCTCCTTGGAAAAAAAAATCATTGAGGAACTTCCATCTTTGATATCTGATGATTCTGCTACTGCTTCATCATCCAAAGATATTCCTACAGCTTCTGTACAAGTATCTGAATGTTCTGAGTCTTTAGATGTTCCTTCAGAACAAATTTCTACCCAGGAGCTGGAAGAATCATTAAATTCACCTTTATCTGCATCTTCTTCAGAAACTATGGATACACCGATCGCAGTCATTCAAGTTCCATTTGAAGAATCTCCAAATGTGTCTACTGCTTCTAAAATCCTGTTTCAGATGACTCACTTGAAGAAAATATTGTGTATCAATCTCGACAATCTGAAGAAGTTCTTGATAATGTTGAACACATTACTAATTTGGAAGATGGGATAGTTGCAGATGATATTCCTCAATTGAGAATACATAAAACTCATCCACCTGAAGCAATCATTGGTCCATTACATGAGGGTGTAATTACCCGAAGTCGATCAGGGGCAATCAACACATGTCTTTATGCTTGCTTTCTATCACAAATAGTGCCCAAGAATGTGGAAATGGCACTCAAAGAAAACAGCTGGATAGAAGCAATGCAAGATGAGTTGCTGCAATTCAAGAAGCTCAATGTTTGGCATCTTGTTGAACTCCCAAAGGATAAGCTTCGATTGGAACAAAGTGGATATTTCGAAACAAGACGGATGACAAGGGTGTTATAGTTCGGAATAAAGCACGTCTTGTTGTGCAAGGATTTTATCAAGTTGAAGGATTGGATTATGAAGAAGTGTATGCTCCAGTTGCAAGACTAGAAGCAATACGCATATTTTTAGCCTTTGCTTCATACATGAACATCAAGGTGTATCAGATGGATGTTAAAACTGCATTTTTATACGGAGAAATGAAAGAAGAAACCTATGTTTGTCAGCCTCCAGGATTTGAAGATCCCGATCATCCTGATTATGTTTACAAGTTGGATAAGGCATTATATGGTTTACATCAAGCACCTCGTGCTTGGTATGCAACTCTGACTGAACATTTGCTTGCAAATGGTTATTCAAGAGGTGCAATTGATCAAACCTTATTCATACGAAAATCAGGCGATGATATCATTTTGGTTCAAATCTATGTCGATGATATCATTTTTGGCTCCACAAATGATAGTATGTGCACGGAGTTCGAAATGAAGAAGAAATTTGAGATGAGTTCCCTTGGAGAAATTTCATTTTTCCTGGGTATTCAAGTTACTCAATCTGAGACTGGTATTCTTATCCATCAAGAAAAGTATGTTCAGACTATTCTTGAGAAATACAAGTTTCAAGATTCCAAAATAGCTCCAACTCCAATGGCTTCTCGTCCTACTCTTACTCCAGATCCATTAGGAGAATCAGTTGATCAACATCTTTACAGATCGATGATTGGTTCTCTTATGTATCTCACTGCAAGCAGGCCGGATGTCATGTTCCCTGTTTGTCAGTGTGCCCGCTATCAAAGTGATCCAAAGGAATCACACATGAAAGCTGTCAAGAGGATTTTCAAGTATCTCAAGGGTCAACCCAAACTTGGTCTTTGGTATCCTCGAAATTCCGATTTCAATTTATTTGCTTATACTGACAGTGATTATGGTGGTTGTAATTTAGACAGGAAATCGACCGTAGGAGGATGTCAATTCTTAGGCAATCGATTCATTTCTTGGCAGTGTAAAAAGCAGAACACTGTATCCACATCCACTGCCGAAGCTGAATATGTGGCTGCATCGAGCTGTTGTTCCCAGCTTGTCTGGATTCAACAACAACTTCTCGATTATGGCCTCAACATCTATCACACACCCATTTGGTGTGACAATACGGCAGTTCTGAACATCGTGAAAAATCCCATTCAACACTCCAAAACTAAACACATTGACATCCGCATCCATTTTATTCGCGACTGTTTTGATCGAAAACTTATTCATTTAAAACAAGTGCCGTCAACTGAAAATATTGCTGATTTATTTACCAAGGCATTTGATCATTCTCGATTTGATTTCCTTGTGCAATCATTGGGAATGATTAACTTTGGATAAATTGGTTTAATGAATCTTCACAAAATTGCAATTGGGAATGACTCTTCACAAAATGATTTTTCATTTTTAATAAAGGATAAAATTGCAATTGTTTCATTTTCTTAAAAGGACAATCACAATTTTAGGGGGAGAAAATTAGAAAACAAGTTCTGAAAAATATTTTTGGTCTTAGGGGGAGTCAAGATCAAAGGATAAAAAAACACAAGAGAAGAAGAAATTTTCATACTGAAATGAGAAATGATATTACAAAGTTCTAAACGAGTCTAAGTACTTTCAAAGGTTTAAATACGAATAGACTTGGATTATGTTTGATGTGTCGATAGGCTTTGCTTTCAGAAATGAAAAGATCATAATTGAGTGATTACACTTGAATTAAAGAAATATGAATTAGTGGGGAACATATCAGGATTTTGTGCCAAAAAATGTTCTAACATAGACTGAGAGATATAATCTTGTCATACTCAAGCATGTATATGATTGATTCAGTGATTATCATAACTATATGTATATAAAAGATAAAAATACAAAAAGAAACAAAAAGGAGAAAAACACAAAAACAAAATAATTGAGCAAAAAGATGCCAACAAAAAGGCCATATAGGATATAAGATGCCAAGAAGCACAACAAATCAAAAGATATGTCTAAAAGACATACATACTATATGGTATATATTTTCCATTTTGAGAATATTTTTTAACCTTGGAAGGCAAAATCGAAAGATGGGGCATGTAAGTCCGGATGGCTTGTAAGTCCTAAACATCTTGAGAGGGCAGACGTAAGTCCGGATGGCTGTCAGTAAGTCCTTAAACTTGTTAATATTCCGAGTTAAGAGATATTTCTCAGGCTAGTTATGCTCAAATAGTTATATTTAGGAATAAAATAAATGGTATCACTGATCAACAATGCATGGTTTAAGTCAAATTGGGGTGACTTGAAATCTCAATAGTGTCTTGAAGGATAATAATTACTTTATAGAAGTTCTGATTGTGGGATCCACTGACTTATATTAAATTAACATAAAACATGATATATATCACTCATTATGTTTCTGAGTAAAAACTGAAGTATAAGTTTAAAGGGACAAAATATATTGACAATCAACTTAACCAGTTATTTTAAATAAAGCCGGACAGAGTCTTAACTTGAAAAAGAACTATATGATCTCATTATGAAAATTCTTACAAAACAAACAAATCCGATCTTGATTCTTTAATTATTTTCATTCTTTTGTTATTTTGTATGTAAGTGTTTTTCATTTCACTTTTGTGTTGTTTTACGTTTTAAGACAATTAAATAACAATATAAATTTTGAAAAATTGAAGATTCATTAAATTAACTGGTCACTTGGTAAATAAAACATTATGTTGACATAATTAATTCAGAATAAAAGGATTGAAAGTTTTGGAAAATAAGAAAGATTTTAAAAGTTGAAAATTTTGAAAAAATTTAAAAAACTTTTTGAAAAACCTTTCATCGCGTGCGACAAGGAAAAGTCACGCGAAAAGCATGACTCGCGAAAGGGTCTGTCGCGTGAAAACTTGGAGGTTTAAATATCATAGGGACTCAGACGAAACCACTTCTCGCACAAACTCAATCCGAGAAAACTTCTCTCGCTTCGCATCCGAAAACCATTGTCGCTTTCCTCTGAAAATCAAACTCTGAAATCATCACTTTCTTGCTTAAGATTCTGATTCTTATTTCGTTTTCATTACATTCATTGTGTGATTTTAAAGGTATAAAATGTTCGATTTGGTTACTGTAGATATGCAATACTAAGTGGAACTTAACATCTTGACACTATAATCTTAAAATGGACTTTAAAGTTGAAATTGAAAGAAGAAATACACCTAATAGACTTAGGCGACAGCAATGGACTGGATTTCATGGATTAAAATCGATTTTTGAAATATTAATTTGAAACATTGAGTTGTGCGAATCGCAAAGAAAAGGAACATACGCGAAATGGGGTTTCGCGAGATAACAGTTTTCGCATGAGTTTAGACTTCGCTTGAAACACAATTTGTCACGTGAAACTAGTTTTCGCGATATTTTGACTTTCGCATGAAATAGACTCTCGCATGAATTATACATTTCACACGAAGTTCACTTTCGCTTGACTTGAGATTTCGCATGACAGAAAGTTTTTGAAATTGTTTCTAAGTGTTGTTGTTGTTGTCTCAAATGGACTTATCACATACAACTTGTTTTCACTTAATAAACATTCTTTGTTGATAAAATTTTAAGTGTAGTACTTGTATTCACATGTGACTAAGCTTTGAAATGATAAATTGTTTCTAAGTGATAAAATTTTCTAAGTGTGAAACCTCAAAAGTTAAAATGTTCTAAGTGTTGAAATTCTATATGCATAATTAAGTTATATTCAAAGTGTTCTAATCTTGAGTTTGTTTGACAATGCAGATGGCACAAATGATTTTTAATAAAAATCATAATTGTGTTGCTTACTTAGATGATGTTCCAGAAGGGAAGGAATTGTTTTCATCTATGATTGAAGGACTGAAGAATTACCGTATTGTGTATGCCATATCTGCTGATCCTGCCATTTATTCTGAGCTTATAGATTCTTTCTGGAGCACTGCTGCTCTGGAAAAGGACCAAGCGGGAAACCAGATTATCACTGCTACTGTCAAGGACAAACGAGTGACAGTTTCTCAGTCCATCCTGAACCGAGTTCTTTTGTTTGATGATCAAGAAGGTGCACCAACTCGACTTGATGATGATATAGTAATTGATTGTCTGGCTCGTATGGGATATGAGTACAGATATCTAAGTTTAGAGAAGAAATGGCTACCACCGTACTAGAAGTACTTATTTCATGTGGTGATTCATTGTCTGAGCAACCTCAAAGCTGGGATGGATAGCTTGAGTGCAGTTTTTGGCTCCTTATTGGTTTCTTTGGTTGATGATATTCCTTTCAGTATATCTGGAGTTATCTTCCAGGAAATGGTAAAGAATGCCACAGCCAATCCTGGAAAGAAGTTCATCATGTACCCGAGATTTATTCAGTTGGTGATAAATGATGCATATCCTGAGCTTGCTACTCAGAGATCTCCTAAGCATGTTGTACAGACTATAAAGAAGGAGATTTTCACACATCTAACTGGAGCCAGAGGCAACAAATGCTCTGGTGAAAGTTTTGCCAAGATTGGTAGATTTTCAGAAGTTGATGACAATGTTGAAGATTTAGGAGGAGATATACCCATTGATGAGGCACAGACTGGTGCTTCTACTTCTGGTGCTAGAGATGATATAGATCAGGAGATTGAGAGAATGTTTGGGGATGAACCATCTAATGAAGAAAGAAGGGAAGGTGTTGTTCACTCAGCTTCCAGTTCTGAAACCCCAAGTGATCAGATAGGGAATGTTCCATATGAGATCCAAACAGATCAGACTCCTTCTACACCAACTTCTAACAGGAAAAGTACTGATGAGAGAGACTCTGATTACATTCCTGTGGAATCCCCAAGTACTTCTTTGAGACGCAAACGAATGGCAAAAAGAAAAGACTTCCCTGCAAGAAGAAGAGGGAGAAGTGTTATTCCAAAACGTCCACGAACTCAAGTGATTATTACAGAGGCTGAACAGATTACTTCTTCTGATATTCAGAGATCACCTGAAAACGTGATTACTGAGGAAGAAACACATGTTGATACTACAACCACTGTTACCGAGACAGAATCTGTTCCTGTTTCTGGCTCTGGTTTTTCTACACCTCCACGGCAAGAAAACTTAGAGTTTGATGTTGATTCATTTTTGAATACTCCTCCAGAGTTTCAAAGGAGAGAGGAATCATCTAGCACTCCTCATTCTATAACTCTAGAAGAAAGAGTTAAGAACTTGGAGAAAGAAAGTTTTGAAAATGTAAAATTGATTGCTGAACTGAAGAAAGAGAATGAAGATAAGTCAAATATGATTAACATGATTCATCTGGATTCAGCAATTAAAGATACAAGAATAGTTTCTCTAGAACAACAGATGAAGAGCATGTTTGATTATACTTCTGGGTTGGAGAGACAACTGAATGAGCTCAGAGAATTTATATCTCAGACCTATTTTCATCAGCCACCAGTCATAAGGTCTACTACTGTGATTGGTGAATCTAGTAGACGCTCTCCTAGCCCACCTCCCACTGAAATTGTTCCAGAAAAGGAAGTGGTCAACGAAGCTCAAACTACTACTGAACAGCCAAGTGTTAGTACTACTGAGGATGTTCCAATTTCATCTGAAGTACCTATCACCGAAGCTTTCACATCTACAGCTTTCGTTGAGCCTGAGCATATGATTACTTTGCCTATTGTTAATGAAGAGGAGGATGAAGAATTGATTGATTATGCTGATTCAGATGATAATGAGGATGATGATGATGAGTATGTGTGACAACCCGGAAATTTTTTTTTATTTGATATAATAATTAGGTGATTTTACAAATTAGTCTTTATATTTTTTAATATATAATAATAAAAACAATGATAATAATAATAATATTATTATTATTAAAATAATAATGTTAATAACAATAATAATAATAATAATGTTATTAATAAAAATGATTTATAAAAATTATTTAATTTATAAGTCCAGGGGGGATTCTGTAATTTTTGAAACTTTAAAAAAATTGTCTGGACATAAAATAATAAAAACAGAAACTGCAGGGACCAATTTTGTAACTTATGAAATTACAACCCAACCCCCCGCCCTTCCCCCGCATTTCCGGTCGCCGGCCGGCGAAGTTCCGGCGCGGCTCCGGCGACCCCCGAAACGACCTAAAACGCATAGTTTTAAACTCAAAAATCACACCATTTCGATCGTGGGAAAGTTTCCAACCATAATATAACTTTTAATTAAACAAAAGCATCCGGATATTAGGTATTTGGCCATTAATCGACTCCACTAAACATATACCTAACCACTTTCACTCAAACGACAGATTTAATCAAATTAAATCAACCCACTAGAACCTTACCTGTCTATAAATCGAATGCAACTCTCAAATCGAACTACAACATACAAAAATCTCTGATTCGATTACTCTCCTTCTTCGGCCCTGCAACTTAATCGAAGAACCTGTTCGGAGCAACATTCGTTGCAATTGATAGAAGGCTATTGATCATAATCATGTGGGGAAGCTTACTGTGCAATTAATTCGATTATGATCATCATTTGAACATCAATTCGAATCTATCTTGGTCGCGACCTGTTCATCCTAGTAATCACGTCAAATTCGAACATAATCAGGTAATTAATTGTGTCCATAGACTCGAAATCACATAGGGATCAAAAGCCCTATGTTTAATTTCATTATTAAGATCATATCGGGGTTCAATTGGATCATCTATGAACTAGGGTTCATACGATTTGGGGGTGATTTGGAAACAAATGATAAAACTAATTGGAACCTGCTTTTAAGCGCATGTGAGCCCTTGGCTCAGTGGTTTGGTGTGTGTGGGATGGAACCGGGGGTCGCGGGTTCGAACCCGGCCCCCAACATTTTTTTTTTAAATAGCTTTTTAAGACTTTTAAAAATACAGAAAAATTCTGAAAAATTATAAAAATAATTTTTATAAACTTTGGTTATTTTAGAAAGTATATAATCATTTTCTGTAAATTTATTCTACCAAAACATCTTAATAATATTTATAAAATATTATTTATAAATGTTATAAATAATCATTTTTATAAAAATGAACTCTAAATAATAATTTAAATTATAAATTCATTGTTGGATATTGTATTATGATAATTATGGAAATTATAAAGATATTTTTATAATTTCATAAATTATTACGATCATTATATTCTAGTTATATTTTTTTATAAATATATAAAGGTAGAGATTAATTAAAACTTGTAAACATTACATATTTGATAAGACAAATACACATTAGATTTTATAAATTTAATTATAAAATCTTACTAAATTAAATACAAACCTACATATTTAAATAATGTCTAAAATTCATTTTAACATAATGATATGTTAAAATTATTATTAAATTAATGAAATGCAAATCTTTAATTATTAAAGAATTAACAAAAATAATTAAATGATTTAATGTTTATAACAAATTCCCGAGAACCAAATCCTAGATCAATTGAACATCAGGTTCAAAGATCTAACTTATTTAGGTTATGAATTTGTATTTATTTACTTATGTGAATTATAATTCCTTAGGAGGAATTTACTAGCTTATCAACATCACACGAGAACTGAGGTGAGTTCAAGCCCCACTATTTTACCAAATCTCTTTTGAGTAAGTTCATTTTATTAAAACTCTTTTGGGGGAGATAGCATACTGGTAATGTTACAAACGTTTTCATTATATGTTTAAGATGTGTATGATATTAAAGATAGTGCTGTTGATCATTATAAAAGTCCTCACACTTTCGAATTGTTAATATTGGATAGCGGGGAAAGTTGGGTAGTACTACTGGGAGTGACGACCCCACCTGTATGACTCGAGGTCAGTCGGGTGCAATTTGTCCTATGAACATTAGTCACGATCTGACATCGTGGCTGGAGGCAAACATAACACAGTCAGCTTCAATGTCGAAATCACTATTTAATATCGTTTGGGAATGGGCTAGCTAGCCATTACAATGCACATGCTTAAATATACGCTGTTGTTAAACTGGGATGTTTAACTGTGAACTCTTGAACTGATCAACCGTTGGGTTGATACACGCTATTGTTAAACTGGGATGTTTAACTGCAAACTCTTAAACTGATCAACCGTTGGGTTGATACACGTTATTGTTAAACTGGGATGTTTAAACGCAAGCTCTCGAACTAATCAACCATTGGGTTGATTACACTTTTGTTAAACTGTTATGATTAAACTCAAGCTCACGAACTTACCAACCATTGGGTTGATACACACTTTTGTTAAACTGTTTTGTTTAAACATAAACTCTTGAACTCACCAACCGTGTGTTGATTTTAGTATGCTATTCTCAGGTCATTAAATCTGGACTGCTGTTAGGAGCACTACACGGGTCAAGCATGCATCCTAACGCTTAAACAATGATACATTTGTTTATCTCTATATTTTGGGTTTGTTTTATTTGTTTAAACGCTTCCGCATGAATTATAAAAGTTTAAACTTTGGTTTGTTATGTTAAACGTTGCATATAGAGTCGTTCCAAGTAACTATTGACTGTGATCCTGGTTTGTTCACACCCCTCCGTGATAGATTCCAGACCCGGAATTTGAGGGTGTGACAGATTGGTATCAGAGCCATTGGTTATAGAGAACTAGGTTGCATACACACTAGACTATAACCGCACACAGTTAGTTAGTTACTTGTTCCTAGTCTTCCTAAACTTAACTTATCATCGTAGGTTCAAATCCTTAGACTTTATGTCTAACCTATGAAAATCTTATCGAGGTTTTGAATTCCATAAACCAAATGAACTTGTGTGACACATAGACACCTGTATTCTGGATTTCCTGGCAAAAGGCCCTCGGGCTAAGGCTAGCATATCGCATATATCTCATTGCGAGACCTTGTATGCTTACCTGGGGATTTCTGGGATGAGTGATAAACTATGGTCAATACACAGGTCTCTAAGGCAAATGGGTCAAATTACCTTGGCGTGTCAATGATTCCCAGACTTTACTGATCCTTTCGTATACCTTGATTGATCGACCCTGATACAATACATACATATTTGGTACTTCAACCATTGATGACCACTATACTTGACAAGATATGTTAACCTGATAGGAGGAACCGGGGTGATCATGCAAAGCAACTTACCATTACGGGTGCACACGTAATTGTAATTTGTCGTGCATGCTAAGTCCGGTGAATCTGGTCGGGTGGTAACATTGTAGTCAGTATAAGTCATCATTCCTACACCTTGAGCAAGAAAGCCTCAGTCTTCATAAAACATAACCACTAACTATCTATCAGTTCTACTTGTAGGAATGCTCACCCTTACCTTGAATTTGGATGAAATTCAACCATGACATTTGTGTTAATCCCACGGATTCGGACTGATTCTCTAGCTTGTCTGTTTCTTTAAATCCTTGAATTTCTCTTCCTTTTCATTTCAAGACAAAAGGTCTATTTTCATACGACTGATAGCTTTTGATATCTGGTAGTTTAAACAATGTCTGGAGGAGGACGTGGACGTAGGGAGAAGTAACGATCATGAGTATTACAAGTTTCTATTCTATACCCTAGGGTGCTAGGATCATAATTCTAGTAAGTCTTTGTTAAGGGTAACAAAACATTACTAACACTTGATATTACTTAAGTCCTGTCCTACTTAGAGCCTTCATGGTATTCCCAATCATTTTAAGAGACATTCCTCCACTTAGTATTTCAGTAATCGAGGAACTGATTGAATATTTAGAATGGAAGTGGACTACAGGAAATATAGAAGAGTGATGAAACTCATTGTACATATTCTTTGGGATGATGCTAAGGAAAATTAGGATGTCGTGTAATCGGTTTAGGCACATTCTTAGTATACCGGTGATGCTTATATATAGGGTTAGTGAGGTAAGTTCAAAGCCTTGGTGATTAAGGAATGAAAAGCAAAAGTTAGAATTGTAATTCTAAAATCGTGCAATGGTAGGGTTAGGTTGTGCTTTTTATACTGACAAACTCCATAAATTGACAAAGCTGATGTCATACCTTATGACATTAGACCAAATAGAATTAAGGACACTGGAAAAATCTAGTGAGTAGTAGAAAGAAGTTGGAGGGTCAAACAAGCAATCTAGCGGTAAGGTAGACAAGAATGCCAATGTTGTGAACCTAGCTATGTTGGTTAATATGATTAAGCTAACGTGTGTTAAACAGGGACATTAAGGAGGTTGACCATTACCATAAGTGTGCCCTAGGTCGATTAGGACCCAAGGACAAGTTAGAAACAATCAGAATTAGGAAATGACTGTAGCTAGAAAGTAAGAACAATTAAATTATGGAAATAAAGGTCATATAAGTCAAAGTAATACATCACGCGGTCATACATTTACGACTGAAGCAAGCCACATTTGACAAGACTAAGTGTTGTTACATGTATGTACCTTATCATCAATAGCTACGCATCTATTTGATACCAGGGTTGATAATAGCTTTGATTCTTCTAGAATTATTCTTTAACTTAGCATTAACCCTAGTTGCTTAGAAATCATTTTACTTAGTAGAAATAACCAATGGTAGAAATTAGTACAAGAAGGTCATGTCTTTGACATAGACTTAGTACTGTAGGAATTGGTTATCGAAGCATGAAATCAAGATAGTCCGCCAGGAGAAGGTGGTTCAACCTATCAAACCAAAGCATGATCCCTGAACCTGAAAGGAGACCCAATCGTTTTAGGTTGATTTTTATTCTAAGCTTGGAGCACTTAACTTCGTAAATTGATTTATCCCCATTTGATCTAGCTATATGGAATCATTTATTCCTTATCTATCGACTTTCATTTTGAGTTAGCATCAAAACGTGATTGTGCGATGGTAGCCTTCCTAAACACTCTCTCTGCTGAAGATATTGTCAACTTATGTTCATGACTTTCTAGTCATACAAATATTCTCAGCTGTGCTTATGGAAACGTACTTAAATATTGCTACCTTGCAAAGCATGTTTCCTATTGTTCAAATCACTTCTTGAATCGCTTTTGAATCCTTAAGCTTGAAAATAATTAAATTTCTATTTGAACAACAAGACTTTAAAAGAGAAGTTCTGGAGAGAGAGACCAGTAAAGAGAGAAATTACTTTTGAGACTGAGTTATTTAGAGCCAAAACATTCTTAATATATGTTGAACCCGTGTTCAGCAAAAATGGGGAGGAAGTTGGTGTTAATTACATGGGCATGGAAATCACTGATCAGGAGAAAAAGAGAGAAAAGATGGCAAAACTAAGAGAAGAAATAGCTGTACAGAAGGCCAGGGAGACATAACTTAATAAAACTGCTCATGTTACAGAGGTAACGATGAGAGCAAAACAAATGCTAGCAACCATGTCACACGAGATGAGATCTCCATTATCAAGGGTCGATAGCATAGTAGAAATTTTATCAACAACAAAACTTGATAAAAATCAGAAACAACTTTTGAGTGTCATGTTGTCTTCTGATGATCTAGTCCTTCAACTTATTAGTGACATCCTCGACTTTTCCTAAGTCGAGTCAGGAGTTCTGAGGTTGGAGGCCACAAAATTTAGGCCAAGAAGAGGTGATGTCCCAGTGGAAGTTAATGGTGATGTTTTACGGATTAGACGAATTCTCACCCACTTGATCAGAAATACTATCGAGTTTACTCACCAAGGAAAGGTTCAGAGTAATCTTTATGTAAAAGCAAACCCATTATCTCACACGTCGAGAAGTTAACCTGCATCCGTTTCAAATATTCGTACACCGTGGTATGACGTTAAAACATCAATCGTTATTCTGAATGATTGATTCATTTTCTGTTTTAATAATATTCTTAACCATTTTCGTGAACTCATTCCAAGATCTTCGCATAGTTTATTATTTTTTTAGACCGATGTTTGGTCGAAGGAGAAATACCTATTCACAGGACATACGTTAAGATCGTTTCATATGGTGACGTTTGGGATTCGTAAATTCCGACGGATAACCTTTCTTATCATTGTTGGTCTTATCTTAATTTCTAGACATCACCTTACCACGAAATTATATTCTGGAAATTATGGATCGGAAAGTTATACAGCTAAAACATAGTAAGATTCCGATCGTAAGAGTTCGGTGGAACTCCCGGCGTGGTCCTGAGTTCACTTGGGAACGAGAGGACGAGATGATGCGCAAGTATCCTAACCTGTTCAAGGATGCTGCCAGTACATCTTAATTTTCGGGACGAAAATTCCTCTAACAGGGGGATGATGTGACAACCCGGAAATTTTTTTTATTTGATATAATAATTAGGTGATTTTACAAATTAGTCTTTATATTTTTTTAATAATATTAATAATAATAAAAACAATGATAATAATAATAATATTATTATTATTAAAATAATAATGTTAATAACAATAATAATAATAATAATGTTATTAATAAAAATGATTTATAAAAATTATTTAATTTATAAGTCTAGGGGGGATTCTGTAATTTTTGAAACTTTAAAAAAATTGTTTGGACATAAAATAATAAAAACAGAAACTGCAGGGACCAATTTTGTAACTTATGAAATTACAACCCAACCCCCCGCCCTTCCCCCGCATTTCCGGTCGCCGGCCGGCGAAGTTCCGGCGCGGCTCCGGCGACCCCCGAAACGACCTAAAACGCATAGTTTTAAACTCAAAAATCACACCATTTCGATCGTGGGAAAGTTTCCAACCATAATATAACTTTTAATTAAACAAAAGCATCCGGATATTAGGTATTTGGCCATTAATCGACTCCACTAAACATATACCTAACCACTTTCACTCAAACGACAGATTTAATCAAATTAAATCAACCCACTAGAACCTTACCTGTCTATAAATCGAATGCAACTCTCAAATCGAACTACAACATACAAAATCTTTGATTCGATTACTCTCCTTCTTCGGCCCTGCAACTTAATCGAAGAACCTGTTCGGAGCAACATTCGTTGCAATTGATAGAAGGCTATTGATCATAATCATGTGGGGAAGCTTACTGTGCAATTAATTCGATTATGATCATCATTTGAACATCAATTCGAATCTATCTTGGTCGCGACCTGTCATCCTAGTAATCACGTCAAATTCGAACATAATCAGGTAATTAATTGTGTCCATAGACTCGAAATCACATAGGGATCAAAAGCCCTATGTTTAATTTCATTATTAAGATCATATCGGGGTTCAATTGGATCAATCTATGAACTAGGGTTCATACGATTTGGGGGTGATTTGGAAACAAATGATAAAACTAATTGGAACCTGCTTTTAAGCGCATGTGAGCCCTTGGCTCAGTGGTTTGGTGTGTGTGGGATGGAACCGGGGGTCGCGGGTTCGAACCCGGCCCCAAACTTTTTTTTTAAAATAGCTTTTTAAGACTTTTAAAAATACAGAAAAATTCTGAAAAATTATAAAAATAATTTTTATAAACTTTGGTTATTTTAGAAAGTATATAATCATTTTCTGTAAATTTATTCTACCAAAAACATCTTAATAATATTTATAAAATATTATTTATAAATGTTATAAATAATCATTTTTATAAAAATGAACTCTAAATAATAATTTAAATTATAAATTCATTGTTGGATATTGTATTATGATAATTATGGAAATTATAAAGATATTTTTATAATTTCATAAATTATTACGATCATTATATTCTAGTTATATTTTTTTATAAAATATATAAAGGTAGAGATTAATTAAAACTTGTAAACATTACATATTGATAAGACAAATACACATTAGATTTTATAAATTTAATTATAAAATCTTACTAAATTAAATACAAACCTACATATTTAAATAATGTCTAAAATTCATTTTAACATAATGATATGTTAAAATTATTATTAAATTAATGAAATGCAAATCTTTAATTATTAAAGAATTAACAAAAATAATTAAATGATTTAATGTTTATAACAAATTCCCGAGAACCAAATCCTAGATCAATTGAACATCAGGTTCAAAGATCTAACTTATTTAGGTTATGAATTTGTATTTATTTACTTATGTGAATTATAATTCCTTAGGAGGAATTTACTAGCTTATCAACATCACACGAGAACTGAGGTGAGTTCAAGCCCCACTATTTTACCAAATCTCTTTTGAGTAAGTTCATTTTATTAAAATTCTTTTGGGGGAGATAGCATACTGGTAATGTTACAAACGTTTTCATTATATGTTTAAGATGTGTATGATATTAAAGATAGTGCTGTTGATCATTATAAAAGTCCTCACACTTTCGAATTGTTAATATTGGATAGCGGGGAAAGTTGGGTAGTACTACTGGGAGTGACGACCCCACCTGTATGACTCGAGGTCAGTCGGGTGCAATTTGTCCTATGAACATTAGTCACGATCTGACATCGTGGCTGGAGGCAAACATAACACAGTCAGCTTCAATGTCGAAATCACTATTTAATATCGTTTGGGAATGGGCTAGCTAGCCATTACAATGCACATGCTTAAATATACGTTGTTGTTAAACTGGGATGTTTAACTGTGAACTCTTGAACTGATCAACCGTTGGGTTGATACACGCTATTGTTAAACTGGGATGTTTAACTGCAAACTCTTAAACTGATCAACCGTTGGGTTGATACACGTTATTGTTAAACTGGGATGTTTAAACGCAAGCTCTCGAACTAATCAACCATTGGGTTGATTACACTTTTGTTAAACTGTTATGATTAAACTCAAGCTCACGAACTTACCAACCATTGGGTTGATACACACTTTTGTTAAACTGTTTTGTTTAAACATAAACTCTTGAACTCACCAACCGTGTGTTGACTTTTAGTATGCTATTCTCAGGTCATTAAATCTGGACTGCTGTTAGGAGCACTACACGGGTCAAGCATGCATCCTAACGCTTAAACAATGATACATTTGTTTATCTCTATATTTTGGGTTTGTTTTATTTGTTTAAACGCTTCCGCATGAATTATAAAAGTTTAAACTTTGGTTTGTTATGTTAAACGTTGCATATAGAGTCGTTCCAAGTAACTATTGACTGTGATCCTGGTTTGTTCACACCCCTCCGTGATAGATTCCAGACCCGGAATTTGAGGGTGTGACAGTATGATGATGGTAATGATGATGATGATGGTGGAGACAATGGTGAAAATGATGATGGTAATGATGATGGAGGCAATGATGATGATGGAGGTGATGCTACTGGATTATCATCGAGTCCAACTGGTGAAACTACCACTGATAATGTCGATCGACCAAGTGGAACAAAATGAATATACTGACATATTTGGGAACAATCTTCAAGAGTTATTTAAAGACATTAATCTTGAAGAAGGAGAGATCCCTACTGAGACTGTAAGTGGTGAAACTCCTGCTGTTTCTATAAAGAAAGATTCTACTGGTCAGATTGCTTTATTCACTAGAGGAGGATTAATGTTCAAAGCACCACCACCACCTACTGAAGCTCATTTTCTATTCATTTCTAAGCCTAAGCAGAAGTACGGTGAAATGTCTCATGTGATCAGTTGGGGATATGATGGAGAGAAAAGATTATATGTGTTAAAAAGAAGGAATGGAAAAATAGATTATTTGAAGAGCACACAAGATTTTCATACTTTACGTGCTGCAGATCTTTACACTATGGGAAAAGCTCCGTTTTTCAACGAAAGTAGTCATAGTGAAGCTGAATTGATAAGATCTATGATAAGAAGGGAGATGTGCACAACTTCAAGGATTTTAAGACTGCCAAATCTAAGGTGATTGATGACTCAACAAGAATAGATGAAAGACTAAAGCTCCAATGAAAATACGAGTCTATCAACATCCTAAATTTATCAGGAAAGTCCCCGTGCATGCTCCAGTTCCTCCCAACACTTTAAAGCAATTACTCTCATGGAGATGTGAGAAGGATTCCGGTCACGCTGTGATCAGATGTACTGACAGGTCATTTCGAATCATTGATCCAGCAGACTGATGAAGTTTGGAAAAGACGACTTACTCAAGCTTTTACACTGCCCCATTTCAGCTGATGAGTCCATTTATTTTCTATCTTGCCAGTATGTGTGGATGATTGACCGGATCCTTAGGAATAAATGGTATGCATATGCAGGCTCGTACAAGAAGGCAAATGTTGATTTTGATTGATTATGTTTCACCGAGCCTAGGGGGAGATTGTAGAAGACTAATCAAGGCTCGGCAAAACATCTGAAGATTGAACGAAGTCAAGATCTGATAACAGCCTATGCGAAGAAGTTTTCCACGTGAAAAGCAGATCTCACGCGAGAAAGACTCCACGCGAGAGATTGAAGCCGCGCGACAGATTGATCCGCGCAAAATGCCTGTCGCGCGAGAACTGATGTTTTAGTATAAATAGTTTCGTTTTCGTTTTGTAATTAAGCTTTTGTTCATTTATCATATCAGTGCTGTGCGAAATCGCACAAGACCTGTTCTAGGTTGTGTTATCATTTTGTGATCAATTCAATCTTCTTTCACTCCAATCTTGTTTACATTCCGCATTCACAAGATTGAGATCGTATGTTTATTGTTCTTTCTGGGAAATTTCAAGGTTTTACACTAAATAGTAGCTATAGTTATCCAAAAATTACCAAATTTTACAAGCAATAATGCTTCAAAATCCAAATTATCATATAGAAATTTCAATCAGTATTTATTTACAGGTAATTTCCTAGAATTTTTACAAGTTTCACACTAAATGGAAGAAATAGTTTATATATAATCATTTTATATTATCTATTTATAACTAAATATAATATATATAATTTTTAATAAAATTCTATATTAGTTTATATAAAATTTGTATAATATATTGATAATATAAAATTTGTATTTGTATATATTATATGATATTTGATTATATTTTAATTTTTATATAGTTTTATTTTATTTAGAAAATGTGTATAATATATAATTAAGTAATATATGAATATAATTTATGAATATAATATTATAATATAATATAATATAAACTGCAGCCAGACAAAGCAGCGTAAACGATCGTATGGTCATGTAAATTGTCGTTTGAACATTGAAACCTTCTTTTGCTCCTCTCATCGGGAGTCGGAAAGTTGTTGTTCGGTCTCCAAAATGCCTACCTATATATGTACAGGATGTTGTTGTTTTTGATAATGACCTTTGGGATTTGGATTTATGTTCGGTAGAAGATGTATCTACAAATGTTGTTGTGGCCTCAATGGCACAATCTTGGAGTTTGCAAAATCATATTCTTTGAGGATGCGGTGTTGATGGTGTCGACTTTGATTATGGGTGTTTGATTGATAGCGCACACATATCACTTCCTAATTTTGATCTTTGATATCACTCCCTAAAGCACAACATAATTTGACGAGTGCTTTATTTAGTGGGATCATACAGAATTTAGGAGGGAAATATGATTTATCCCCTCGATAGAAAGAGGTATTTCTATGTGTTCATCAGGCTCAACATTTCTTAATGATATCCTCATTAAAGGACTAGACCCACATATATGTCGGCTTTGGAATACCAGGCTATTCTTAAGTACCGATTAAAGATCAATTATTTTCAGCTGATGAGACATGTCTAGTTTGTCGCAAGGCTTGTTTGATTCTTTTGGCTAGCACGCAATCCATTGCAATGAGTTTTCTAGGTTAGAATACAAGTATGATTTGGTTAGTGATGTTCTATGTGACATTTTTAAATAGAAAGAAATTTCTATTAAAAAAGAACACTCGTAAATTTTCTTGCGGAACCGCTTGAAGTAAGGTCTATTTTACGCCCAAATGATATTCTTGTATTTGGGTGCGAAGGAGAAAAACGTGCTTGTGCGAACCATACAAGAGTATCTCTTCTTGTTACCCTAAGGGAAAATGGTTTTGTTACGGGTCACGTTGTGTTAAAGACGAAATCACGTAAAGTTACTAAACACAAGAAAGCTTGCTTAGAAAATAAACACATGTTTATTACTTATGCTTTTGATTTGTTTGGGTTTCTAGCCCCACAGGTTGTGAATCTTTTAAACAGGGTCCAGAATGTCGTGTATAGTAATTTGTCAACCTATAAATCTTAAAACTTTATTTTTAGTAAGATCGATTTTGCTATATAAAAAAGTTACGGCGCAAGTTATCGCCTGTTTACTTATCACTCTATTATAGTTTTGTTCTACGAAATATTACAAATCAAAGGATTTTGTTGGTATGTAGTAGTGTCTTCACTTCAAACCTACACATATATACCTTCTTTTATCAAAAATTGTTCCACGACATCACCAACGCATTCTTTATATTAACTAGAATTAAAGCACCTCGCATTTCCGCGGGGTTCTTTTGTAACATAACCCGCACGTTTGCAACGGGGTGCTAAGATTTGTAATTCTTAATGTTAAAGATTTGTAAATTATATACACCCCACAAAAAAATCACGTCACAACGTTGATAAAAATAAACACATTGAAATGTAAATCAGAAGTTTTATATTAGATCATATGTTAAAGTTTGCAAGAGGAAAACAAAATAACCGTATAAGAAACAAAACCTTGTAGCAGCTTTAACGATCTGTATTTTTATGCTTTGATGACCTGTAAATTATCAATTTAAATGAAACTTACACCAAAACGTAAATAAACATAAGTGTTTCAAAACGTTGTATTCGGAATATTTATACAAATCATATTTTAAAAGTTACTAAAAAAGTTAAATATTCTAAAGTTAAACTATTAATACTATAATGGGATGCCCAACTTTATTTGGTTTGAAATTTACATCGATATATAGATAAACATAAACGTATCAAAATGGTATACTTGTAAATTTTTATCATGTCTAAAATTTAATTATCAATTCAAATTAATAAAATCTAATAAATTTAAAGAATTTCAAAGAAAGAAAATGTAAAAAACATGAACTTTTAAATAAAATAATCTAAATATGTCAATTGATCATTATGATATTAATATAATTAAAAATCCTACCACTTAAAGAATCTACATGAAAGAAAAGATAAGAAGCCAACCACAAACCATATGGATATAAATTAGGAAAACTACCATGTGAACTATCTTTGCTTTTAGTGTTGTAATTGGATTCATTATCTATCTATTTAAAAAGGAACAGAATGAACAGTGATTTTTTAAATCATAATCATTAATTATCTATCTATTTAAAAAGTAACAGAATGAACAGTGATTTTTCAAATCATAACCATTAAATGTTATTTAATTAGAAGTGAAATAATTGAATAAAAAATATTAAAACTATTGTTCAAACCGACATATAAGTTTTACAGTACATAGAATAGAATATGAAATAATAAATAATAAATAATAAATAGTGACGATCAAATTAATATAATAATTACTATTAAGTGATTCTTTTATTATAGAGAAAATTGCATAAATGGTGCATGTGGTTTGACTAGATTGTATATTTGATCCTCAAACTTTAAAAATTATAAAGTTAACCTAAACTTTTACATTGTAATTGCAAGTTTGATCAACAATCTTTAATAATTTTAAAATTACTAAAAGTTTATGCGAATGTTGCACTTTTGGTTCCTAAAATTAAATTTAAAAGTTATTTAATGAATTTAATGTTAGAGATCAAATCTGCAATTAATACATAAAAATTTGTACTAAATTTGTAATTTTTAAAAATTTGAGAACCAAACATATAATTTGATTAAACCATAGCACTGTCAATGCAATTTTCCCTTTATTATATTATAGCTATGTTTTTGTATTAAAAAGAAATAGAATGAACAGTGATTTTTCAAATCATAACCATTAAATGTTATTTAATTAGAAGTAAAATAATTGAATAAAAAATATTAAAACTATTGTTCAAACCGACATATAAGTTTTATAGTATATAGAATAGAATATGAAATAATAAATAAAATAATAAATAGTGACGATCAAATTTCTATTCTATTTAATCTAAAATGTCGGTGGTGAACAGGATCACCACCTAACAACAAAACCCTAATCCCCTAATCCCAACCCCAAATTCACCACCAGAAGAAGATGATGAGCGATTACAGGAGCTCAGTCACCGGCCGATCACCACCACCACCAGGTTAAAAGTCTCAGGTGCTCTATTTGCTTCACCGGCGGCCACCGCCTTCACAGGTGCAAAGTTCAGGTGACCCTCCCTTTTCACTCTCTCTGCTCTCTCTCACTACCACCGGTCACCGGTCACCACCACCGGTCGTCGGCCGGTCACCACCACCCCCAGTACAAGACGCACCACCCACCAACGGTTCCGATTGCGAGACGAGCTTCGCTTCATCGCTCAACTTCAACATGGGTTTGCAGTAGGTGTCGAGGAATTTGCGAAACTTTGATCGCTTTTTAGTTGAAGATTTTGATTTCTGAATCCAGTTGAATAGACTGCACATGACGCTGAACTTCGTCTCCCCTGACATTGTTGATCGATGAGGGTTCTCTGTGTGTGTGTGAAATTTCGAATTTTAGAAGCTATATAGTCGATTGATGCAGCTTGAAAACTTTCTACGGAAGCTTTGCCCTCGATGGGTCCTGCAATTTTTCTTGTGAATGGTAATTAATTTCTTCATCCTCAATGATTTCTGCTTCATTTTCTTGATTGTAATAATGCCCTTTTGGTATGCACGCCAACTGTTTGTGTAAATGCCATTGCGAAATCTTGATGGTTGGATGATTTGTATGATGAATGAATGATTTGATATCAGCAAATTGGCGTTTTTTCTCTTGAATTGTGTGTTAGTTGTTTGAAATTTGAAATGTATGAGTAATTATGATTTGGGTTTGAGTTATAGATTATGATGATTGAAGTCATATTATAATATAGATATGTTAATCCATGCTCTCATAGTGATTCAAGAATCATCCAAAACACCATTCTGCTAACAATATCCTAAACCTGTGAGCTAAATTTTTAACACAGTTGGTGTTCTAAGAACAATTTAAGTTAGGTTTAGCGTTAGAGGGACTTTCAAGCTTTAGAGCTTTAAGCAAAAGCATAACCAGACAATTAACCAATCAAAACTTTAATATAATAAACATGCATGTGCGCATCTATATACTGTTAGGTTTCAACATCTATGTATGTATGTATGTGAATTTACATTTGCATTGGAACTATTATTGTTGTATCTATAAAACAGAACCAATGCACTTTGCCAACATATGAAATTACTGATAATATCCAAATAAATTTCTATGTACTGATTTCTTTTGTTTCAGTCTTGCAACGCATGAAGATTGGTCTAAAGAGTTGAAGTTAAATGAAGTACGTTATGTGGAACCTTGGACACCTGAACAGGTTGTTCCCTGTTAACAATTAGGTTGGTTAGATCACAGGGGGACGTTCTCCTGGATTTGAGTCTAACATTGAAATTGTTGAAAGCAAAATGTCATTTCATCACTTGTCAATTTTCAAATTTGTTTAACACAATTTACTATTGTTGTTAACCAAGTTCTAAAGCGAACCAAATATCAAGGTATGCCAAATTAGCATCTTTTGTGAAAAGGTTCATACTGGACGACCATGTGAGCCTAGCAAAGGGATTCTATTAGACCCTTCTCTTAAGAACCAATTCTTTTTAATCTATAATGTCATATATGAAGCAAAAAGAATAATTGTTCAACAGGGGCCTTCAAAGAATTCAAGATAAGGCCACTTCCAGTCATCTGATTGGGTAATACATGCCATGTTGTATGTCCCACCTATTTTCAGGTTCTTCAGTATTCCTTATAATTGCATCTTTGATCTTTGTGCTGAAATAGAATACACTGAATCTAAAAAAGGCTCCAAATCAGCCACAAATAATTATCGAATATGCTTCTATCACTCGCTAATTCACCTCAGAAAATTTTTTTTGTTTGTGGATGGGTTTTGCAGCAAACCTATGTAAATACTCAGGTATGAATTTTCAGGTTTCTTTAGGATTTGGTCTGTTTGATTTTGTAATAATTTGATCGTTTTACAAGGTTTTAATATGTATTATTCATAAGGTGTAGGCATTTGACAATGGCCCTAAATTTGGCACCGGAATCAACGTTACATGCTGCAAATATGCGTGACCAAACGCACGGACCTCTTGACCGTCCTATTCGATCAAGTAACCTTCTTTCATTTTTTTATTTTCTCCTTTAAGGGGCTTAATGCTTGGGTTTTGCATGAGAAATCAATGTGATTTAATATTCTTTTGGTTTTTAGCCATTGTAGCATAAACAATGAACAACCATGTAATACTTTGATCGTTTTACAAGGTTTTAATATGTATTATTCATAAGGTGTAGGCATTTGACAATGGCCCTAAATTTGGCACCGGAATCAACGTTACATGCTGCAAATATGCGTGACCAAACGCACGGACCTCTTGACCGTCCTATTCGATCAAGTAACCTTCTTCCATTTTTTTATTTTCTCCTTTAAGGGGCCTAGAGGGCGGGCCTTGGCGCAGCGGTAAAAGCTGTTCCTAAGGGACCGAAGGTCTCAGGTTCGATCCGTGGAAACGGCCTCCCCACAAAATGTGGGGGAAAGACCGCGTACATCTTCCCTTAAATGGGACGGACCCTCCCTGGACCCCGCGAAAACGCGGGAGCTCTTTACAGCACCAGGTACGCCCTCCTTTAAGGGGCTTAATGCTTGGGTTTTGCATGAGAAATCAATGTGATTTAATATTCTTTTGGTTTTTAGCCATTGTAGCATAAACAATTAACAACCATGGAAGAAATGGATACGTAGAGTGTTATGCAAATGCCATATATGTTGTTCTTTTCTCTTATAACGCCTCAATATGTTTAATAATTTGCCACTATTAATATGTTAACTATGTCTCACAAAAATTAGTTAATAAAATCGTTTCGGGGTTGTGCACTTGAAACTAGACTTTGAGGGCGACTTTCAACGCGCTTGACCTGTTGCCCTCTTAGCTATATTTTTGATCCGTCAGAGATGAAACACGCCCAGAGTGGATCCTTTTTTTAGCTGATGGGTCAAAATTTCCATATCATACTTCCTATCATTTCAAAGTGACAAGCCTATTTTTAAGTGATATGTTGGCTCATATTAGTTGTATGGTAATGAAAGGGACTGAAAAGCATGAACAAAGCTTCTAGGGAACTTATACAATGTCTCCAGATCATTGATGGAAACACTATCCTGAGGTATAATCATGAGTTAATATGCCTCTTTATATTAAAGTTTCATTCTCCTATTTATTTATTTTCCCTTTCCCTTGTAGACGCTGTGTCGCATGTACATAATCAATGCTGGGTCTGGCTTTAGGATCTTCTGGAACACAGTGAAATTTTTTGATTTATGCAGTGGACTCGTGAAGGAATGGCCACACTTGCTGCATTGAACGTACTGGTATGCGCCTTCTTAATACATTATACATATAAATCGTTTTGGCCATCCTGCTGGTAAAATAGTATTGATATTTATTTGATTTTTTGCTCTAACTTTGCAATAACATAACATCTAACAATTTCAACTTTTATATTAAATGACGCCTAATTTCTTTAAAGGAAATACTTTTCAAGTGCTGATTTTGTGGTTTTGAATCTTCATTTTGATTTTCATTTTGATTTAGGGTTACGTTAAAACTCGCATAACCGCGGCAACGCGCGGCGCCAAATCCTAGTTAATATAATAATTACTATTAAGTGATTCTTTTATTATACAGAAAATTGCATAAATGGTGCATGTGGTTTGACTAGATTGTATATTTGATCCTCAAATTTTAAAAATTATAAAGTTAACCTAAACTTTTACATTGTAATTGCAAGTTCGATCAACAATCTTTAATAATTTTAAAATTACTAAAATTTTATGCGAATGTTGCACTTTTGGTTCCTAAAATTAAATTTAAAAGTTATTTAATGAATTTAATGTTAGGGATCAAATCTGCAATTAATACATAAAAGTTTGTACTAAATTTGTAATTTTTAAAAATCTGAGAACCAAACATATAATTTGATTAAACCATAGCACTGTCAATGCAATTTTCCCTTTATTCTATTATAGCTATGTTTTTGTATAATGAAGATTATAGAAATACTTTTTCTAAAAATTATGCTTATATTGTTTAAGGGTTTGGGTAATTAGATACGCTAGAATTTTTAAATCAACATCCCGACACCCTATAAGTGACTTATCGGTTCATACGTCGTGTATGTGTCCAAAAACATTCTCTGACACCCATCTGTCGTACGAGTATAGACCGATACGCCACTTATGTATTCATTTTCTTTCTTTTGGCCTAACTCATCATATATGCATGTGAAAGCTATATGTGGTGTATGGGTCCATACACGACGTATATGTCACACCCCCGCTGAGAGCGGAAACACGGGGATGCGAGCAAGACGGGATCGTCATAACACATTGTTAACAATATAGAGATGCAATATATGTAATTGATGATAAAGCGTGTCATGACGACACCCGACACAAATGGAGTTTGTGTCGTGTTTAGTCAATATTCACGACAGCATAGCCATAAGTATAAACTTGTAAATTATTCACATAACCAAAAATTGTATCCTTGTAATGCAATTCCCACAACCCGGGAACAAGTATCCAAAAGAATGATAATTGTTTAATAGACTACAACAATGTTTCAAAATGATTGTTTGTCAAGTATGTTTAGTCTCAAAATGCATCCTAGGGTCTCCACTAAGGCAGCACTCCTAGATCTTCAATTATCATTGTCACCTAAAAAGATATGCTCAAAACGGTCAATAAAATTGTTGGTGAGCTCGTAGGTTTAAATTGTAAACATGTAATGGATGTTGTATAGTATTTGTTTCGGAACACCGTGCATACAGTTATAAGTAAGCAAAATCACATAACCATGAGTTTTACAACCAAACCTAATGACGTACACACAGCAACTTGTCGGAATATATTCACCCAACGCCCGTTCCTGGAAAAGTGATGGTCCCAACTAATAACCATCTGACAAGGGTGGGGGTGTCAACCCAGTCGTACTACCAATACCTATCCGCCGGTTCCAACACCGGAATTAAATGGTTGTAAGAAAGAACCACACAGCAACTCATGTATGCATCAGATAAGTACTCACAAATAGTATCACGTTGATTCCAAATATGTAAATTGTATGTAAGTTGTACAGCATAGAAACGGGTGAGTATACTTTTCTCCTATGTTTGTAAACGTTGAAATATTGTATAAGCATAAAAAGGGGCCACGAAACTCACTTGTCAAGTGGTAAGTATATATGATAAAAGCTTCCCAAACGTTGTATGAAATAAACGGTCAAACACGTATTGACAGTTATGTTAAGCATTAATGATGTGCCTAATGTTAATAGTAATGTTCAGTCGGGTCGGGTCGGGTCGTATCGGTTCGGTCGCGGTGTAACATCCGGTTTCTAAATCCGGACTTGTAATTATATTATAGTTATGATTAATTAACTAAGTTGAGTTAGTTTGATTGTTTTGATGTTCAGTCGCATGATTTGCATCCGAATGAACTTTAGTCGCACTCCTTATGTGCGATTGAGGCTCATTCGTATGAATAGTAAGCGCATGAGCTTCAATCGCACGATTCAGTCGTGCGAATGGCTCAGTCGTGCGATTGAAAGTAAGGCAGTTAAGTTCTAAGTATGGATAAGTAAGGCGGTGTAGAAGGGTAAAAACAGACTTCTGTCTGTATTATCTTCAATCTCTTATTCGCTTTACACCCAAACACCCTGTTCTTACGAAATTGACTAAGGCAACTCCGTTTTGGTAAGTTTTGAACATCACAGATTAATCCGGAGATGTTATAAGCTGTGTGTATGATTGAATTTGATCCAATAACCTGTTTAAATCAGTAAATTGGTCTGGTTCATTTCTGAATTTAAAATTCAGGAATTCAAATCCAAGTTTTTGTGAAGTTTTGATGAAATAATGGTCCGAAACCATTGTAAACGATGTGTATAGGATCTGTTTTGAATATGGTATGATTTGGATGGTTAAAACTCAAATTTTAAGTAAGTTTGGATCAAAAAACATCAAGAACACAGCTGCTGATTCGTTTCAGGCGAATGGGCTCAATCGCATGACTCAATCGCACGAATGAGAGTCTAGTCGTGCGACTGAGTGCGAATGGAGGTTCAGTCGTGCGATTGGAACCCAGTCGCCTGGTTGGAAGTCCGAATGAAGACGAGCGAACACTGGATACGAATGAGAACTCAATCGTGCGATTGAATCGCTAGTCGTACGACTGAAGGTTCAGTCGCATAGTTCATCCGCATAGGTCCAGTCGCATGATTGCTCATTCGCATAAGTGTTCAATCGCATGAGGGCCTTGTTTGAGAATAAGTTTACTGAATCAAGGTTTATTGCTTTAGACATACCTTGATTAGAGGAAGACTAGTTACCGTGTGTACGTGGGTTGCGTAGATTGTGGTGAGGAAGTCGATAAGGTGAGTTCTAAGCCCTTTTCAAATGTTTGGTTTTGACATACGGGCTAGCATACATAACCATGATGAATAAACTGAATGTTCTAGTACTAGAATTGTGATAGTAATGTTGATATGTTTCTAACAGTTTGTAAAGCTGTTAGGGGAAAGTGGGGTGATAAATGATTACCTGAACATTGTTAATCATTACGTGATGGTAATGATTTCAGTGGGTCAGGTAGGGTGTAAAAGATGGTCATCTGAACATTGTTAATCATTACGTGATGGTAATGATTCCAATGGGTCAGATGGGGTGTAATGATTAATGAAAATATGTAAAATTGGTCCTAAAAGCAAGAATGTGTGGGGTGTAAATGAATGTGATAATATTGGCAATAAATAAAAGAAATGTTTTTGAAATGGTAATGTGATGTGAATCTCAACAGGCCAATTAGGGTAAGATGCCTGGGTGTGAAACTGTACAGTTTGATAGGAGTGATGACGATCACTCAGCTTTGTGAACATCTTGTGGTGACGACCCTAGATGATTATTTGGCATCCTACTGGATGAGAGATAGTAACTGGTAGTTGCTAGATGTGGGCAACCGACGTTACTGAGTATGAGAAACTGGTAGTTGCTAGATGTGGGCAATCGACGTTTCCGGGTATAGTAACTGGTAGTTGCTAGATGTGGGCAACCGACGTTACTGAGTATGAGAAACTGGTAGTTGCTAGATGTTGGCAACCGACGTTTCTGGGTGTAGTAACTGGTAGTTGCTGGATGTGGGCAACTGACGTTACTGGGTATGGGGAACTGGTAGTTGCTAGACGTGGGCAACCAACGTTCTGTGATACAGGTCCAGGGGGACAAAGTAATGATAAAAGTTGAATTTATAATATTGCCAATATAATTAGAACTTTTGTATGTGTAAAGATATTGTTATTGTTTTAATGAAAATTAGAACTTACCAGTTTATCTGATGTTTTGAGTATGTTGTGTGTGCTAGTTAAGGAGGGATCCTCTAATAATAGAGGAAAGCAAGTATGAACCGATGAGGACGCTATCCCGGAGCAACTGCTGGCATAGGACTTAGGGCTTGTTAATAATGTAAATAGGGCGATGTATAATTAAATACAATCATATGTAAAATGTTCTAAAAAGTTGAGTTAATATATATTAGTGTTTAAAGTCCTCCGCTGTAAATAGAAAGCTCTGATTTGTGTTTAAAATATTAATCCAACTGCGTGACGTGCCTCCGGTGCCCTGCCGGGTTTAGGGCGTCACAGGTTGGTATCAGAGCAGTAGTTAAAGGGATCTAGTGTCATAATAACTAGACTTTAACTAGAAAATAGATATGCCAGTAGGGATAGCTAGATAGAATAGTTTATTAAAACAAGAGAAGGTGATGGGACTATCATGAGAAGGAATAACGAGAATAGTAAAAGTAAAGTAAACAATTAATAGTACTTGGCCAACATTATTAATAATTTACTTTACTTATAGTATTTGGTTACATACTTACATGTGGGTACCAAATAATCCTGATCTCGTTTTAATAGGTTATGGCGGATAGGGAGAGTGAAAGAATGCAAGGTGGAACCTCGGGAAGAAATGTTGATGAGAGCACCGAGGTGCTTAGTATGACGAGGCAGCAATTCCGTGATGCAATTGCTGAGGAGGTTCGTAAAGCTTTGAATGTAGCTAGACCTGATGAAAGTAGGAATGTTGATAAAGCTGAAGGGTCTAGCGAGAAAAAGGGAGTTACGTATAGTCAGTTTAAAGAATGTAATCCTCCACGATTTTCTGGGGCTATGGATGTGGTAGCCACTTATAAATGGCTTCGTGAAATGGAAGCCGTGATCAAGTTGAGTGAGTGTAGGGAGGATCACAAGGTAAAGTTTGCAGCCCACTCGTTTGTAGGTGAGGCTTTGTATTGGTGGGATACGATTATCCAGACGTTAGGCGAGGAGGATACTGACAAAATGTTGTGGCCTGAATTTTGAAAGTTAGTGTCGGACAAGTTTTGTCCGAAAGGTGAGATGGATCGAATAGAAATGAGTTTCCTGCAGTTTCAAGCAGGTAATATGTCTCATAGGGAATACACGTCTAAGTTTGAAGAGATGGCACGATTGGTGCCTCATTTGGTGGTTTCTGAAGAGAAGAAAATTTTGAGGTATACACCGGGGTTGCCTCAGGAGGTTAGAAAGTTGGTTAGATCATCTGCTCCGAGTAGTTACCAGTTGACGGTAAACTTAGCTGCGGATATGTATCAAGAAGTTTATGGTAGTAATGTTGTTCCGGAGGGGAGTAAAAGGAGGCGTGAAGAACCTGTCGTGCAAAGAAGATTTGTGAACCCAAGCTTTCAAAAGAAGGGTAGGTTTGGAAGGGGTCAATTTCCGAGGAATGTCAGAAATGAGCTGCCACGTTGCGGGAAATGTGGTAGGCTACACCAGGGTGAATGTATGATTGGTAGCAGGATTTGTTTTAGATGTGGAAAGATGGGACATTATGCTAATGAATGTAGTGAAGGTCCTCGTAAATGTTACGAGTGTGGAGAAACGGGGCATATTCGAAGTGATTGTCCAAAGTTGGTGGTTAGAAAGCCTGAACCGGTTAGATCGATGAAAGGGTCAGGAGAAGGGTCGAGTGTGGCTAAGGGGCGAGCATATTCTATGTCAGCTAGTGAGGCTAAAGCGTTGCCAGATGTAGTTTCAGGTATGTTTCTAGTGAATGGAATTCCAGCTAATGTGTTATTTGATTCTGGTGCAAGTGGAAGTTTTGTATCTATTGATTTTTGCCCTATGCTTGCATGTGAAGTTCGAACATTAGAGGTAGCTTTTGTAGTTGAAACTGCTAATGATAGATCTGTGATGATTAGTAGTATGATTAATGGTTGTTTATATTGAATTAGACGGATATAGATTGCCTGTTAAACTATATTTTGATGTAGTTTTGGGTATGGATTGGTTGGCAAACCATGAAGCCTATATTGTATGTAATAAGAAGATAATTCAATTAAGAGCACCAGATGGGAAAACGATTAATGTATATGGTGATAGAAAGGAGTCAACTGTGAAAATAATATCTATGATGAAAGCTGATAAGTTAATGAGCCGCGGGTGTGTATCTTATTTGATATATGTAATTGATTCGCAAAAGCCTGTAAGAAAGATAGAGGACATTCCTGTGGTTAGAGATTTTGTAGATGTGTTTCCAGAGGAATTACCGGGTATTCCTCCAGATCGTGAAGTTGAGTTTAGAATTGATTTGGTTCCGGGTGCTAAGCCAGTTGCTAAGCCACCTTATAGATTAGCTCCATCGGAATTGAAGGAGTTAATGAAACAGACTGAAGACTTGCTAGAAAGAGGTTTCATTAGACCCAGTTCTTCCCCGTGGGTGCTCCAGTATTGTTTATGAAGAAGAAAGATGGAGTATGCGTATGTGTATTGATTACAGAGAATTAAATAAGTTGACAATAAAGAATAAGTATCCACTCCCACGAATAGATGATTTGTTTGATCAGCTACAGGGAGCTAGTTGGTTTTCTAAGATAGACCTTCGTTCGGGATATCATCAGTTGAAAGTCAAGGAAGAAGATATACCTAAGACAGCGTTTCATACCCGCTATGGTCATTATGAATTTCTGGTTATGTCTTTTGGGTTGACGAATGCCCCTGCTGCTTTTATGGATTTGATGAATAGGGTGTGCAAGCCAATGTTAGATCGATCAGTAATTGTGTTTATTGATGATATACTGATCTATTCGAAGAATGAGGGAGATCAGGCCTGCCATCTTCGTGAAGTATTGGAAAGATTGAGAAAAGAAAGGCTTTATGCAAAATTCTCTAAGTGTGAGTTTTGGTTGCGGGAAGTACAGTTTTTAGGACATGTGATCAATGCAGAGGGTATTTTAGTAGACCCTACTAAGATTGAAACAGTAGTGAAGTGGAGTCCTCCAAAGACGCCATCTGAAGTCCGCAGTTTCTTGGGTCTAGCTGGTTATTATAGAAGATTTATTCAAGATTTTGCCAAAATCGCATCCCCGTTAACGAAACTGACGAGGAAGATGAAGAATACGTTTGGGGACCAGAACAAGAAAATGCATTTCAAGAACTGAAGCAGAAATTAACCCAATCACCAGTGCTGTTGTTGCAGATGGAAATGAAGATTTGATGATTTATTCAGATGCTTCGTATCAAGGTTTAGGCTGTGTTTTGATGCAGAGGGGACGAGTGATAGATTATGCTTCCAGACAATTGAAAGAACATGAAAAAATTATCCGACACATGATCTAGAACTGGCAGCAGTGGTATTTGCCTTGAAGATATGGAGGCATTATTTATATGGGGCGAAATGTACGATTTACACAGATCATAAGAGTTTGAAGTATTTCTTTGATCAGAAGGAATTGAACATGCGCCAGCGGAGATGGCTAGAGTTGGTGAAAGATTATGATTGTGGTTGCTGACGCATTAAGCAGAAAGAATGAGCACCCTCCAATTCGAATTAAGTCATACAAGTTAGTGATAACCCCAGATTTTATGCATCAGTTACGAGAAGCTCAATTAGAAGCATTAAAAGAAGAGAACGTGAAGCGGGAACGAATCAAGGGTCAAACAAAGGATCTGGAAGAAAATAGTTTTGGGGTTAAGACGAAATGTGGTCGTATGTGGGTTCCGATTAAGATAAGGGAATTGTGTTAGATGAAGCTCATAAGTCCATATATTCTATACATCCTGGTGCTACTAAGATGTACAAGGATTTAAAACAAGAATATTGGTGGCCCGGTATGAAGTTTAATGTGATGCAATATGTGAATAGGTGTTTGACATGTCTTCAGGTTAAAGCTGAGCATCAAAAACCATATGGTAAGCTTCAACCCTTAGAGATCCCGAAATGGAAGTGGGAAGAATTGACAATGGATTTCATAACTAAGCTTCCGCGTACAGCTAAAGGTTATGATACCATTTGGGTCGTAGTAGATAGATTGACACGTAGCGGACATTTCTTACCAATTAAAGAGACGTATAACTTGAGAAGTTAGCAGAACTGTTTATTCGAGAGATTATGCTCAACATGGGGTACCATTGTCTATTGTGTCAGATAGAGATACACGTTTTACTTTGAGATTTTGGAGAAAGTTTCATGAAGATATGGGTACTCGTCTGTTACACAGCACGTCTTTCCACCCAGAAACTGATGGGTTGACTGAAAGGACTATCCAAACAGTTGAAGACATGTTACGAGCTTGTGTTATAGATTTTGGGGGTAGCTGGGATAGTCATCTACCATTAGTTGAGTTCTCCTATAATAACAGTTATCATTCTACGATTGGGAGAGCCCCTTATAAGATGTTATATGGCAGGAAGTGTAGGAGTCCTATATGTTGGGGAGAAGTTAGGCAGAAAGAGTTGGGCAGTTTGGAAATTGTACAGGCTACGAATGAGAAACTGGATCAGATCAAAGCTCGGTTTAAAGCAGCTCAGGATCGACAAAAATCTTATAAAGATAAAAGGCGAAGGCATATAGAGTTTGGAGTAGGAGATAGAGTTATGTTGAAAGTAT
Organism: Flaveria linearis; assembly: GCA_024085815.1. Lineage (NCBI taxonomy): Eukaryota > Viridiplantae > Streptophyta > Magnoliopsida > Asterales > Asteraceae > Flaveria > Flaveria linearis. The sequence goes on along the minus strand of CM044006.1, from coordinate 9,550,643 downwards.
CTCCTTGGAAGGGAATTATTAGATTCAGAAAGAGGGGAAAGTTAAGTCCTCGTTTTATAGGACCATTTAGAATTATAAACGGATTGGAGAAGTGACTTATAAACTAGAATTACCTGATCAGTTGCAAGGAATCCACCCAACCTTTCACGTGTCACAGCTGCGCAAGTGTTTGGCCGATGAGAATGCTTATGTACCTTTGGATGATATAGAAGTGGATGATAAGTTAAACTATGTTGAGAAACCTGCTGCTATAGTAGACAGAAAGGTCAAAAGGCTGAGGAATAAAACTATTGAGTTAGTTAAAGTACAGTGGTCAAATAGAAAAGGATCTGATTTCACTTAGGAATAGAAGATGAAATGAAGAGAGATTATCCCCAGTTGTTTGAATAGTTGGTTTCGGGGACGAAACCTATTTAAGAGGGGGAGAGTTGTAACATCCGGTTTCTAAATCCGGACTTGTAATTATATTATAGTTATGATTAATTAACTAAGTTGAGTTAGTTTGATTGTTTTGATGTTCAGTCGCATGATTTGCATCCGAATGAACTTCAGTCGCACTCCTTATGAGCGATTGAGGCTCATTCGTACGAATAGTAGGCGCATGAGCTTCAGTCGCACGATTCAGTCGTGCGAATGGCTCAGTCGTGCGATTGAAAGTAAGGCAGTTAAGTTGTAAGTATGGATAAGTATGGCGGTGTAGAAGGGTAAAAACAGACTTCTGTCTGTATTATCTTCAATCTCTTATTCGCTTTACACCCAAACACCCTGTTCTCACGAAAATGACTAAGGCAACTCCGTTTTGGTAAGTTTTGAACATCACGGATTAATCCGGAGATGTTATAAGCTATGTGTATGATTGAATTTGATCCAATAACCTGTTTAAATCAGTAAATTGGTCTGGTTCATTTCTGAATTTAAAATCCAGGAATTCAAATCCAAGTTTTTGTGAAGTTTTGATGAAATAATGGTCCGAAACCATTGTAAACGATGTGTATAGGATCTGTTTTGAATATGGTATGATTTGGATGGTTAAAACTCAAATTTTGAGTAAGTTTGGATCAAAAAACGTCAAGAACACAGCTGCTGATTCGTTTCAGGCGAATGGGCTCAATCGCATGACTCAATCGCACGAATGAGAGTCTAGTCGTGCGACTGAGTGCGAATGGAGGTTCAGTCGTGCGATTGGAACCCAGTCGCCTGGTTGGAAGTCCGAATGAAGACGAGCAAACACTGGATACGAATGAGAACTCAATCGTGCGAATGAATCGCTAGTCGTACGACTGAAGGTTCAGTCGCATGGTTCATCCGCATAGGTCCAGTCGCATGATTGCTCATTCGCATAAGTGTTTCAATCGCATGAGGGCCTTGTTTGAGAATAAGTTTACTGAATCAAGGTTTATTGCTTTAGACATACCTTGATTAGAGGAAGGACTAGTTACCGTGTGTACGTGGGTTGCGTAGATTGTGGTGAGGAAGTCGATAAGGTGAGTTCTAAGCCCTTTTCAAATGTTTGGTTTTGACATACGGGCTAGCATACATAACCATGATGAATAAATTGAATGTTCTAGTACCAGAATTGTGATAGTAATGTTGATATGTTTCTAACAGTTTGTAAAGTTGTTAAGGGGAAAGTGGGGGTGATAAATGATTACCTGAACATTGTTAATCATTACGTGATGGTAATGATTTCAGTGGGTCAGGTAGGGTGTAAAAGATGGTCATCTGAACATTGTTAATCATTACGTGATGGTAATGATTCCAATGGGTCAGATGGGGTGTAATGATTAATGAAAATATGTAAAATTGGTCCTAAAAGCAAGAATGTGTGGGGTGTAAATGAATGTGATAATATTGGCAATAAATAAAAGAAATGTTTTTGAAATGGTAATGTGATGTGAATCTCAACAGGCCAGTTAGGGTAAGATGCCTGGGTGTGAAACTGTACAGTTTGATAGGAGTGATGACGATCACTCAGCTTTGTGAACATCTTGTGGTGACGACCCTAGATGATTATTTGGCATCCTACTGAATGAGAGATAGTAACTGGTAGTTGCTAGATGTGGGCAACCGACGTTACTGAGTATGAGAAACTGGTAGTTGCTAGATGTGGGCAACCGACGTTTCTGGTATAGTAACTGGTAGTTGCTAGATGTGGGCAACCGACGTTACTGAGTATGAGAAACTGGTAGTTGCTAGATGTGGGCAACCGACGTTTCTGGGTGTAGTAACTGGTAGTTGCTGGATGTGGGCAACCGACGTTACTGGGTATGGGGAACTGGTAGTTGCTAGACGTGGGCAACCAACGTTCTGTGATACAGGTCCAGGGGGACAAAGTAATGATAAAAGTTGAATTTATAATACTGCCAATATAATTAAACTTTTGTATGTGTAAAGATATTGTTATTGTTTTAATGAAAATTAGAACTCACCAGTTTATCTGATTTTTTGAGTAAGTTGTGTGTGCTAGGTAAGGAGGGATCCTCTAATAATATAGGAAAGCAAGTATGAGCCGATGAGGACGCTATCCCGGAGCAACTGCTGGCATAGGACTTAGGGCTTGTTAATAATGTAAATAGGGCGATGTATAATTAAATACAATCATATATAAAATGTTCTAAAAAGTTGGGTTAATATATATTAGTGTTTAAAGTCTTCCGCTGTAAATAGAAAGCTCTGATTTGTGTTTAAAATATTAATCCAACTGCGTGACGTGCCTCCGGTGCCCTGCCGGGTTTAGGGCGTCACACGCGGGTAATACACACACACAAACACACGCAATAGATCTTATGTAGATCCAAGTACTAGAAACGTTGCCTTCGTCGATGATATTTGTGTAAAAGTGTCATTGTTGTTAGAGAAATACTTAGTAAGCATTAGTGTTTCAAATTGATTGTTATTAATTGTAAAATGTTAAGTTGATTCGATTTGGTTTAACATCAGTGAATTTGATGGTGTTAATTTAAAGATTGTCATTAGCAATGGCAACCGTGTCGATGTCACCCAAACATCACACGACGAACAAACCGCACACAAGAGGAAATCATACACATCAACTCCAGTCGCACGACAGGACCAGACGCACGACTCAATACTCCATTCGCACGAATCAACCCTCCTTCGTATGAATCAGCTTCATTCATACGATTGAACCTTCATTCGCGTGCGACTAAGCATTCAGTCGTACCACACGACACCCAATTGCAAGACTCAACTCCTACATGCACGAATCAACCTTCATTCATATGAATTAGCTTCATTCGTATGACTGAATCTCCATTCGTGCCACTAGGCATTCAGTCGTGCGTTACACGCACAATCGCACACATTCATCCGCATGGACTCAATCGCACGACACACACAATCGCATGGACTTAATCGCACGACACACACAATCGCATGGACTCAATCGCACGACACACATAATCATATGGACTCAATCGCACGACACACTCAATCGCATGGACTCAATCGCACGATACACTCAGTCGCACAGTTCAGTCGCACGCAGACTCAGTCGCGAATACAGCAGATTCGCGACTGCAGAATGTGCAGAGCAGCATCCGGCTGCTCCGTGCACAAGTTTCACACCACAAGGACTTCCAGAAACACTTATATAACATATCTAAACAAGTTGCACACGCAGATAGGCAACACACGCACCCACACGACCTCATGTGCTCGGGTTGAACCCGAGCACCCGAAACCCTAAATCGCAGCAGTAAAATGAACAAGAAGGGAAAACCAAGGTCGTCTACCTGGTAGGAATAAGTAGTCTCAGCTGTAGCCGAGGTTTAACCGGTGAAAACGCAACGAGACGGGGCGGTTTTAGTGCAAGGATGAGGAAGAAATGGTAGAAGAAGAGGATGAAGAAGAAAGTGAAGAAATGAGGGCTAAGGCTGGTAAGGGGTTTATATACCAGCCCTAGTTTGGCAAAATGTCACATTTAGTCCCTGCACTTAACCCCCGAGTTCCCAAATTTATTTCGGTTAAAAACGACGTAATTAGACTAGTTATATTAACGATAAGGATGTATTTAATGATATTGTATCTTAAAATGATGTCATTAATGACATTAATATTATATCGAGATAATATATTTAATGATGACGGTGGCGATATTTGTAAACGTTTTAGGTGATAATGATGCAAACCATGATAAAACAAGTGTAAAAGATAACCAAGCAAGTTTGATATCGCACATATAGCTTATAAAGATGAGGATTGACCAATTAAAGAAAAGATAACAGAAACTCGTCAATTGACAAAACTTTTGGTGACAGATGTCACAGTATCCCCCAGTTGAGAGAATTTCGTCCCGAAATTCAGCTGGAGTTAGGTCCAAGAGTGTCATTCGAATAGATGTGGATATTTGAGCTTCATCTGATCTTCCCGTTCCCACGTGAATTCTGGTCCTCGTTTGGAGTTCCATCTCACGCGGAGAATCGGGATATTACTGCGCCTTAATTGTTTGACCTTTCGGTCCATGACTTCTATAAGTTCTTCAATAATATGAAGCTTTTCGTCGATCTTGATTTCCTCAATTGGTACATGAAGAGTTTCATCCACTAGGCACTTTTGAGGTTTGATATGTGAAATGTATCGTGTACACCACTGAGTTCTGGTGGCAACCTTAGTCGATATGCCACTGGACCGATTCTTTCTGTGATTTCGAAGGTCCTACATATCTTGGGGCTAACTTCCCTTTCTTTCCAAATCAAACGATCCCTTTCCAAGGAGAGACTTTGAGTAAAACCTTATCCCCAACATTGAATTTAGAGGCTTCCGACGGTTGTCGGCATAGCTCTTTTGGCGATCTCTGATAGCTTTTAGTCTATCTTTGATTTGGAAAATCTTGTCGGTTGTTTCCTAGATGATCTTTGGGCCTGTCAGCTAGCTTTCACCAATCTCTGCCCAACAAACTGGGGATCTACATTTCCTCCCATACGATGCTTCAAATGGAGTACATCGAATGCTCGTATGGTAGCTGTTGTTGTATGAAAACTCAATCAGCGGTAGATGAGTGTCCCAACTACCACCAAAGTCGATAACACACGCCCTAAGCATGTCTTCCAATGTCTGTATGGTTTGTTCACTTTGGCCATCTTTCTGTGGGTGATAGGCGGTACTCATATCTAATCGTGTGCCCATCGCTTTCTGTAGTATCTGCCAAAATCGTGAAGTAAATAGGCTGTCACGGTCGGATATGATCGACACCGGCACTCCATGCCTTGTCATGACCTCTTTTATGTACAATATCACCAACTTATCCATCTTGTAATCCTCTTGGATTGGTAAGAAATGAGCTGACTTCGTCATACGGTCCACTATAACCCATATCAAGTCATGCCCGCTACTTGTTCTAGGGAGTTTGGTAATGAAATCCATGGCTATATTCTCCCATTTCCACTCGGAATTTCAGGTTGCTATAATAATCCTGATAGTTTCTGGTGTTCAGCCTTAACTTTCAAGCACGTCAAGCATCTGCTTACATACATAGCAATGTCTTTCTTCATGCCAGGCCACCAGTACAGATCTTTAAGATCGTGGTACATCTTGTCTGCACCAGGATGAACAGAATATCATGTCTTATGCGCTTCATCCATGATTAGGGTACGGACATCTCCCCATTTGGGTACCCATATACGATCCATGAAGTACCGTATACCATCATCCTTGCAAATCATCTATCTATCCAACCCTCGGAATTCTTCTCCCGAGGGTTTTCTTCTTTTAATGCCTCACTTTATGCAATTTGGATCTGAGCTTTCAGATTTGTTTGAATAATCAATCCCAATGCTCGAGCACGTAGTGGTTTCACGCGTTCTTTGCGGCTTAAAGCATCAGCCACCATGTTTGCTTTCCCCGGATGATACCGGATTTCACAATCGTAGTCACTAAGTAACTCTACCCAACGTCGCTGACGCATATTGAGTTCTTTCTAATTCAGGATATGTTGAAGGCTCTTATGATCTGTGTAGATGATGCATTTGGTTCCATACAGATAATGCCTCCATATCTTAAGTGCAAATACTACAGCGCTCAACTCCAAATCATGAGTTGTATAGTTCTTTTCATGCACCTTAAGTTGTCGTGAGGCGTAGGCAATCACCTTATCCTTCTACATTAGCACACAACCCAATCCTTGATGTGAAGCATCACAATACACCACAAAATCATCAGTTCCGTCTGGGAGGGACAATAGCGGTTCGTTGCACAACTTCTCCTTCAACGTCTGGAATGCTTGTTCTTGGGCATGTCCCCAATCAAACTTCTTGTCTTTCTGAGTCAACAGAGTTAATGGTTGAGCGATCTTTGAAAAATTCGCGATGAAACGACGATAGTATCCGGCTAATCCTAAGAATTGGCGTATTTCTGAAGGTGTCTGGGGTGTATCCCATTTCTTCACCGCTTCAATCTTTCCGAGATCTACATGAATCCCATTTTCGTTAACCACATGCCCCAAATACTTCACTTCTTGAAGCCAAAACTCGCACTTCGAGAATTTAGCGAGAAGTTTCTCTTCTCGTAATAGGCTCAGTATTGCCCGAAGGTGTTCCTCATGGTCCTCTTTCGATCGGGAGTAGATAAGTATATCGTCTATGAATACGATCACGAACTTATCCAAGTAAGGTTTGCACACTCAATTCATCAGATCCATGAACATAGCTGGTGCATTAGTCAGTCCGAACGGCATGACTAAGAACTCATAGTGCCCATAACGAGTCCTAAATGCTGTTTTTGGTATGTCATCCTCGAAAACTCTTAGTTGATGGATCCCGAACGAAGGTCGATCTTGGAGAAATACAAGGCTCCTTGCAACTGATCAAACAAATCATCAATTCTGGGAAGAGGATATCGATTCTTCACATTCAATTTGTTCAGCTCGCGATAATCGATGCACATACGGAACGACCCGTCTTTCTTTTTGACAAACAGTACCGGTGCTCCCCATGGTGACTGACTCGGCCGAATAAAACCCTTATCCAGTAGTTCTTGTAATTGCTAGATAACTCTTGTATTTCTGATGGTGCCAACCGATACGGTGCTTTTGCTACCGGCATAGCTCCAGGAACCAACTCTATATAAAATTCCACTTGGCGTGGAGGAGGCAAACCAGACAAGTCATCGGGGAATACATCGGATAGTCTCGTACTACAGGAATATCTACCAACTTGTTGTCCTTTTCTTTCTTTTCCACTACATGGGCCAGGAACGCGTAACACTGCTTTCGTAAACACCGACGTGTCTTTATGCAAGAAATAAGCTTTAGGGTTCTTCCCGGCCGTTCTCTTTGAATCCTGAGTATTTCCCCATCTGGCATGGGGATTCGTACCACTTTTTCCCGACAAACAACCTCAGCTCCGTGTTTCGACAACCAATCCATTCCCACAATCACATCGAAACTTCCTAACTCAAAAGGTATTAAGTCTATATCGAAGGCCTGGTTCTCCAATACTATCGAGCACTTTCTAATGATCTTATCGGCCTGAACAACTCTACCGTTGGCCATTTCTACAGAGAAGCTAGTTTCTAGTCTACTAGGGTTCAAGTCAAGCATGCGAGCAAATTCAGAATATATAAAACTATTGTCTGCTCCAGTATCAAACAATATAGATGCGAAGTGGTGATTGAACAAGTACGTACCCGTAACGACATTCGGGTCCTGACGGGCATCATTTGCTCTGATAACGAACGATCGTCCTCTAGCAGCGTTCCCTTGATTCCCTTGGCCTTGATTACCAGCTATGGCCATCACTTGTGGTTGGTTGTTTGCTTGCTGACCCTACGCCCGGTTCAGTCCGGGGCATATGTTCTGGTAGTGGCTTGGGTTTCCACACTCATAACAGACCCTTGCATTCCTGGCGGGGTTAACCGCGTTGACCGGTGCAACCAGATTCGACGCCACTCTACAGTCTTTCGCTAGATGCCCTGGGCGTCTACAGTTCACACACACCCGACACTACGTCGCTGGGGATGATGATAGTTGCACCTGTCACATTTGGGGTGCGGCCCGACATACTCTCTCTTGCCCTGTGTCACGGCCACAAAGTTTCTGGTTGTCTTGGCCCTTTTATCAAATTTCCCGGTACTCGACCGGCTCGTTTCCCTAACATCTTTTCTTTTCTCAGCTCCTTTCCCTAGAACCCCAGTTCTCACCATCTCATCTGTTAATGTACCAGCCTTCAGAATCGCACTCTGAATAGTAGGATGGGTTGCTGCTGTTACCATTGCCCAGATTTGAGGCACAAGTCTCCAAATGTACCTCTCGATCCTCTTGGATTCCGGAGTCACCAGATGTGGAACAAGTCTTGCCAACTCATGAAAATGATCAATGTAAGCTGCGTGCCCAGCTCCTACCATAGCATGGTTCCAGAATTTCTGCTCCAACTTCTGCATCTCATTGAGTAGGCAGTATTCTTCAGTGATCAATGCTTTGAACTCATCCTAAGTCATCTGCATCGCTGATTCTCTTCCCCTTGCTTGAATCTGTGTGTTCCACCAAGTTAGGGCTTTTCCCTGTAGTGAACGCGTGGCATACTTAATCTTCTGACTGTCGAGGCATTTGCTGATATCAATGACGGCCTCCATCTTCTCAAGCCACCTTGTTAGAGCTATCGCTCCACCTTTCCCATCAAACTCTTTCGGTTTACAGGCCACAAATTCCTTGTAAGAACATCCCCGTCTGGTATTAACAACCCCAGTTTCATTACCAGCTGTTCCACCATTTGCAGTATCTTCCCCTATTCCTTGGTTATGCTGATCATTAGTATCATTATCCCGTGGAGATTATGATTCAAAAGAGTGTCGCTTACTTGAGTCACTATCGTTGGAATCAGTACGACTAGCTGCTGAGCAATCATAGCAGCTATATCAGGGTTTTCAGTTCCTGATTGTTGCCGGCGGGACCACCACCTGTTCTTGGTGGCCTACCTCTACCTCTACATCGTGGGGTCTCACCTTCACGATTTGTATTGCGGGTGACTCTTCGAGGCGGCATCTTCTAATTATAAAAGGAGTAAACATGTAAACTTTAGTCCCTTTAAGATACACGTATAACTCCACTCATCAAGTTCCAACATTTCATGCTCCAGTCAATCAAATCATCATGTAGCCCAGTTCAAGCACATTCTTGGTATATCGATGATGCTTATATATAGGGTTCCCCGTAGCGTTCCCATCACATCCACGATATACCTAGAACGATACTTAAACCGGTTACATGACATCCGATTTTCCTTAACATCATCTCAATGTATAACATAATGTGTGTGTAGAGAGTATCATCACTCTTCTACAACTCTTGGAAGTCCACATTCATTCTAATCATTTAATCAGTTCCATAGTTACTGAAATGTTAAGCGCACTAAGGTTTCATAGAGAGTGAGACTGATATCATAGAAGAAATTCCATGAAGGCTCCTTGTAGATTAGGACTTAAGTAATAGTAGAGGTTATGAATGTTTAATCACCATTTACAAGGTATTACTAGAATTATGATCCTAGTATCCTAAGGTATAGAATAGAAGACTTGTACTAACTATGATCGTTACCTCATGGTAAGATTAGCCAGACTTCACATGCACTGCAAATTGCAATTACGTGTGCACCCGTAATGGTAATTTGCCTTGCATGATCACCCTTAGCTTCACCTACCCAGGCTAACATCACAGTATTGACAACATTCCTCATGCACCGATTATGTAAGTTCTCGTGTTCATGAACCCAAAATGTTCCAATAGTAGGCCGTCCTAACAAATAGATTCCAAGCACATAATCTCAATTAGTATAACAATAGTTGCCTATCCTTCATACTTTCGGGACTTCAGGCATGACTATCTCAGGGTCGGATTTAATATCCGAAATCGACGCTGCGCGTGATTTGTGAAGATCCCTTCAGGGTGGGTATCCTAACTTAATAGTATAATGCGGCGCGTATAGGAACAAAAGATTCTAGTAGAAGGCATCCTGTGTGGAAAGTGTAAGAGTAATAGTACTTTCCTTAGGATGGTTAGATAACAAGACATAGAGGTAAAGAACAAGTATAGAGTATGAAGATAAAGAACAAGCATAAAGGAACATACATGTAATATCAGATGCAAGCCAATCCTAGCATGCATTCTACATGAAGGTTCCTAGGTTATAGTCTAGGTCAAGTGATTTGCATAATTCTCTATAACCAATGGCTCTGATACCAGTCTGTCACACCCCCGTTGAGAGCGGAAACACAGGGATGCGAGCGAGACGGGATCGTCATAACACATTGTTAACAATATAGAGATGCAATATATGTAATTGATGATAAAGCGTGTCATGACGAAACCCGACACAAATGGAGACTTGTGTCGTGTTTAGTCAATATTCACGAAAGCATTGCCATAAGCATAAACTTGTAAATGATTCACATAACCAAAAATTGTATCCTTGTAATGTAATTTCCACAACCCGGGAACAGGTATCCAAAAGAATGATAATTGTTTAATAGACTACAACAATGTTTCAAAATGATTGTTTGTCAAGTATGTTTAGTCTCAAAATGCATCCTAGGGTCTCCACTAAGGCAGCACTCCTAGATCTTCAATTATCATTGTCACCTGAAAAGATATGCTCAAAACGGTCAACAAAATTGTTGGTGAGCTCGCAGGTTTAAATTGTAAACATGTAATTGATGCTGTATAGTATTTGTTGCGGAATACCGTGCATACAGTTATAAATAAGCAAAATCACATAACCATGAGTTTTACAACCAAACCTAATGACGTACACACAGCAACTTGTCGGAATATATTCACCCAAGGCCCGTTCCTGGCAAAGTGATGGTACCAACTAGTAACCATCTGACAAGGGTGGGGGTGTCAACCCAGTAGTAATACCAATACCTATCCATCGGTTCCAACACCGGAATTAAATGGTTGTAAGAAAGAACCACACAGCAACTCATGTATGTATCAGATAAGTAGTCACAAACAGTATCACGTTGATTCCAAGTATGTAAATTGTATGTAAGTTGTACAGCATAGAAAACGGGTGAGCATATTTTTTCCCCAGGTTTGTAAACGTTTAAATATTGTATAAGCATAAAAAGGGGCCACGAAACTCACTTGTCAAGTGGTAAGTATGTATGATAAAGCTTCCAAACGTTGTATGCAATGAACGGCCAAACACCTATTGACAGTTATGTTAAGCATTAATGATGTGCCTAATGTTAATAGTAATGTTCAGTCGGGTCGGGTCGTATCGATTCGGTCGCGGGTAACACACACACACAAACGCACACAATAGATCTTATGTAGATCCAAGTACTAGAAACGCTGCCCTCGTCGATGATATTTGTGTAAAAGTGTCATTGTTGTTAGAGAAATACTTAGTAAGCATTAGTGTTTCAAATCGATTGTTATTAATTGTAAAATGTTAAGTTGATTCGATTTGGTTTAACATCAGTGAATTTGATGGTGTTAATTTAAAGATTGTCATTAGCAATGGCAACCGTGTCGATGTCACCCAAACATCACACGACGAACACACCGCACACAAGAGGATATCATACACATCAACTCCAGTCACACGACAGGACCAGACGCACGACTCAACACTCCATTCGCACGAATCAACCCTCCTTCATACGATTGAACCTTCATTCGCGCGACTAAGCATTCAGTCGTACCACACAGCACCCAATCGCACGATTCAACTCCCATACGCACGAATCAACCTTCATTTGTCGAATTAGCTTCATTCGTACGACTGAATCTCCATTCGTGCGACTAGGCATTCAGTCGTGCGATACATGCACAATCACACACATTCATCCGCATGGACTCAATCGCACGACACATACAATCGCATGGACTCAATCGCACGACACACACAATCGTATGGACTCAATCGAACGACACACACAATCGTATGGACTCAATCGCATGACACACTCAATCGCATGGACTCAATCGCACGACACACTTAGTCGCATGATTCAGTCGCACGACAGACTTAGTCGCGAAAACAGCAGATTCGCGACTGCAGAAAGTGCAGAGCAGCATCCGGCTGCTCCATGCACGAGTTTCACGCCACAAGGACTTCTAGAAACACTTATCTAACATATCTAAACAAGATGCACACGCAGAAAGGCAACACACGCACCCTCACGACCTCATATGCTCGGATTGAACCCGAGCACCTGAAACCCTAAATCGCAACAGTAAAACGAGCAAGAAGGGACAACCAAGGTCATCTACCTGGTTGGAATGAGTAGTCTCAGTTGTATCCGAGGTTTAACCGGTGAAAACGCAACTAGACGGGGCGGTTTTAGTGCAAGGATGAGGAAGAAAATGGTAGAAGAAGAAGATGAAGAAGAAAGTGAAGAATGAAGGCTAGGGCTAGTAAGGGATTTATATACCCAGCCCTAGTTTGACAAAATGTCACATTTAGTCCCTGCACTTAACCCCCGAGTTCCCAAATTTATTTCGGTTGAAAATGGCGTAATTAGACTAGTTATATTAACGATAGGGATGTATTTAATGATATTGTATCTTAAAATCATGTCATTAATGACATTAATATTATATCGAGATTATATATTTAATGATGACGGTGGCGATATTTGTAAACGTTTTAGGTGATAACGACGCAAACCATGATAACACAAGTGTAAAAGATAACCAAGCAAGTATGATATCCGCACGTATAGCTTATAAAGATGAGGATTGAACAATTAAAGGAAAGATAACAGAAACTCGTCAACTGACGGACCTTTTGGTGACGGATATCACAGTATATGTTTAAGTTCAACTTTTTTGTTATTTTAACATCTTTTTTTGTTATAAATATACAAATACAAATAACTTTACGTGAACTAGTATTACGTTATTACTTATTTTTGTAATTTAAATAACTGATGAAATAGATAATCCAAACATTAATGATTTAACCGCACAATTGAGACACAATACAAACATTAATAACTAAATACACCACATATAGCTTTGCTGAATGACTGATTAGACATAAGCAACTTTTGTCGTCTGGAAATGTCATAGGCGTCGTACGCGTCTATATGACGCATATAAGCTTTTCGTAAAAGATTGATGCAACTTGAAATGTCAGGCATTAATGGGCGTTATCTATACGCCATGTATGAATCTATGCGCGATGTGCGGATACGTATGGATGAGACTTTCTATGGAAAGAGTGTCAATTTATCCGAAAGTGTGTATTTATATCAGAACCCTCATTTAAGGAGACCTTGTTCCATACACCACTAATTCAGCATTCTACACCATCTATGAAAAGCGGTCGTTTGTCAAAGAGAAAATGGTCGTTTGCATGAATGTAAACTACAGTTTTCATGACTGTAAACTCAAGTTTACAATGTAGTAAACGGTCATTTACAGAGAAGTAAACGACAGTTTATAATTTAGTAAACGGTCATTTATTATTTTTAATATTTTTATTAATTTTTTCTATTTATAGTTATATTATGTTAAATTTATATATTGTTAAGTTTTTATTCTATTATATTTATATTATACTAACTATAAATTGAATATAAGTATTATACTAATTTTTCTATTTATATTTATATTATACTAGTTATAAATTGAATATAAGTACAAATAGAAAAAAAGTTAATACATGTACAAAAAACTTATGTACATGTATTAACATTTTATTTCTAATTATATTAATCTTTTGTATGTATAGTTAAACGACAGTTTACAAGTTAATAAATCAGTCGTTTCTCTTTTTCTACATAGTAAACTAGTCGTTTCATAATTATATTGGTCGTTTTTCTATTCATAATTGTATTATACTAAATTGGCCGTTTTTCTTTTTCTATTAATTATACTAAATTATATAATTTATATATTCTTAAGTTTTTATGTACATTAATTAACTTTTTCTATTACATTATATAGTTTTATATAAATTGAAGATGAAAATTATATATAAGTTTAAAATATTTAAACTTTATATAGTTCATATAATTTTTATAATTTTCATAATTTTTGAAGTTTAGAATAACAATAAAACTTATATAGTTCACAATTTTTGAAGTTTATAAAATGAATAGTTACAAATGATACTAATCTAATCTATATTAAAACAAGTAACAGTTTTATTTTGAAGTGTATATTGACTATATCTTTGAAGTCTCTCCTCGTACATTCTTTCCCACGCAGCCGCATTATTACTTTTGTGAAAATTCCATAACAGCGTTATGAAAGGCAATGGATATTCACCCTCTAAACGTACAGAGACGTAGTGACAACTATACACATGTGCAATAGTAATGAATTGGTGGTACATGAGTTCATCCGGACCTTTCCATAGTGGAAAATAAGTTGCACTTTCAGTGGGAGATAAAGTAATGAAGAATCACATTAAATCTATTGACGATCAATTATCCTGTGTAAGGCATTATCATCTAGTGTTGATCAGGAGCTGGACCTGGTTGTAGTCATGATAAAGTATGTTCTGTCTCATCATATGAGCTGAAGAAAATATTTCTGTACAAATTAAAATTGTTATATAACTCGTTTAAAAGCTCATACTTCATGTTCAGTCAATATTCTTCATCGAATCCTAAGGAAAAGGAAACTGCACGAAACCCCACAGCTACCATCACTGTTTACGTTCTCTATATATGTTATATATCGATGGAAAAGTTTTGGAATCTGTGTTAGTAAAGGATGGTGATATAGAGAAGATTGAGTTGTGTTATCGACGTTTGAACTATGTTTCGAGGGGCTCAACCCCATAAAATCATAACTAACAAAATCATCTATCGTGTAGGTATGACCTCGGGTAGGTTCAGCAGGTGAAGGATCTGGTTTGTTTTGTTTTTAAGATTTGAGTGTTGGCCTTCCACAAGCATTTTTTTGCACCATAGGCTCGTTAAGATTTATGCTGATAGGATCCCTTATGCTTTTTATCCTTTCTAACCAATTTCTTTTCACCGTGGAATTTTTTTGTTTCTGGTAAGCTTCTTTGAACATTTCAAGTTCGTCATCACATTGAATATCTTCTTCATCTTCGTTTAACGATACCGGTGAAAAGTCAAGCCTCCTCTAAATATATCTATCGAATGTAGTGGAATAGGTTTGCCTGCTTTTAAATACTGTGCGATTTCAGAAGCACTTGGTAAACCGCAACTAATACAAATATGACAGCCATAGCTTTGTAATTGGTTTTGAATTTCATTAACTCGTATCAGCTCTCCAATTAATATATCCAGAGCTTCATGAGAAACATTTGATAACAAAGAAACAAATAAATTATGTTTATGTTGATGTTTTATTTTAATCCGACTTTACTCGAAGCTTGCCTTTATTTGTGTTTCCTGTAAACATACTATGTTATTTAAAAATCCTATAAATTTATCTAAATTTGACTTGTCGGAATTCAAATATTTTTTTAACAGAGCATGTTGGCTTTCTACTCTGTTTGTTGTTCGTTCTCCAAAATTTAGATGTTGATCAATCCACGCAGACACGAACATCTCTTTATAACTTTGCAACCAGCTAACATCCAAATAATTAAACACAGCTGCAAAGTTAAATCAAATATGTTAGTTTGAATTTCATTAAAATAAAAACAATAAATTGAATAGATCAGAAAAATACTTCGATGCTTGTTCATCAACTTTGTCTGCAATCGAGTTTGATTTTCATAGTAGGCCTTAATTGTTGGAGATTGAAGCAGAAATCTCCAGTAATACATAAATTTATCTCACTCAGTTTGATACTTGAAAGATGGTCTCAATGCTTTCTGATATTCTCTTGTATATGATATCAAAGTAATCGGGTTGCTTCTGGAAAAATTACTTGACATGTATCCATTAAAGCCAACTCTCTATCGGTGACTATAACATATATGTCCGCTTTTCTCTATACCCGTGCAAGTAGTAAAATAATCAGCAAACATGTATGCCAGATTACTAGGCCTCCTATTAATCAAACAAAATAAAAAGAACAAATCCTTCTTAGTCACCCCACCACTGGTCATCCTATGTCCAGCTATAGTATGACCAAGAACGCGATAAAGATATCTATACAACGGATCGTTCATTCTTGTAGCTTTCGTTTTATTGTTAGGTATATATTGGCCATCACCAATTTCTTGCCAAAATATTTCATCTTTATAATCTTTTGGAAATTGCATAAGACAGTTCAAAAAATCAGATTGATGGTTCTCTTGAACTGTATATAAACCCATTAAAACACCAAACTCGGCCATAGAATAATTACGTGGCACCCACCCCCCTTCAACACGAAACTGATAGCATCTTTATCACTGTTAAAAAATTATAAGTTCAATTAAATGTAGACTCGAAAATATATATAATTTAACTAAATTGGTATACCTATAGTTATGGTTGTTCGAGTTGAAATTAAATGTAAAGAAAAACTCTAAGCAAAGCTCCTTATATTGCGGGCCACTAATTGCAAAAAATCTGCTCCACGGCTCATTCATCATGTTACGAGCACGAGTAAATTCACCCACGTCCCGTAACAAGCTCCAAGATATCGAACGTGAAGCCTCAAATTCTTTATCTAAAAGTTTTTGAACCCTTTTATATTCATCTGATACTCGACGAAACTGAAGCCACGGATGATTCGAAGCACGAATCGACGCTGTATCTTGACGTGAACTTGAAGCCATTACCTAAAATAATTACAATTAGTAACAAATTAAATTATATATTAAACTAAATTTTATTATAATAATAATAAACTAACCTTTATTTTAAAAAGAAAAATAATGAGATAGTGAATATGTTGATGAAGATAAATTTCGTGGATAGAAGAATAGAAGATGAAGAAGATAAGGAAAATGAGGTGAACGGAGGTGAATAAGTTAGATAATAATGGTGAAGCGGTGGTATAAATTAAAGGTGAATGGATGGAGGTATGAAGGTGAAGAAAAGAGAATAAGCAGCTGATTATAAATTGAAGAAGTGGTTTGGTTGAGTGGCTACAAAACAAAATTCGAATAAAAAGTAAACGACCGTTTACTTTAATGTAAACGACCGTTTACAGGGTCATAAACACCGTTTGCAGTGACATAAACGACCGTTTACGTGGATACAAACGAAAGTTTACATGCAATTGTCACATCGCTGAATTATGAAATACATCACCCTTTATTTTTATTTGAAAAAATAACACTCAGAGCTACTACAGCAGGCTTTAAAGGCAATGACACTTGACAGGCTTTAAAGGCAACGACAGTTTTTGCATGTGCTTGTGAGTTGTGATTTTCTTGTTTTGTCTTTTCAATAAATTTTGTTTCAATATTATTTATTTTCAATTATTATATGGTACATGCATTTGGCCAGAAGAAAATGAGTCGCAAGGACCCAAACGACAAGAGGGACACGGGTAGTATAATGTTTTAAGAATCTTATGTTTTTTCTTTCACTTAAGAATTACTTATTTTAAATATGTGACATGACATAATATTACTTGATCTACATGTTAATTATTTGATATTACATAAGATTCTGTAAAAAGATATTATATGGTAGCCTCGAAATGAAATCCTGTTCTTGTACAATGAAGATACACTTCGGTGTAGGGTGTATTATACCAGACATATGCGACTTGACTAAATTTTTAGGGGTAGCCTTCTAGCATTTCGGGGCGGGGAAACAGTTATATATGGTAACTTATTTGTCCGTAAACATATGTATGTGAGAGCGTTTAAGCCCATGCCTTATAATTATGTGAGTGTGAGTCCTTAAATTATATGGGATAGTTTTGAGTAGTTGTGAGTAGAGGAGAGAGAAAATGTTACTGTTAATCTGTAAATTTAAAGATTAACTGCTCAACCCTTATAAATTTTTTAATATTTTTGAAAGTGGTTGTGAGTGAATAGAGAGAAAAGGTAATGAAAAGGTATAAAAATATATTATTTAATTGAAGAAGAGAGAAGAAGTAGCGATTTTTAATATAATTATATAGATAAAGATAAGAAATTGGATGTGAATGCTCTGATATACATGTATTTGAAATGGTAATGATTGTTATTATATTTTACGTCATGTTCATATTTAGACAAACAAACTTATGTGTCGATGGTTAGATGAAATACAAAAGAGTTATATGTTATATACACCACATATTTGTAAATTACGGTTTACAAATTTGTAAATTGTAGTTTACGACACTGTAAACTGTAGTTTACAGATTAAACAGCTGTTGACCATTTTGTAAACAACTATTCACTTATTTTTAGATTTTTACATGGTGTAGGAATCGATAGCAATTTCTACGTTAGACAATTCTCCTATACATGATTTTTACTAATTAACATATGATGGACATATGATGCGAACCATATATACTCATTTTCAAACTAGCAAAGATGTTTGGTCACGTGAGTCGATGATACTACAAAAAAGAAAGAAAGATTTAAGATTGGGAAAATTATGAAATGGCCATCAAATCAAATTACTAAAATAACGGGTCAAAAATGAAGTTTATCAAATAAAACAACCATTCCTATCACGCCACGTGTCCATCATTCGCTGACGTGACGAGGGATTATGAGAATCTCTCGCACAGAGAAGCGTGACAACGAGGATCAACCATAATTCATCGCCCACGTGTTCATCCCTCGCTGACTTTACTTATCACTCGCCACGTCAACGAGAGATGAAGACGTGATGCGATAGGATTGGTTATTTTATTTGATAAAATACATTTTTACCCGTTATTTTAGTAATTCGATTTCGTCAAATGATCGTTTTCGTAATTTTCCCTTTAAGATTTATTATATTTCAGAAAGTAAAATTTTAAATAATGAGGATGAGAAAAGATAAACAGACCCTCTTTGCCCGTGTCATACACTTTCTGTAATGTGGATGATCCGTGACATGTTAGTGACTTGTAGTGCAATCCTACTACATAGGCTTTTTTATCGGAACTTTTACCACACACCACCAAAAAACCATTTATATTTATTTATGTTTATGCGATTGTTTTTTCTCTGACTTGTAGTGCAATCCTACTACATAGGCTTTTTTATCGGAACTTTTTACCACACACCACCAAAAACCATTTATATTTATTTATGTTTATGCGATTGTTTTTTCTCACACGCATTGCTATGTGCTATGTTTGTTTGATCGTTATCGAGCCGTCTCGTCAAAAACAATAAAAGTGAAGTCTTGCAAATTGTAAACTTTAATTGTCAAACTTCAAAAATATGTGACGGGCGGCCCGTCATTCTGCATCATTTTGTAGGCCTCGTTAATGCTAGTTGGAAACTATAAAAGTGAAGTTTGGTGACAAAACAGTGAATAACTAAACTTTAATGGCTAAAATCGAAAAAATAAAACTTTATTATAAATAGTTTGATGGGGAAGCTCTAAAATTCAAAACTTTAATGGTCGAACTTTGTAAAACTTAGTGGACAAACTCAATGAAATAAAACATGAATATAAATAATCTGAATTTTAAACTTTAATATCCAAAACTTTAGAGATAAAAGTTAAAAAAACCAAAAAACCGTTCCTCATAACCGACTATAATAATGATTGTTTAAAGTTGAGAAGTCTTATAATAAATTTCTTAAAAACTGGCCAGGGATTTCAATGAAAGTATGCGTTATAAATAATGGACTAAAAACTGGCCAGGGATTTCAATGAAAGTATCAGTTAAATAAAAACGTTTTCAAAAAAATTATGTCAAAATGTATACTAACTCAAAACGTACATAAAATGCATGTGCTGTGACGCCAATGTGGCATGATAAAGTATGCATTACATCTCTCCGACTCGTTTCGAATTAAATATACATCAAAATGTAGAGTAACTTGGATTATACCGTCAATTGACAATATATTATATTTGATCCGACGCATTTGCAAACAAAACTTACATCGAGACATCGACACTTCAAAGTGTACATAAAATAAGCACACAAACATTGTATATTTGATTCTACTTTTTTCTAAACAAAATTTGCGTCAAAACGTAGACTAATATCGAAGAGTAGACCGTCTCATAGAATATAAAGATAAGCCCGAACATTTTATATTTCCATGGACTCGTTTCTGAACAATACGAATTTCTATTGACACGTACATAAAAATACGACCATAAGAAATTAATTTTTAGTAAAATTATACAAGGGTAGTTACAAATTTTAGAAACTTGAGGGGGATTGAAGTTACATTTTATAAAGTTGAGTTAATTTCAATTTTACCTCTTTAAGTTTTTGATAAAAGTAACAAATCTCCATCAAAATATTAAAAATATTAATTATCTAAAAAGTTTTATAAGTTGTTTAATTTCAGTGCAAAAGTTTTATTATTTTTGGATCAAGTTGAAACATTGATGAAACTTTTGAACTAATGAAACATTATGAAACTTTTGAAGGTCATTGGTATTTTTAATATTTTGGAGAAAAATAATTATTTTTGTCAAATCTCGGATAGTAAAATCGAACTTAACTCTATAAAGTTTTAAAAATTGTTAGGGATGAAACGTAAAAGTTGAAACTGGAGGAGGAGAAATGGACATGATAAAGGCTACCGACCTTTCTCTTTAGGGATTTAGTAATTTAAGGAAAATGAATAATATTAAGAATATAAGCTCACCGACATTGCTATTTATGTTGTTGCAATTAAGTTTGTCTACTACAATTATATACAACTGTTTTTAAATTAAAACAATCAATGTTATTCTTTGGTTGGATGTCATTAAGTTCAAATAAATGGAGATTAATTTCTCTTAAAGTAGTCAAATTAGATTTTAAAAATCTAAACTTTTACTTATTAGCCGATAATAATATATTACGAATAGTTTAGCTGATAACAATTTAAACTTTTACTTTATCACCAACAACAATTCCAGTAATATAATTATAAACTATTTATTCTTGATTTGTACTCGATTTCATTTATTTAATGATATAACGGAATGAAAAACATACAAGCTAAATTGAGTTTAAAATAATATAAACGAGCGTAAATATTTGATAATGTGTCACGGGATTATAAGAACACTTATCCGATGTTTTTGTAGTATATTTCTAAATAAGAAATAGGTTAGTTGATTTAAAATTATTTCCCGCAAGTAAAATTCCAAAATTAAAAAACAAAACTTGAATTTCAAAAATAAGAAATTTGCTATGACACATGACAAAAGTGACTTCAGTATTTAACAGATAAAAGTTTTATCGTTTTAATTATGTGCTCGATTCTTAATATCAGAATACCCCAAACAAAGAGATTAATTTCTCAAAGTTGATGACTTTTTCGAATGAAATAGGTTGCATTTGTTGATTTCTTTGCAAACAAAGGCATGTTTAAGCTAGGCATTACAAGATATTGTAACGTGTTTGCAGTCAAATGGGCTCTTGCAAAAAGAATCTTTTGATTTTTAATCGCAAATTAATCTTTGTTTGTTTTTTGTAGTCTAGATTGTATAGGACTAGATCAATTTTGTATAGCTTAGTACTTGAAAATCAAGTCTTGTAATTAACATTTGTAACAGTCAAATATATATTAATGTGATTTGAATCTATAGGTTAACCCCATATATGTATGTGTGTTGATTTGTGCTTTGACAGGAGAAACAATATTCTTGGGATGATTTGATAAAACTGACTAAGTGTAGGAAACATCTACGGATGAACAATTTTGTTAATCCGTAGATATGTTTCATACAAGACCAAATGACCAAGTGTAAGTTCCTACGGATGATCAAGTTCCATGAAGTGAAGACTCCTACGGAAGAAGGATATCTACGGAAGAACAACATTCCTACGGAAAAAGCAAATCTCCTACGAAGAACAGAAGATCTGCGGAAGACAAGACTCCTGCGGAAGACCATTATACTTGTGTGATTATCAATTCCAAGAAGTCAAACAAGTCAACAAGATCACAACAATCCCGAGAGATCCGGTGTTTCCTTAACCGACTCAAATCATCTATAAATATGAGTCCTAGGTTTCACATCTCGGAACACAATCAATCATTATTACGGCTGTCAAGTTACACCATTGTGCAACCCTAATCGCCGTCGCATCAACATCAACATTATTTGATACACTGTATTCGATTGTTTATAGTATTCATTATTATTCTTTTGTAATCATTACGTTATAGTTAATGAAATACTTTTGATAATTATTGATTTCGTGTTTACTGTGTTTCTCTGTGGTTGTGTTCATAATTAATCATTCAAACAATTAAACGTCAATTAATGATAATTCCGCGATCATTAAATTGATTTATTTTAATACTGATAATTCCTGAATTGCGATCCTTGGATTCACAGGTGGTATCAGAGCGATTGGTGCTCATTGATTTAGATCAATTGATCTATCAGTATTAAAATTGTTTAATTGATTTTCAAACAATTAAATCAACGACTTGTCTTTCAGCAAGCATTCGCTTATTGCTTGTTTGATTTAGATCTATATTCAAATCCATTGAATACTAGATCTGCGTCTTTGATAGATTTGTCAATTCAAGCATTTAAATTTTAAATCTTGTTTTGCAGTTAAACATGAGTACTTTTGGGAGGATCTTATCAACCACCAAAGTTGGAAACAAAAGCTGATTTTAATCCTGGAAGATCAAGTTCAGAAATCATGTGAACTACACTGATTCTGACTTGTGGGAGTCCATCACACAAGGTCCTTATATTCCACCCACTCTTGGGCCGGATTATAATGACAAAAACCAACCAATCAGCACTAAGGACTTGCCACCTGATGATGTCAAGAAGGTTAAAGTCGATATTAAAGCATACAGCTTGCTTAGTATGGCTTTACCTGAAGAAATCTTGATCAGGTGCGAGAACTATAAAACAGCAAATTCCCTATGGAAGATACTTCACACTCTCTGTGAAGGGAGTGATGAAATCAGAAGCATAAGGAAAGACACCCTTAGATCACAGTATGAAACTTTTCATCATATTGAGGGTGAGTCAATTCCTCAGCAACTCCATAGATTCATGCAACTCGTCACTGAGATGAACATCTTGGAGTTAAAATACACAACTGAGGAACTGAACAAAAAGATGCTCCATACTTTGCCTGAAAGTTGGAAGCAAACAGTCTCCATGTTCAAAAACACCATAGATCTGAAGACAACTGGTCTAGATACACTAGTTGCCAAGGTTGAAGCACTTGAACTGGATGAACAATCAAGAAACAAGAGTGTGAGAACTCATGTCTCACCTTATCACTTCAAGGAAACAAAGAATGCTGGTAGTGCATTTATATCTAATACTGAAGATGATAACTCTTGTGCTCTGAGTGACAATGAAGAAGTAAGCTTCTATGCTTCTAAACCCACTAAGAAGTCATCTCAAAGCAAAACTCAAAAGAAAAGGCTAAATCTTCAGAGAAAAGAGAACCATCAGCAACAGCAACCTCAGAACCATAACTGTGATATTGGATTCTGAAGAACAAAAAGCAGCTTTTGCAGCTTTTAGTTCTAGCTTTCAAGCTTATCTTGGAAGTTCCCTTACAGCAGCAAACATCTGCCAACAAGATTTGGAGGAACTCCCTCCGATGTTGTAGAAGAGATGGATCTGCAATGGCAGATGGCTATGATTGCCTATAGAGCCAAGCAATATCTTCGAAGAACAAAATCTGGCAGCAGCTAGCAAACATCGAAGATTGGAGTTGATAAGTCTAAGGTCAGATGTTACAAGTGCAATCTCTATGGTCATTTTTCTAGAGAATGCAATCAACAATCAACTCACAAGCATCAGCAGCAGCACAACAACATCATCAGCACAACACTATCAGAATCAGCAGTCAACCTCTCAAAGATCTCTGCATAGACAACCTCAGCTCACATCCCCACCAGCCACAAATACTTCAGCAGGACCAAGCAACTCTAAGGAGACAGGTCTGATCATACTTCAGGATGGAACATGTGACTGGAGCCTGTATGAGAAGGAAGTGATAGAGGAGAATCAAGCACTGATGGCACATATGGAAAACAAAGTTCCTCCAATGGCCAAAGAGGTAAAAGAGAGATTATGTTCATCAACTTGTGTTGAGGAAGTTGAAAGATATAGAGTCCATGCTCAACAACTGGCTGATAAAGTAAAAGAAACTATGGTTTTAAATGAATCACACTTAAGAGAACAGAAACTATATCAAATCAAAATAAACTCTTTACAAAAAGATTTAGAAAAATATGTTTCTGAAAACTACAGCCTAAAAGCCCAAGTTGAGCATCTGACCACTTCCTTAACTAAATCCATGGCTGATCATGCATCTACTGAAGTGAAACTTCAGAAGTTTCAATTATCATCTCAGCAATATGAGAAGTTACTCAATTCTCATATTGAATCAAAGAACAGGTCAGGGTTGGTTATAATGCAGTGGCACCACCTATTAATAATAACTACACACCTTTACCTGAAACAATGACTAACAACTTGTCAAATCATTTTGTGCAAAGCACCAACATTGACATAAAAGATAGTCCAATAAACAACAATAAAGCTGAGATGAGTGAAACTGAATCAACTGAATCAGAGTCAATTAAACATAATGATCAGATTTTGATAACTATGATGACCTGGATGATTCTGATGAACATGATACACTGTTCAACTGAACATTGGTAAGAATGTTCAAGTTGAATCTGGTCTTCCACGAGTCCTTGAAGAATCAAAGCTGCAATATCCACCAAAGCAACGGAACATGCTGAAGACCATTTGTAAGAGGATTGCTGAACTTAATGAAGGATTACAAGAACTGCATCTTCCAAGATCGACAGCTGCGGATCAAGCACAAAAACACCTTTGTCATCTGATAAAGGTAAGAAATATTCAAACAAGAATCCTCGAAAGAACAGACTGAGGAATCCGCAGAACATCTGCGGAAAGTAAAACTGCCAAGTCCGTAGATCATCTGCGGAAGACAAAGACTACTGATTCCGCAGAAAACAAAACGGAAGAAAGATACTGAACTGTGGATGAGATAAAAAGGGAAAACATCAAACATGCTCACAGAAAGCTAAATGGCAAACACAGAAGCCATCCACAAATAAACATGAAGAATTACCAGCTGATGAACCCAAGAGAAATCAACTGATGGCTCAGCTAGTCAGAAAAAGACCAAAAGAAGGCTGAAGAAGAAAATTCTGAGAAATATTGCAATGGTGTGATATGAAGAATCACAGCACTGATGAATGCTACTTCAGTAGTTACTGTTCCATTTGCAACATGAACAATCACATGACTGATGACTGTTTCTTCAACAACATTGTGCCATATGTGACAAAAATAACCATTCCACTCAGGAATGTTATTTTAAACAGAGAACAAGAAAAGAGCAACAAGAAATCACAAGGTACATCATCAGACTCAGAAAGTGACAAAGCAAAGCCTGAGAAGGAAAAACAAAACTCAAAGAAAAGATCATCTGTTGCTGACAAGACTGTGAACAAGAAATGCCAACACAGCTAAGACACCTCATAAAAAGGTGGATTTGTCTGATAAACAACCGGAAGCTGTTGATGATTTCTTTGACAACTTTGATAAAGGAACTCCTGTGTCCCAATCAAAACAGAAAGATGAAGAAACCTTCAAGACTACAGGATCTTCTTCAAAGTTGAGATACCAACCAAACAAGCTAAGTTGAAGAAAGATTCGGATAAGCATGAAGACACTCAGAAACTCGAATCATCTTCAACAGAATCATCCTCACAAACATCAGATCAAAAAGAACCAACTAATAATGAAACTTCAATTAATTCATGAAGGAGTAACTATTTTGACACAACTGGCAAATCCAAGACAATTAAGCCTTGGGTTGTCAATTCTAATTAGTTTCTTTTTGTATGCAGGAACAATTATGAAGAGCTGACAACAAGTGGTATGTTGACAGTGGTTGTTCCAGACATATGACAGGCAACTGTGCACTTCTCCATGACTTCAAACATAAACATGCCTCTTATGTGGCATTTGGTGGGGAAAGAAGGGAGGTAAAATTGTTGGTGAAGGAATGGTAACTAATGGTGTTTTAACATTTGAAAAGTAAATTACTGTGAAAATTTGCAGTATAATTTACTTAGTGTTTCCAAATTTGTGATCAAATTATTTAACACTATTTGATAACACTAACTGTTACATTCTTAAGCCAGGTTTTACAGTTCCAGAAGACTGGATACTTCTTAAAGCATCAAGAAAAGGCAACACATACATCTTGGATATGAACACACCAACTCACCAAACATGAGACATGCCTGCTGTCCAAATCTTCCGAAGATGAATCTCAATTGTGGCATAGAAGGCTTGTCCATTCCAACATGAAGAACATGAATAAATTGGTGAAAAATGACTTAGTCATGGATTACCAAAGAAAGAATTTCATTGTTCTAATCACTGTTCTTCATGTTATAAAGGAAAACAACACAGAGTGTCTCACAAATCCAAACAATCAACACAAACACTACACCACTCAAATTGCTTCACATGGATCTCTTTGGTCCAACCAATGTGCTGAGCATTGGAAAAAGGCAATATTGTTTGGTGATAGTTGATGATTTCACTAGATTTACATGGGTCTTTTTCTTAAAACATAAAAGTGAAACATCTGAAACATTAATGGACTTTGTAATCAAGATTGAGAATCAACTTGATTTAAAAGTTAAAATTTTTAGGAGTGACAATGGAACTGAATTTGTTAATGCTGATTTGGATTCTTTTTGCAGGACTAAAGAATAGCTAGACAATTCAGTGCCCCAAGAACTCCACAACAAAATGGAGTGGCTGAAAGGCGAAATAGAACACTGATAGAAGCAGCCAGAACAATGCTAGCTGATTCTCAGCTGCCCATTACATTCTGGGCAGAAGCTGTGAATACAGCCTGCAACGTTCAAAACAGAACTTTGATAGTCAAAGAACATAATAAAACACCTTACGAACTCTTATTTAAAAGAAAACCTTTTATAGGATATCTTAGAGCTTTTGGGTGTCATGTGTCTGTTTTAAATACTAAAGAACAATTGGGAAATTTTCTGAAAAAGCCTATGATGGTTTTCTTTGTTGGATATTCATCCACTTCTAAATCATACAGGGTGTACATTCCAGAACATAACATAGTTGAAGAAACTCCCAATGTTTCTTTTGATGAATCCATGTTTACTACCAATGTAAAAGGATCATCTTGGTTATTTGATATAGATGCATTAACAGAATCATTTAACACTGGTTATTTGATCATGCAGGTGCTGCGGATACATGTTATCCTTTTGTGCCACCAAGTGTGAATGAAGTGCCTTTAACAGCTGATCCACCAAGAGCACGTGTGCCACCTGAACCACAGCAAAGATCAAGTCAGCAGCATGAAGCTATTTCTGGAGAAGCTAACTCTTCATCCCCAGCACATGTAAATTCATCAGCAGATGTTCCCTCATCCGTAGATGTTACTACTGATGCTAGAAATGAAGAGGCAGTCATCCACCCATTACCAGCTGACCAACATTGTTCATCCCCGGGATGATATAACTCCTACGGAAGTACAAAATACTGCTTCCGTAGAACTTCCTGCGGAAGAACAAAATACTGCTTCCGTAGAACCTCCTGCGGAAGAACAAAATGCTGATTCCGTAGAACTTCCTGCGGAAGAAGACAAAGCAGCCACAAACACCAGCTGATCCTAATGACCATGAGTTTTTGATTATTTCATCGACTCAACTTCTCAGCTACACCATCTGCTTCAATGGGCTTCTCAAACTTAGACTCCACAGTTCAAGTTGATGCTGTTTCAACAAGCAGAGTACACAAATCTCATCCAACAGACAACATCATTGGGGACCTGCATGCCAGAACCACAAGGAGCAAAGGAGTGTGGCAAACATTTGTTTGTTCACCTGCTTTTTATCTCAAACAGTCCCTGCAAACATCACAGCTGCACTGAAAGACAACAGCTGGATTGAGGCCATGCAAGAAGAGTTGCAACAATTTAGAAACAGAAAGTGTGGACTCTTGTCGATTTGCCTTCAGGTCAACATCCAATTGGCACAAGATGGCTTTTCAAGAACAAGCTGGATGACAGAGGTATCATAGTAAGAAACAAGGCCAGACTCATTGCACAGGATACACTCAGGAAGAAGGAATAGACTATGATGAAGTTTTTGCCCCAGTTGCAAGGATTGAAGCTATACGAGTCTTCCTAGCCTATGCAGCATTCAAGAAGTTCACAGTCTATCAGATGGATGTCAGTGTGCTTTCCTTTATGGGAAAATTGATGAAGAAGTCTATGTGGCACAACCCCCTGGTTTTGAAGACCCTGATTATCCACATAGAGTATACAAGCTTGACAAAGCCTTGTATGGTCTTCATCAAGCACCCAGAAAGTGGTATGATACACTATCATCCTTCCTGCTGAAGAATGGGTACAAGAGAGGAACTATTGATCAGACACTCTTCCTCAAACAAGACATCAAGATCTTTTGGTTGTTCAAATATATGTTGATGACATCATATTTGGATCAACCAATAAGAAGCTGTGTCAAAGCTTTGAAGACTTAATGAAATCTGAATTTCAGATGAGCTCCATGGGAGAATTGACTTTCTTCCTTGGCTTACAAGTTCATCAGAAATCAGATGGCATTTTCATCAATCAAGAGAAGTACATTCATCAAATTTTGAAGAAGTACAATCTTGCTGATTCCACTTCATGCAAGACACCAGCATCAACAATAGACAAGATTGTGCCTGACCCTGCTGGCAAATCCGTAGATCAAAGATTGTACAGATCTATGATCGGTTCTTTAATGTATCTAACTGCCAGTAGACCTGACATAATGTTTGCTGTTTGTGTTTGTGCCAAGTATCAATCAGACCCAAAGGAGTCACATTTGAATGCTGTAAAGAGGATTTTCAGATATCTGAAAGGCAAACCTGCATTGGGACTTTGGTATCCCAAAGATGGAGACTTTAGCCTCTACTCATACTCAGATAGTGACTATGGAGGGTGCAACAACAACAGAAAATCCACAACTGGTGGATGTCAATTCTTAGGACCAAGACTTGTTTCATGGCAGTGCAAGAAGCAAACAAATGTATCTGTATCCACGGCTGAAGCAGAGTACATAGCTGCTTCAGCAGGTTGCTCTCAAGTACTTTGGTTGCAAAACCAATTACTTGATTATGGTTACAATTTCCTTCATACACCAATTCATATTGATAATTCAGCTGCTATGTTTATAACTGCTAACCCAGTTCAACATAGTAAAAAAAACATATAGAAATCAGATACCATTTTCTGAGAGATTGCTCTGAAAAAGGTCTGATCAAGTTAGTCAAAGTAGACACAACCAATCAGCTTGCTGATTTGTTTACTAAAGCATTTGATTCTGTTAGATTCAATTTTCTGATAGAATCTTTAGGGATGATTACTTAGAATAAATCAACAAAAGCTTATGATTGACTTTGTGAAGAGTAATCGTTGAGGATAACTTAAGTGTCTGTTAGAACATCTATACATGCATTATATATGGGAAATGATAGTAGACTATACTTGGCTATTAAACAAACACTCAATCTGACTTATATCATACTGATATGTGAGTAGGTTCAACTTGAGTGGAACAAAGCTAAGAGCATGCCAAACTAAAAACATGAGGTAACTGTCTGTGAGGATTCCATTTGAGAATCATGAAGGTATGTTCTCTCCTACTGTGCTCAAATCACTTACACAAGCACACTATGTAAAATACTTTATAATATTCTATCTTTGCAAAGTCATATTCCCTCTGTTTTGTGTGAACAAAGACCTGGGAATGTGATTAACAAGTGTGATCTTCATTCTCCCTCTGTTTTGTGTCAACAAAGACCTGGGTTAAAGTTCACCTCTGTTTTACGAAAGTAAAGACCTGGTGACTATGAAGATCATATTTCAGCTCTAAAAAGGAATCACTTGTGATCCATTGAACATCAAGCTCAAGAGCTATCACATCAAAGCATTCATGAGACTGAACATTGTCTCAAGATAGAACTTATAACTTAATGTACATAGTCTCTAAGTGTGGAATGTAGTGATTTGCCTCATCTACGGAAGACATACTCTAACGATAATTGAATGTGGGACTCATGACTGCTACTGATAACAAACTTCACAACATGATAACTTGCATGCCTAGTTGATACAACACTCTTGTTTGAATTTAAGTGGATCTATATACTTGCAATCAGATATGTGTTGAATCAACTAACCCATCAGCAGAAGCCAATTTATAGTATGATCCCTCTATATATATATGCCTGCATGTACCTGTTTCACAGATGCTTACTTGTTATTTCAACAGAATTTCTCTCATTTAGAATGTCATAAGCCTGTCATGCCTGTTCACAACTTAAATTTATGATGAATGCAACAGTTTCACATTAATCACAAATTTAGGGGGAGTAGTTCATGCATGAAAAACAAACAATAAAAGCTGATAATTGATCTGAATATTTTAAGGAATTGGATCTTGAGCACTAACTTGAATGCAGGATACAGGACACTTGCTTTCTTGTACTACATTGCCATGCAAATGAAGTCAACAATGTCCAACATCAACAATTGAGTCTACTAAGTAGATATCATACATTTAAAGTTTTCTAAACTTTAAGCTCCGCAGAAGTTTCAGTAATACTTCTCATCCGTAGAAGTACAGTGAAATTTCTGCATCCGCAGAAGTCACAGTAATACCGCTCATCCGTAGAAGTATTATGTGATCTCTGATTCAGCAGCAAAACAAGCAAAACAAAACAATGCATTATTTGAACTTACATCCATGTAAAGTTCCGCAGATGTTGACATCCGCAGAAGTTAAGGTTCCGCAGATGTTGACATCCGCAGATGTCAAGGTTCCGCAGATGTTCTGCGGAAGAGATAATGCATTCTAAACACTTGGGATATGAAAAGGAATAAATGGAAGTGGGTCCACATAGGAATAAATGAAAGTGGGCCAACATAATGTGAGCCCAACATAATTAATAAAAGAAGTTAATTGTTGGACTACAAATAAGGTGTCTGACTCTTAAAATTCATTTCACTTTTACAGAGCACTTTTTCAGATTAACCTAGAAAATCGCACTTTTTCCCCCTTTTCAAAATTTCAAAAAATCAACATTATCCAGTAACCGATTACAGTTACTGCAAAGGTAAATCATGTCGTAAACATCAATACGGAACTGGTTAATCGATATTGTCATTCAAACGATTCAACTGCGTGTTTTCTAACTTGATTTTCTTTGCAGATGGCAAATAGATTTGCTAAGGAGCAATGTGTGTGCATACTTACTTGAACGCTGATGATCCAGCAGCGGAAGGATGTCGAGATATCATCAGATATCTCCGACGATCCAGGCTCTTTTACGCCTTGACGGCTGAGCCTGTGATTCATCAGTCGCACATAATCGGATTTTGGAATTCGCTCGAGTGGAAGAACAAAACAATGAGGAGGTCATAGTAGCTGAAGTTCTGGTCAGCGTCTTCGAGTGAATGAAAGCACCTTACGAAGATGCTTGGAACTCGGAGATAGAGAGATAGGTCACCCCGGACGTTTTCGAGAATGAATACATAGAAAAGGTATTCAATCTCATGGGTACGATGGTGATTATGAAAAAGGAAAATCAAAAGGGTAGGCTGTGCAAACCGTACAGGTTCTTATGTCACACCTACCTGAAGTGCATGTCAAACCGAAAGTCGGATTAGACAGATTTTCTCGACACATCTCATCAGGAATTATTGGGGTGTTTTGAGGGAAGAATCTACAATTATGCAAGATACATCTTCAATTGTTGTGCGAGCAAGTCAATTACAAAAGAATGCGAAGATGTACATGTTCCCCAGATTCCTGCAATTGGTGATTAACTCTGAGCTCCCAGCTTGAACAGGGTTGGAGAAGTGTTTGTTCAAGCTCACCTGAACAAATCGGTGCTGAATAAACTGAGTGGAAAGTATGAAGGTCCTGACATGCCTATGTTTGCTCATGTTATTGATCCACATGCTGATCTGCCACAAGAGTTGGCGTGGGAAGATGAAGCTGAATCATCTGCTGATTCTGCTCAATCTTCTCACTCACCACACCAAACACCACAACACCAACAACAATCACCAATCCAAACACCACCACTACAACATGCCTCATCAAGCCAATCACCTCAACAACCACAATCACCTTCAAGCCTCAACACCCAACCAATCTCTCCAATTCAGCCACACACACCAATCACCTGTTCTGATATCATCATCTTCATCTCATCACACACAACCATTCTCTCCACTCCAAACCCAATCACCCATACAACCACCACCAGAATCCCAAAACCCCAATCACGGAAAGTGCTGAGACTGAACCACTTGAGGTGACTGAGTCTGTACACTCTGTACACTCAGAGACACCGAATTACTATCTGAAGCCAGCACTGTTCCTTCTCTCCAACTCACACAGATGAACCCCTTCATCAGCTCATACCGAGCCAATACCTGCTGATGACCCGGGGAGACTCAAACTTCTGCTCAGGATGTCACTGCTTACAATGAAGATGACTTAAGTGACAGCGACATCCCTGTGAGCAAGAGCTTTTTGGTGGCAAAATATAACAAGTTGGTGCTTAAATCCAACAAGAAAACAAAGATTGTGGCTATACGGAGTCATCCAAGAAAAGGATGAAGAGCTAACAAAGAAGTGCCAGTTTGAAAAGGCTGAGAGAAGATGCTCAATGCAACAATGAAATCATTGATGCATTGTTCAAAACCAAACGGGAACTAGAGGCAACTTTGAAACAAGAACAAATGAAAAGGCCGAGCTAATTAAGCAAAAGGATCTGGAAATAGAGAGCCTGAAGAGAAAGCTATCTGATTTGAAAACAAAAGTGGATCAAGTGCTGAACCAGAAAAACAATCGGTCAAGCTACTAAGCCGCTGATATCCTACACCCGAAAAAGAAAATACTTCGGAGCCACACAAAAGAAACAAGAAGAAGAAAGCTCCCGAAGAAATCAAAAGTTCCATCTCCTGATCACACACCTTCAGTAGAAGTTTCTGCTGTGAAGGTATCTTCCGGAGAAGAAGAAGATTGACAAAGAGTGGGAGGAATTAACACGGATGGATTCCCTCCCACTGCTGATAAAGGTGGAAAGCCGATGACCTTCTACAACTGCTGATATCTTGGAAGAGAGGCCTGACTCAAGCATGTTTATGACCCTCATCAACCATGGGTTTCCGTATGACATGGTTGAGAGGATGAACACTTCAGAGATGACCATGCATTGAAAGAATTTGAATTTGCAAGGTCATAATAAATCCCAATTGTGATTATGAAGCCTTTACCACTTTTCAATCATTGGAGAAATTAAAGAAATTGGGCCACTGTGACACAGCAAAACTCTCAAAGTACAATATGACTTGCTGGTACAGGTCACAATTACAAGCCACATGAACTTAAAGGTAGAACTACTGGTGACTGCGGAGGATGATGAGCATGTAATGAAGGTGGAGCTGGAAACAGGTGTAAAATTCAGAACAACAGCTCCTCATCCTACTGATGACAACAAAGCAAATCATCTGCTGATCCAATCACTGTAGAACCCAAGGATCAGCATAAAGCTAAAGATAAGCTCATCAGGGAACCAAGGGAAGTCATTCCAGGCAAAGTATGGCCCCTTGGTACCACTGTCAGAGAATCACTGATCAGAAGTCCACTCTGATTCAGTTGATTGATCACATCACCACTCAACTCCCAACTCGCTGAAGAAATAAAATAATGGCATGGAAATATGACCGGAGTGGGATTGTGCAGTGATTAAAAGGACATCAGGAAGAGTTGAATACTTCCGTGATGGTGTTTTCAGTACTCTGCCTTTCTGAGAATGACTTAAAGGACCTGCAAGCCTTTCTTTGACAAATTATCCAATACACCCAAGGGGCAGGGACTTCTCAAGCAGAGTGGGTCAACTGAAAACAAGGTTCAAGGATGATGTGATCATAGGAGCTAAAAGAGATGATGATGCTCACAAACGAATAACTCATGGGCAGAAAAGATCAAGTCCAATGCCTCTGACTCAGTAGATGATAATTTCTGAAGAGGGTTGGATACAATAACAGAACATCAGCAGCCATCAAACGGATTGAAGGAACTCAATACACACTCCCTATTACTGAGTGGGGATATGTAGAGAGGACAAAAGAGCTGGTGCTGATGAGAAATGCAGAGAACAAACGTGCAGAAAATATCAGGATTTTTGATCCTGCGGAGATCAAGTGCTTCATCCAAGCTACACTTCTTACCTTCATGACAAATTCTTTCCGAAGCTGAGTGATGAAGCAGCTCAAAATGATCTGTTCCTGCTTGTACACATGATCCAAGTCATCGACAAACTTCATGCAAAAGCCTACAAACGACGAAGACATAATGCAGGCTTGCTGAAGGGAACAGAATATGAAGAAGTCTCAGAACTTCGCCTCTCCGAACAAGATGAACTTGAAGTAGTGAAGAATGACCGAGTATTAGGAGACTCTCACTACAGAAGAGGATGTTCTGGGACTTGGCTACGAGACTCTGAAGAAGATCAGCAAAATGGAGATCAAATACAAGTATGATCAAAGGCAGCTGTATCTTACTTCTACAACAAATTATATCAAGAGTCAAGAGCTAGCAGTTTTGAAGGACTGATTACAGCAAGCTAAGCCTAAGGGGAGTATTGTTAGGTCTAGATTGTATAGGGACTAGATCAATTTTGTATAGGCTTAGTACTTGAAAATCAAGTCTTGTAATTAACATTTGTAACAGTCAAAATATATATATATATGTGATTTGAATCTATAGGTTAACCCCATATATGTATGTGTGTTGATTTTGTGCTTTGACAGGAAAACAATATTCTTGGGATGGATTTGATAAAAACTGACTAAGTGTAGGAAACATCTACGGATGAACAATTTTGTTAATCCGTAGATATTTTCATACAAGACCAAATGACCAGTATAAGTTCCTACGGATGATCAAGTTCCATGAGTGAAGACTCCTACGGAAGAAGGAGTATCTACGGAAGAACAACATTCTACGGAAAAGCAAATCTCCTACGGAAGAACAGAAGATCTGCGGAAGACAAGACTCCTGCGGAAGACCATTATACTTGTGTGATTATCAATTCCAAGAAGTCAAACAAGTCACAAGATCAACAACAAATCCCGAGAGATCCGGTGTTTCCTTAACCGACTCAAATCATCTATAAATATGAGTCCTAGGTTTCACATCTCGGTGAACACAATCAATCATATTACGGCTGTCAAGTTACACCATTGTGCAACCCTAATCGCCGTCGCATCAACATCAACATTATTTGATACACTGTATTCGATTGTTTATAGTATTCATTATTATTCTTTTGTAATCATTACGTTATAGTTAATGAAATACTTTTAATAATTATTGATTTCGCATTTACTGTGTTTCTGTGTTGTGTTCATAATTATCATTCAAACAATTAAACGTCAATTAATGATAATTCCGCGATCATAAATTGATTTATTTTAATACTGATAATTCCTGAATTGCGATCCTTGGATTCACATTGTTTTTTCTCACGAAAATGACTAAGGCAACTCCGTTTTGGTAAGTTTTGAACATCACGGATTAATCCGGAGATGTTATAAGCTATGTGTATGATTGAATTTGATCCAATAACCTGTTTAAATCAGTAATTGGTCTGGTTCATTTCTGAATTTAAAATCCAGGAATTCAAATCCAAGTTTTTGTGAAGTTTTGATGAAATAATGGTCCGAAACCATTGTAAACGATGTGTATAGGATCTTTTTGAATATGGTATGATTTGGATGGTTAAAACTCAAATTTTGAGTAAGTTTGGATCAAAAACGTCAAGAACACAGCTGCTGATTCGTTTCAGGCGAATGGGCTCAATCGCATGACTCAATCGCACGAATGAGAGTCTAGTCGTGCGACTGAGTGCGAATGGAGGTTCAGTCGTGCGATTGGAACCAGTCGCCTGGTTGGAAGTCCGAATGAAGACGAGCGAACACTGGATACGAATGAGAACTCAATCGTGCGAATGAATCGCTAGTCGTACGACTGAAGGTTCAGTCGCATGGTTCATCCGCATAGGTCCAGTCGCATGATTGCTCATTCGCATAAGTGTTTCAATCGCATGAGGGCCTTGTTTGAGAATAAGTTTACTGAATCAAGGTTTATTGCTTTAGACATACCTTGATTAGAGGAAGGACTAGTTACCGTGTGTACGTGGGTTGCGTAGATTGTGGTGAGGAAGTCGATAAGGTGAGTTCTAAGCCCTTTTCAAATGTTTGATTTTGACATACGGGCTAGCATACATAACCATGATGAATAAATTGAATGTTCTAGTACCAGAATTGTGATAGTAATGTTGATATGTTTCTAACAGTTTGTAAAGTTGTTAAGGGAAGTGGGGGTGATAAATGATTACCTGAACATTGTTAATCATTACGTGATGGTAATGATTTCAGTGGGTCAGGTAGGGTGTAAAAGATGGTCATCTGAACATTGTTAATCATTACGTGATGGTAATGATTCCAATGGGTCAGATGGGGTGTAATGATTAATGAAAATATGTAAAATTGGTCCTAAAAGCAAGAATGTGTGGGGTGTAAATGAATGTGATAATATTGGCAATAATAAAAGAAATGTTTTTGAAATGGTAATGTGATGTGAATCTCAACAGGCCAGTTAGGGTAAGATGCCTGGGTGTGAAACTATACAGTTTGATAGGAGTGATGACGATCACTCAGCTTGTGAACATCTTGTGGTGACGACCCTAGATGATTATTTGGCATCCTACTGAATGAGAGATAGTAACTGGTAGTTGCTAGATGTGGGCAACCGACGTTACTGAGTATGAGAAACTGGTAGTTGCTAGATGTGGGCAACCGACGTTTCTGGATATAGTAACTGGTAGTTGCTAGATGTGTGCAACCGACGTTACTGAGTATGAGAAACTGGTAGTTGCTAGATGTGGGCAACCGACGTTTCTGGGTGTAGTAACTGGTAGTTGCTGGATGTGGGCAACCGACGTTACTGGGTATGGGGAACTGGTAGTTGCTAGACGTGGGCAACCAACGTTCTGTGATACAGGTCCAGGGGACAAAGTAATGATAAAAGTTGAATTTATAATACTGCCAATATAATTAGAACTTTTGTATGTGTAAAGATATTGTTATTGTTTTAATGAAAATTAGAACTCACCAGTTTATCTGATTTTTTGAGTAAGTTGTGTGTGCTAGGTAAGGAGGGATCCTCTAATAATATAGGAAAGCAAGTATGAGCCGATGAGGACGCTATCCCGGAGCAACTGCGGCATAGGACTTAGGGCTTGTTAATAATGTAAATAGGGCGATGTATAATTAAATACAATCATATATAAAATGTTCTAAAAAGTTGGGTTAATATATATTAGTGTTTAAAGTCTTCCGCTGTAAATAGAAAGCTCTGATTTGTGTTTAAAATATTAATCCAACTGCGTGACGTGCCTCCGTGCCCTGCCGGGTTTAGGGCGTCACACGCGGGTAATACACACACACAAACACACGCAATAGATCTTATGTAGATCCAAGTACTAGAAACGTTGCCCTCGTCGATGATATTTGTGTAAAAGTGTCATTGTTGTTAGAGAAATACTTAGTAAGCATTAGTGTTTCAAATTGATTGTTATTAATTGTAAAATGTTAAGTTGATTCGATTTGGTTTAACATCAGTGAATTTGATGGTGTTAATTTAAAGATTGTCATTAGCAATGGCAACCGTGTCGATGTCACCCAAACATCACACGACGAACAAACCGCACACAAGAGGAAATCATACACATCAACTCCAGTCGCACGACAGGACCAGACGCACGACTCAATACTCCATTCGCACGAATCAACCCTCCTTCGTATGAATCAGCTTCATTCATACGATTGAACCTTCATTCGCGTGACTAAGCATTCAGTCGTACCACACGACACCCAATTGCAAGACTCAACTCCTACATGCACGAATCAACCTTCATTCATATGAATTAGCTTCATTCATATGACTGAATCTCCATTCGTGCCACTAGGCATTCAGTCGTGCGTTACACGCACAATCGCACACATTCATCCGCATGGACTCAATCGCACGACACACACAATCGCATGGACTTAATCGCACGACACACACAATCGCATGGACTCAATCGCACGACACACATAATCATATGGACTCAATCGCACGACACACTCAATCGCATGGACTCAATCGCACGATACACTCAGTCGCACAGTTCCGTCGCACGCAGACTCAGTCTCGAATACAGCAGATTCGCGACTGCAGAATGTGCAGAGCAGCATCCGGCTGCTCCGTGCACGAGTTTCACACCACAAGGACTTCCAGAAACACTTATCTAACATATCTAAACAAGTTGCACACGCAGATAGGCAACACACGCACCCACACGACCTCATGTGCTCGGGTTGAACCCGAGCACCCGAAACCCTAAATCGCAGCAGTAAAATGAACAAGAAGGGAAAACCAAGGTCGTCTACCTGGTAGGAATGAGTAGTCTCAGCTGTAGCCGAGGTTTAACCGGTGAAAACGCAACGAGACGGGGCAGTTTTAGTGCAAGGATGAGGAAGAAATGGTAGAAGAAGAGGATGAAGAAGAAAGTGAAGAAATGAGGGCTAAGGCTGGTAAGGGGTTTATATACCAGCCCTAGTTTGGCAAAATGTCACATTTAGTCCCTGCACTTAACCCCCGAGTTCCCAAATTTATTTCGGTTGAAAACGACGTAATTAGACTAGTTATATTAACGATAAGGATGTATTTAATGATATTGTATCTTAAAATGAT
The DNA here is from genome assembly GCA_024085815.1 of Flaveria linearis. NCBI lineage: Eukaryota > Viridiplantae > Streptophyta > Magnoliopsida > Asterales > Asteraceae > Flaveria > Flaveria linearis. The sequence goes on along the minus strand of CM044006.1, from coordinate 9,511,806 downwards.
GTCATTAATGACATTAATATATATCAAGATAATATATTTAATGATGACGGTGGCGATATTTGTAAACGTTTTAGGTGATAACGATGCAAACCATGATAAAACAAGTGTAAAAGATAACCAAGCAAGTTTGATATCCGCACATATAGCTTATAAAGATGAGGATTGACCAATTAAAGAAAAGATAACAGAAACTCGTCAATTGACAAAACTTTTGGTGACGGATGTCACAGTATCCCCCAGTTGAGAGAATTTCGTCCCGAAATTCAGCTGGAGTTAGGTCCAAGAGTGTCATTTCGAATAGATGTGGATATTTGAGCTTCATCTGATCTTCCCGTCCCACGTGAATTCTGGTCCTCGTTTGGAGTTCCATCTCACGCGGAGAATCGGGATATTACTGCGCCTTAATTGTTTGACCTTTCGGTCCATGACTTCTATAAGTTCTTCAATAATATGAAGCTTTTCGTCGATCTTGATTTCCTCAATTGGTACATGAAGAGTTTCATCCACCAGGCACCTTTTGAGGTTTGATATGTGAAATGTATCGTGTACACCACTGAGTTCTGGTGGCAACCTTAGTCGATATGCCACTGGACCGATTCTTTCTGTGATTTCGAATGGTCCTACATATCTTGGGGCTAACTTCCCTTTCTTTCCAAATCAAACGATCCCTTTCCAAGGAGAGACTTTGAGTAAAACCTTATCCCCAACATTGAATTTTAGAGGCTTCCGACGGTTGTCGGCATAGCTCTTTTGGCGATCTCTGACAGCTTTTAGTCTATCTTTGATTTGGAAAATCTTGTCGGTTGTTTCCTAGATGATCATTGGGCCTGTCAGCTAGCTTTCACCAATCTCTGCCCAACAAACTGGGATCTACATTTCCTCCCATACGATGCTTCAAATGGAGTACATCGAATGCTCGTATGGTAGCTGTTGTTGTATGAAACTCAATCAGCGGTAGATGAGTGTCCCAACTACCACCAAAGTCGATAACACACGCCCTAAGCATGTCTTCCAATGTCTGTATGGTTTGTTCACTTTGGCCATCTTTCTGTGGGTGATAGGCGGTACTCATATCTAATCGTGTGCCCATCGCTTTCTGTAGTATCTGCCAAAATCGTGAAGTAAATAGGCTGTCACGGTCGGATATGATCGACACCGGCACTCCATGCCTTGTCATGACCTCTTTTATGTACAATATCACCAACTTATCCATCTTGTAATCCTCTTGGATTGGTAAGAAATGAGCTGACTTCGTCATACGGTCCACTATAACCCATATCAAGTCATGCCCGCTACTTGTTCTAGGGAGTTTGGTAATGAAATCCATGGCTATATTCTCCCATTTCCACTCGGAATTTCAGGTTGCTATAATAATCCTGATAGTTTCTGGTGTTCAGCCTTAACTTTCAAGCACGTCAAGCATCTGCTTACATACATAGCAATGTCTTTCTTCATGCCAGGCCACCAGTACAGATCTTTAAGATCGTGGTACATCTTGTCTGCACCAGGATGAACAGAATATCATGTCTTATGCGCTTCATCCATGATTAGGGTACGGACATCTCCCCATTTGGGTACCCATATACGATCCTGAAGTACCGTATACCATCATCCTTGCAAATCATCTATCTATCCAACCCTCGGAACTCTTCTCCCGAGGGTTTTCTTCTTTTAATGCCTCACTTTATGCAATTTGGATCTGAGCTTTCAGATTTGTTTGAATAATCAATCCCAATGCTCGAGCACGTAGTGGTTTCACGCGTTCTTTGCGGCTTAAAGCATCAGCCACCATGTTTGCTTTCCCCGGATGATACCGGATTTCACAATCGTAGTCACTAAGTAACTCTACCCAACGTCGCTGACGCATATTGAGTTCTTTCTAATTCAGGATATGTTGAAGGCTCTTATGATCTGTGTAGATGATGCATTTGGTTCCATACAGATAATGCCTCCATATCTTAAGTGCAAATACTACAGCGCTCAACTCCAAATCATGAGTTGTATAGTTCTTTTCATGCACCTTAAGTTGTCGTGAGGCGTAGGCAATCACCTTATCCTTCTACATTAGCACACAACCCAATCCTTGATGTGAAGCATCACAATACACAAAATCATCAGTTCCGTCTGGGAGGGACAATAGCGGTTCGTTGCACAACTTCTCCTTCAACGTCTGGAATGCTTGTTCTTGGGCATGTCCCCAATCAAACTTCTTGTCTTTCTGAGTCAACAGAGTTAATGGTTGAGCGATCTTTGAAAAATTCGCGATGAAACGCGATAGTATCCGGCTAATCCTAAGAATTGGCGTATTTCTGAAGGTGTCTGGGTGTATCCCATTTCTTCACCGCTTCAATCTTTCCGAGATCTACATGAATCCCATTTTCGTTAACCACATGCCCCAAATACTTCACTTCTTGAAGCCAAAACTCGCACTTCGAGAATTTAGCGAGAAGTTTCTCTTCTCGTAATAGGCTCAGTATTGCCCGAAGGTTCTCCTCATGGTCCTCTTTCGATCGGGAGTAGATAAGTATATCGTCTATGAATACGATCACGAACTTATCCAAGTAAGGTTTGCACACTCAATTCATCAGATCCATGAACATAGCTGGTGCATTAGTCAGTCCGAACGGCATGACTAAGAACTCATAGTGCCCATAACGAGTCCTAAATGCTGTTTTTGGTATGTCATCCTCGAAAACTCTTAGTTGATGGATCCCGAACGAAGGTCGATCTTGGAGAAATACAAGGCTCCTTGCAACTGATCAAACAAATCATCAATTCTGGGAAGAGGATATCGATTCTTCACATTCAATTTGTTCAGCTCGCGATAATCGATGCACATACGGAACGACCCGTCTTTCTTTTTGACAAACAGTACCGGTGCTCCCCATGGTGACTGACTCGGCCGAATAAAACCCTTATCCAGTAGTTCTTGTAATTTGCTAGATAACTCTTGTATTTCTGATGGTGCCAACCGATACGGTGCTTTTGCTACCGGCATAGCTCCAGGAACCAACTCTATATAAAATTCCACTTGGCGTGGAGGAGGCAAACCACAAGTCATCGGGGAATACATCCGGATAGTCTCGTACTACAGGAATATCTACCAACTGTTGTCCTTTTCTTTCTTTTCCACTACATGGGCCAGGAACGCGTAACACTGCTTTCGTAAACACCGACGTGTCTTTATGCAAGAAATAAGCTTTAGGGTTCTTCCCCCGTTCTCTTTGAATCCTGAGTATTTCCCATCTGGCATGGGGATTCGTACCACTTTTTCCCGACAAACACCTCAGCTCCGTGTTTCGACAACCAATCCATTCCCACATCACATCGAAACTTCCTAACTCAAAAGGTATTAAGTCTATATCGAAGGCCTGGTTCTCCAATACTATCGAGCACTTTCTAATGATCTTATCGGCCTGAACAACTCTACCGTTGGCCATTTCTACAGAGAAGCTAGTTTCTAGTCTACTAGGGTTCAAGTCAAGCATGCGAGCAAATTCAGAATATATAAAACTATTGTCTACTCCAGTATCAAACAATATAGATGCGAAGTGGTGATTGAACAAGTACGTACCCGTAACGACATTCGGGTCCTGACGGGCATCATTTGCTCTGATAACGAACGATCGTCCTCTAGCAGCGTTCCCTTGATTCCCTTGGCCTTGATTACCAGCTATGGCCATCACTTGTGGTTGGTTGTTTGCTTGCTGACCCTACGCCCGGTTCAGTCCGGGGCATATGTTCTGGTAGTGGCTTGGGTTTCCACACTCATAACAGACCCTTGCATTCCTGGCGGGGTAACCGCGTTGACCGGTGCAACCAGATTCGACGCCACTCTACAGTCTTTCGCTAGATGCCCTGGGCGTCTACAGTTCACACACACCCCACACTACGTCGCTAGGGATGATGATAGTTGCACCTGTCACATTTGGGGTGCGGCCCGACATACTCTCTCTTGCCCTGTGTCACGGCCACAAAGTTTCTGGTTGTCTTGGCCCTTTTATCAAATTTCCCGTCTCGACCGGCTCAACATCTTCCTCAGCTCCGCCCGTTCTCTCTCCATCTGTGCCTGCTCTCTTTCTCAGTCTCCTCGCTCTGCCCCCTGCCCCCCCGTCCATCCTGACCGCCTCGATCTTGCTCTGTACCATTCAGTCGCACTCTGATGGATTGCTGCTGTACCATTGCCCAGATTTGAGGCACAAGTCTCCAAATGTACCTCTCGATCCTCTTGGATTCCGGAGTCACCAGATGTGGAACAAGTCTTGCCAACTCATGAAAATGATCAATAAGCTGCGTGCCCAGCTCCTACCATAGCATGGTTCCAGAATTTCTGCTCCAACTTCTGCATCTCATTGAGTAGGCAGTATTCTTCAGTGATCAATGCTTTGAACTCATCCTAAGTCATCTTTCGCTGATTCTCTTCCCCTTGCTTGAATCTGTGTGTTCCACCAAGTTAGGGCTTTTCCCTGTAGTGAACGCGTGGCATACTTAATCTTCTGACTGTCGAGGCATTTGCTGATATCAATGACGGCCTCCATCTTCTCAAGCCACCTTGTTAGAGCTATCGCTCCACCTTTCCCATCAAACTCTTTCGGTTTACAGGCCACAAATTCCTTGTAAGAACATCCCCGTCTGGTATTAACAACCCCAGTTTCATTACCAGCTGTTCCACCATTTGCAGTATCTTCCCCTATTCCTTGGTTATGCTGATCATTAGTATCATTATCCCTGTGGAGATTATGATTCAAAAGAGTGTCGCTTACTTGAGTCACTATCGTTGGAATCAGTACGACTAGCTGCTGAGCAATCATAGCAGCTATATCAGGTTTTCAGTTCCCTGATTGTTGCCGGCGGGACCACCACCTGTTCTTGGTGGCCTACCTCTACCTCTACATCGTGGGGTCTCACCTTCACGATTTGTATTGCGGGTGACTCTTCGAGGCGGCATCTTCTAATTTAAAAGGAGTAACACATGTAAACTTTAGTCCCTTTAAGATACACGTATAACTCCACTCATCAAGTTCCAACATTTCATGCTCCAGTCAATCAAATCATCATGTAGCCCAGTTCAAGCACATTCTTGGTATATCGATGATGCTTATATATAGGGTTCCCCGTAGCGTTCCCATCACATCCACGATATACCTAGAACGATACTTAAACCGGTTACATGACATCCGATTTTCCTTAACATCATCTCAATGTATAACATAATGTGTGTGTAGAGAGTATCATCACTCTTCTACAACTCTTGGAAGTCCACATTCATTCTAATCATTAATCAGTTCCATAGTTACTGAAATGTTAAGCGCACTAAGGTTTCATAGAGAGTGAGACTGATATCATAGAAGAAATTCCATGAAGGCTCCTTGTAGATTAGGACTTAAGTAATAGTAGAGGTTATGAATGTTTAATCACCATTTACAAGGTATTACTAGAATTATGATCCTAGTATCCTAAGGTATAGAATAGAAGACTTGTACTAACTATGATCGTTACCTCATGGTAAGATTAGCCAGACTTCACATGCACTGCAAATTGCAATTACGTGTGCACCCGTAATGGTAATTTGCCTTGCATGATCACCCTTAGCTTCACCTACCCAGGCTAACATCACAGTATTGACAACATTCCTCATGCACCGATTATGTAAGTTCTCGTGTTCATGAACCCAAAATGTTCCAATAGTAGGCCGTCCTAACAAATAGATTCCAAGCACATAATCTCAATTAGTATAACAATAGTTGCCTATCCTTCATACTTTCGGGACTTCAGGCATGACTATCTCAGGGTCGGATTTAATATCCGAAATCGACGCTGCGCGTGATTTGTGAAGATCCCTTAGGGTGGGTATCCTAACTTAATAGTATAATGCGGCGCGTATAGGAACAAAAGATTCTAGTAGAAGGCATCCTGTGTGGAAAGTGTAAGAGTAATAGTACTTTCCTTAGGATGGTTAGATAACAAGACATAGAGGTAAAGAACAAGTATAGAGTATGAAGATAAAGAACAAGCATAAAGGAACATACATGTAATATCAGATGCAAGCCAATCCTAGCATGCATTCTACATGAAGGTTCCTAGGTTATAGTCTAGGTCAAGTGATTTGCATAATTCTCTATAACCAATGGCTCTGATACCAGTCTGTCACACCCCCGTTGAGAGCGGAAACACAGGGATGCGAGCGAGACGGGATCGTCATAACACATTGTTAACAATATAGATGCAATATATGTAATTGATGATAAAGCGTGTCATGACGAAACCCGACACAAATGGAGACTTGTGTCGTGTTGTCAATATTCACGAAAGCATTGCCATAAGCATAAACTTGTAATGATTCACATAACCAAAAATTGTATCCTTGTAATGTAATTTCCACAACCCGGGAACAGGTATCCAAAAGAATGATAATTGTTTAATAGACTACAACAATGTTTCAAAATGATTGTTTCAAGTATGTTTAGTCTCAAAATGCATCCTAGGGTCTCCACTAAGGCAGCACTCCTAGATCTTCAATTATCATTGTCACCTGAAAAGATATGCTCAAAACGGTCAACAAAATTGTTGGTGAGCTCGCAGGTTTAAATTGTAAACATGTAATTGATGCTGTATAGTATTTGTTGCGGAATACCGTGCATACAGTTATAAATAAGCAAAATCACATAACCATGAGTTTTACAACCAAACCTAATGACGTACACACAGCAACTTGTCGGAATATATTCACCCAAGGCCCGTTCCTGGCAAAGTGATGGTACCAACTAGTAACCATCTGACAAGGGTGGGGGTGTCAACCCAGTAGTAATACCAATACCTCCATCGGTTCCAACACCGGAATTAAATGGTTGTAAGAAAGAACCACACAGCAACTCATGTATGTATCAGATAAGTAGTCACAAACAGTATCACGTTGATTCCAAGTATGTAAATTGTATGTAAGTTGTACAGCATAGAAAACGGGTGAGCATATTTTTTCCCCAGGTTTGTAAACGTTTAAATATTGTATAAGCATAAAAAGGGGCCACGAAACTCACTTGTCAAGTGGTAAGTATGTATGATAAAGCTTCCAAATGTTGTATGCAATGAACGGCAACACCTATTGACAGTTATGTTAAGCATTAATGATGTGCCTAATGTTAATAGTAATGTTCAGTCGGGTCGGGTCGTATCGATTCGGTCGCGGGGGTAACACACACACACAAACGCACACAATAGATCTTATGTAGATCCAAGTACTAGAAACGCTGCCCTCGTCGATGATATTTGTGTAAAAGTGTCATTGTTGTTAGAGAAATACTTAGTAAGCATTAGTGTTTCAAATCGATTGTTATTAATTGTAAAATGTTAAGTTGATTCGATTTGGTTTAACATCAGTGAATTTGATGGTGTTAATTTAAAGATTGTCATTAGCAATGGCAACCGTGTCGATGTCACCCAAACATCACACGACGAACACACCGCACACAAGAGGATATCATACACATCAACTCCAGTCACACGACAGGACCAGACGCACGACTCAACACTCCATTCGCACGAATCAACCCTCCTTCATACGATTGAACCTTCATTCGCGCGACTAAGCATTCAGTCGTACCACACAGCACCCAATCGCACGATTCAACTCCCATACGCACGAATCAACCTTCATTGTCGAATTAGCTTCATTCGTACGACTGAATCTCCATTCGTGCGACTAGGCATTCAGTCGTGCGATACATGCACAATCACACACATTCATCCGCATGGACTCAATCGCACGACACATACAATCGCATGGACTCAATCGCACGACACACACAATCGTATGGACTCAATCGAACGACACACACAATCGTATGGACTCAATCGCATGACACACAATCGCATGGACTCAATCGCACGACACACTCAGTCGCATGATTCAGTCGCACGACAGACTTAGTCGCGAAAACAGCAGATTCGCGACTGCAGAAAGTGCAGAGCAGCATCCGGCTGCTCCATGCACGAGTTTCACGCCACAAGGACTTCTAGAAACACTTATCTAACATATCTAAACAAGATGCACACGCAGAAAGGCAACACACGCACCCTCACGACCTCATATGCTCGGATTGAACCCGAGCACCTGAACCCTAAATCGCAACAGTAAAACGAGCAAGAAGGGACAACCAAGGTCATCTACCTGGTTGGAATGAGTAGTCTCAGTTGTATCCGAGGTTTAACCGGTGAAAACGCAACTAGACGGGGCGGTTTTAGTGCAAGGATGAGGAAGAAAATGGTAGAAGAAGAAGATGAAGAAAAGTGAAGAATGAAGGCTAGGGCTAGTAAGGGATTTATATACCCAGCCCTAGTTTGACAAAATGTCACATTTAGTCCCTGCACTTAACCCCCGAGTTCCCAAATTTATTTCGGTTGAAAATGGCGTAATTAGACTAGTTATATTAACGATAGGGATGTATTTAATGATATTGTATCTAAAATCATGTCATTAATGACATTAATATTATATCGAGATTATATATTTAATGATGACGGTGGCGATATTTGTAAACGTTTTAGGTGATAACGACGCAAACCATGATAACACAAGTGTAAAAGATAACCAAGCAAGTATGATATCCGCACGTATAGCTTATAAAGATGAGGATTGAACAATTAAAGGAAAGATAACAGAAACTCGTCAACTGACGGACCTTTTGGTGACGGATATCACAGTATATGTTTAAGTTCAACTTTTTTGTTATTTTAACATCTTTTTTTGTTATAAATATACAAATACAAATAACTTTACGTGAACTAGTATTACGTTATTACTTATTTTTGTAATTTAAATAACTGATGAAATAGATAATCCAAACATTAATGATTTAACCGCACAATTGAGACACAATACAAACATTAATAACTAAATAAACACCACAATAGCTTTGCTGAATGACTGATTAGACATAAGCAACTTTTGTCGTCTGGAAATGTCATAGGCGTCGTACGCGTCTATATGACGCATATAAGCTTTTCGTAAAAGATTGATGCAACTTGAAATGTCAGGCATTAATGGGCGTTATCTATACGCCATGTATGAATCTATGCGCGATGTGCGGATACGTATGGATGAGACTTTCTATGGAAAGAGTGTCAATTTATCCGAAAGTGTGTATTTATATCAGAACCCTCATTTAAGGAGACCTTGTTCCATACACCACTAATTCAGCATTCTACACCATCTATGAAAAGCGGTCGTTTGTCAAAGAGAAAATGGTCGTTTGCATGAATGTAAACTACAGTTTTCATGACTGTAAACTCAAGTTTACAATGTAGTAAACGGTCATTTACAGAGAAGTAAACGACAGTTTATAATTTAGTAAACGGTCATTTATTATTTTTAATATTTTTATTAATTTTTTCTATTTATAGTTATATTATGTTAAATTTATATATTGTTAAGTTTTTATTCTATTTATATTTATATTATACTAACTATAATTGAATATAAGTATTATACTAATTTTTCTATTTATATTTATATTATACTAGTTATAAATTGAATATAAGTACAAATAAAAAAAGTTAATACATGTACAAAAAACTTATGTACATGTATTAACATTTTATTTCTAATTATATTAATCTTTTGTATGTATAGTTAAACGACAGTTTACAAGTTAATAATCGTCGTTTCTCTTTTTCTACATAGTAAACTAGTCGTTTCATAATTATATTGGTCGTTTTTCTATTCATAATTGTATTATACTAAATTGGCCGTTTTTCTTTTTCTATTAATTATACTAAATTATATAATTTATATATTCTTAAGTTTTTATGTACATTAATTAACTTTTTCTATTACATTATATAGTTTTATATAAATTGAAGATGAAAATTATATATAAGTTTAAAATATTTAAACTTTATATAGTTCATATAATTTTTATAATTTTCATAATTTTTGAAGTTTAGAATAACAATAAAACTTATATAGTTCACAATTTTTGAAGTTTATAAAATGAATAGTTACAAATGATACTAATCTAATCTATATTAAAACAAGTAACAGTTTATTTTGAAGTGTATATTGACTATATCTTGAAGTCTCTCCTCGTACATTCTTTCCCACGCAGCCGCATTATTACTTTTGTGAAATTCCATAACAGCGTTATGAAAGGCAATGGATATTCACCCTCTAAACGTACAGAGACGTAGTGACAACTATACACATGTGCAATAGTAATGAATTGGTGGTACATGAGTTCATCCGGACCTTTCCATAGTGGAAAATAAGTTGCACTTTCAGTGGGAGATAAAGTAATGAAGAATCACATTAAATCTATTGACGATCAATTATCCTGTGTAAGGCATTATCATCTAGTGTTGATCAGGAGCTGGACCTGGTTGTAGTCATGATAAAGTATGTTCTGTCTCATCATATGAGCTGAAGAAAATATTTCTGTACAAATTAAAATTGTTATATAACTCGTTTAAAAAGCTCATACTTCATGTTCAGTCAATATTCTTCATCGAATCCTAAGGAAAAGGAAACTGCACGAAACCCCACAGCTACCATCACTGTTTACGTTCTCTATATATGTTATATATCGATGGAAATTTTGGAATCTGTGTTAGTAAAGGATGGTGTATAGAGAAGATTGAGTTGTGTTATCGACGTTTGAACTATGTTTCGAGGGGCTCAACCCCATAAAATCATAACTAACAAAATCATCTATCGTGTAGGTATGACCTCGGGTAGGTTCAGCAGGTGAAGGATCTGTTTGTTTTTTTTTTAAGATTTGAGTGTTGGCCTTCCACAAGCATTTTTTTGCACCATAGGCTCGTTAAGATTTATGCTGATAGGATCCCTTATGCTTTTTATCCTTTCTAACCATTTCTTTTCACCGTGGAATTTTTTTGTTTCTGGTAAGCTTCTTTGAACATTTCAAGTTCGTCATCACATTGATATCTTCTTCATCTTCGTTTAACGATACCGGTGAAAAGTCAAGCCTCCTCTAAAATATATCTATCGAATGTAGCGGAATAGGTTTGCCTGCTTTAAATACTGTGCGATTTCAGAAGCACTTGTAAACCGCAACTAATACAAATATGACAGCCATAGCTTTGTAATTGGTTTTGAATTTCATTAACTCGTATCAGCTCTCCAATTAATATATCCAGAGCTTCATGAGAAACATTTGATAACAAAGAAACAAATAAATTATGTTTATGTTGATGTTTTATTTTAATCCGACTTTACTCGAAGCTTGCCTTTATTTGTTTTTCCTGTAAACATACTATGTTTATTTAAAAATCCTATAAATTTATCTAAATTTGACTTGTCGGAATTCAAATATTTTTTAACAGAGCATGTTGGCTTTCTACTCTGTTTGTTGTTCGTTCTCCAAAATTTAGATGTTGATCAATCCACGCAGACACGAACATCTCTTTATAACTTTGCAACCAGCTAACATCCAAATAATTAAACACAGCTGCAAAGTAAATCAAATATGTTAGTTTGAATTTCATTAAAATAAAAACAATAAATTGAATAGATCAGAAAAATACTTCGATGCTTGTTCATCAACTTTGTCTGCAATCGAGTTTGATTTTCATAGTAGGCCTTAATTGTTGGAGATTGAAGCAGAAATCTCCAGTAATACATAAATTTATCTCACTCAGTTTGATACTTGAAAGATGGTCTCAATGCTTTCTGATATTCTCTTGTATATGATATCAAAGTAATCGGGTTGCTTCTGGAAAAATTACTTGACATGTATCCATTAAAGCCAACTCTCTATCGGTGACTATAACATATATGTCCGCTTTTCTCTATACCCGTGCAAGTAGTAAAATAATCAGCAAACATGTATGCCAGATTACTAGGCCTCCTATTAATCAAACAAAATAAAAAGAACAAATCCTTCTTAGTCACCCCACCACTGGTCATCCTATGTCCAGCTATAGTATGACCAAGAACGCGATAAAGATATCTATACAACGGATCGTTCATTCTTGTAGCTTTCGTTTTATTGTTAGGTATATATTGGCCATCACCAATTTCTTGCCAAAATATTTCATCTTTATAATCTTTTGGAAATTGCATAAGACAGTTCAAAAAATCAGATTGATGGTTCTCTTGAACTGTATATAAACCCATTAAAACACCAAACTCGGCCATAGAATAATTACGTGGCACCCACCCCCCTTCAACACGAAACTGATAGCATCTTTATCACTGTTAAAAATTATAAGTTCAATTAAATGTAGACTCGAAAATATATATAATTTAACTAAATTGGTATACCTATAGTTATGGTTGTTCGAGTTGAAATTAAATGTAAAGAAAAACTCTAAGCAAAGCTCCTTATATTGCGGGCCACTAATTGCAAAAAATCTGCTCCACGGCTCATTCATCATGTTACGAGCACGAGTAAATTCACCCACGTCCCGTAACAAGCTCCAAGATATCGAACGTGAAGCCTCAAATTCTTTATCTAAAAGTTTTTGAACCCTTTTATATTCATCTGATACTCGACGAAACTGAAGCCACGGATGATTCGAAGCACGAATCGACGCTGTATCTTGACGTGAACTTGAAGCCATTACCTAAAATAATTACAATTAGTAACAAATTAAATTATATATTAAACTAAATTTTATTATAATAATATAAACTAACCTTATTTTAAAAAGAAAAATAATGAGATAGTGAATATGTTGATGAAGATAAATTTCGTGGATAGAAGAATAGAAGATGAAGAAGATAAGGAAAATGAGGTGAACGGAGGTGAATAAGTTAGATAATAATGGTGAAGCGGTGTATAAATTAAAGGTGAATGGATGGAGGTATGAAGGTGAAGAAAAGAGAATAAGCAGCTGATTATAAATTGAAGAAGTGGTTTGGTTGAGTGGCTACAAAACAAAATTCGAATAAAAAGTAACGACCGTTTACTTTAATGTAAACGACCGTTTACAGGGTCATAAACACCGTTTGCAGTGACATAAACGACCGTTTACGTGGATACAAACGAAAGTTTACATGCAATTGTCACATCGGCTGAATTATGAAATACATCACCCTTTATTTTTATTTGAAAAAATAACACTCAGAGCTACTACAGCAGGCTTTAAAGGCAATGACACTTGACAGGCTTTAAAGGCAACGACAGTTTTTGCATGTGCTTGTGAGTTGTGATTTTCTTGTTTTGTCTTTTCAATAAATTTTGTTTCAATATTATTTATTTTCAATTATTATATGGTACATGCATTTGGCCAGAAGAAATGAGTCGCAAGGACCCAAACGACAAGAGGGACACGGGTAGTATATGTTTTAAGAATCTTATGTTTTTTCTTTCACTTAAGAATTACTTATTTTAAATATGTGACATGACATAATATTACTTGATCTACATGTTAATTATTTGATATTACATAAGATTCTGTAAAAGATATTATATGGTAGCCTCGAAATGAAATCCTGTTCTTGTACAATGAAGATACACTTCGGTGTAGGGTGTATTATACCAGACATATGCGACTTGACTAAATTTTTAGGGGTAGCCTTCTAGCATTTCGGGGCGGGGAAAGTTTATATGGTAACTTATTTGTCCGTAAACATATGTATGTGAGAGCGTTTAAGCCCATGCCTTATAATTATGTGAGTGTGAGTCCTTAAATTATATGGGATAGTTTTGAGTAGTTGTGAGTAGAGGAGAGAGAAAATGTTACTGTTAATCTGTAAATTTAAAGATTAACTGCTCAACCCTTATAAATTTTTTAATATTTTTGAAAGTGGTTGTGAGTGAATAGAGAGAAAAGGTAATGAAAAGGTATAAAAAATATTATTTAATTGAAGAAGAGAGAAGAAGTAGCGATTTTTAATATAATTATATAGATAAAGATAAGAAATTGGATGTGAATGCTCTGATATACATGTATTTGAAATGGTAATGATTGTTATTATATTTTACGTCATGTTCATATTTAGACAAACAACTTATGTGTCGATGGTTAGATGAAATACAAAAAAGAGTTATATGTTATATACACCACATATTTGTAAATTACGGTTTACAAATTTGTAAATTGTAGTTTACGACACTGTAAACTGTAGTTTACAGATTAACAGCTGTTGACCATTTTGTAAACAACTATTCACTTATTTTTAGATTTTTACATGGTGTAGGAATCGATAGCAATTTCTACGTTAGACAATTCTCCTATACATGATTTTTACTAATTAACATATGATGGACATATGATGCGAACCATATATACTCATTTTCAAACTAGCAAAGATGTTTGGTCACGTGAGTCGATGATACTACAAAAAAGAAAGAAAGATTTAAGATTGGAAAATTATGAAATGGCCATCAAATCAAATTACTAAAATAACGGGTCAAAAATGAAGTTTATCAAATAAAACAACCATTCCTATCACGCCACGTGTCCATCATTCGCTGACGTGACGAGGGATTATGAGAATCTCTCGCACAGAGAAGCGTGACAACGAGGATCAACCATAATTCATCGCCCACGTGTTCATCCCTCGCTGACTTTACTTATCACTCGCCACGTCAACGAGAGATGAAGACGTGATGCGATAGGATTGGTTATTTTATTTGATAAAATACTTTTTACCCGTTATTTTAGTAATTCGATTTCGTCAAATGATCGTTTTCGTAATTTTCCCTTTAAGATTTATTATATTTCAGAAAGTAAAATTTTAAATAATGAGGATGAGAAAAGATAAACAGACCCTCTTTGCCCGTGTCATACACTTTCTGTAATGTGGATGATCCGTGACATGTTAGTGACTTGTAGTGCAATCCTACTACATAGGCTTTTTTATCGGAACTTTTTACCACACCCACCAAAAAACCATTTATATTTATTTATTTTATGCGATTGTTTTTTCTCTGACTTGTATGCAATCCTACTACATAGGCTTTTTTATCGGAACTTTTTACCACACACCACCAAAAACATTTATATTTATTTATGTTTATGCGATTGTTTTTTCTCACACGCATTGCTATGTGCTATGTTGTTTGATCGTTATCGAGCCGTCTCGTCAAAAACAATAAAAGTGAAGTCTTGCAAATTGTAAACTTTAATTGTCAAACTTCAAAATATGTGACGGGCGGCCCGTCATTCTGCATCATTTTGTAGGCCTCGTTAATGCTAGTTGGAAACTATAAAAGTGAAGTTTGGTGACAAAACAGTGAATAACTAAACTTTATGGCTAAAATCGAAAAAATAAAACTTTATTATAAATAGTTTGATGGGGAAGCTCTAAAATTCAAAACTTTAATGGTCGAACTTTGTAAAACTTAGTGGACAAACTCAATGAATAAAACATGAATATAAATAATCTGAATTTTAAACTTTATATCCAAACTTTAGAGATAAAAGTTAAAAAACCAAAAAACCGTTCCTCATAACCGACTATAATAATGATTGTTTAAAGTTGAGAAGTCTTATAATAAATTTCTTAAAAACTGGCCAGGGATTTCAATGAAAGTATGCGTTATAAATAATGGACTAAAACTGGCCAGGGATTTCAATGAAAGTATCAGTTAAATAAAAACGTTTTCAAAAAAATTATGTCAAAATGTATACTAACTCAAAACGTACATAAAAATGCATGTGCTGTGACGCCAATGTGGCATGAAAAGTATGCATACATCTCTCCGACTCGTTTCGAATTAAATATACATCAAAATGTAGAGTAACTTGGATTATACCGTCAATGACAATATATAATTTGATCCGACGCATTTGCAAACAAAACTTACATCGAGACATCGACACTTCAAAGTGTACATAAAAATAAGCACACAAACATTGTATATTTGATTCTACTTTTTCTAAACAAAATTTGCGTCAAAACGTAGACTAATATCGAAGAGTAGACCGTCTCATAGAATATAAAGATAAGCCCGAACATTTTATATTTCCATGGACTCGTTTCTGAACAATACGAATTTCTATTGACACGTACATAAAAATACGACACCATAAGAAATTAATTTTTAGTAAAATTATACAAGGGTAGTTACAAATTTTAGAAACTTGAGGGGGATTGAAGTTACATTTTATAAAGTTGAGTTAATTTCAATTTTACCTCTTTAAGTTTTTGATAAAAGTAACAAATCTCCATCAAAATATTAAAAATATTAATTATCTAAAAAGTTTTATAAGTTGTTTAATTTCAGTGCAAAAGTTTTATTATTTTTGGATCAAGTTGAAACATTGATGAAACTTTTGAACTAATGAAACATTATGAAACTTTTGAAGGTCATTGGTATTTTTAATATTTTGGAGAAAAATAATTATTTTTGTCAAATCTCGGATAGTAAAATCGAACTTAACTCTATAAAGTTTTAAAAATTGTTAGGGATGAAACGTAAAAGTTGAAACTGGAGGAGGAGAAATGGACATGATAAAGGCTACCGACCTTTCTCTTTAGGGATTTAGTAATTTAAGGAAAATGAATAATATTAAGAATATAAGCTCACCGACATTGCTATTTATGTTGTTGCAATTAAGTTTGTCTACTACAATTATATACAACTGTTTTTAAATTAAAACAATCAATGTTATTCTTTGGTTGGATGTCATTAAGTTCAAATAAATGGAGATTAATTTCTCTTAAAGTAGTCAAATTAGATTTTAAAAATCTAAACTTTTACTTATTAGCCGATAATAATATATTACGAATAGTTTAGCTGATAACAATTTAAACTTTTACTTTATCACCAACAACAATTCCAGTAATATAATTATAAACTATTTATTCTTGATTTGTACTCGATTTCATTTATTTAATGATATAACGGAATGAAAAACATACAAGCTAAATTGAGTTTAAAATAATATAAACGAGCGTAAATATTTGATAATGTGTCACGGGATTATAAGAACACTTATCCGATGTTTTTGTAGTATATTTCTAAATAAGAAATAGGTTAGTTGATTTAAAATTATTTCCCGCAAGTAAAATTCCAAAATTAAAAAACAAAACTTGAATTTCAAAAATAAGAAATTTGCTATGACACATGACAAAAGTGACTTCAGTATTTAACAGATAAAAGTTTTATCGTTTTAATTATGTGCTCGATTCTTAATATCAGAATACCCCAAACAAAGAGATTAATTTCTCAAAGTTGATGACTTTTTCGAATGAAATAGGTTGCATTTGTTGATTTCTTTGCAAACAAAGGCATGTTTAAGCTAGGCATTACAAGATATTGTAACGTGTTTGCAGTCAAATGGGCTCTTGCAAAAAGAATCTTTTGATTTTTAATCGCAAATTAATCTTTGTTTGTTTTTTGTAGTCTAGATTGTATAGGACTAGATCAATTTTGTATAGCTTAGTACTTGAAAATCAAGTCTTGTAATTAACATTTGTAACAGTCAAATATATATTAATGTGATTTGAATCTATAGGTTAACCCCATATATGTATGTGTGTTGATTTGTGCTTTGACAGGAGAAACAATATTCTTGGGATGATTTGATAAAACTGACTAAGTGTAGGAAACATCTACGGATGAACAATTTTGTTAATCCGTAGATATGTTTCATACAAGACCAAATGACCAAGTGTAAGTTCCTACGGATGATCAAGTTCCATGAAGTGAAGACTCCTACGGAAGAAGGATATCTACGGAAGAACAACATTCCTACGGAAAAAGCAAATCTCCTACGAAGAACAGAAGATCTGCGGAAGACAAGACTCCTGCGGAAGACCATTATACTTGTGTGATTATCAATTCCAAGAAGTCAAACAAGTCAACAAGATCACAACAATCCCGAGAGATCCGGTGTTTCCTTAACCGACTCAAATCATCTATAAATATGAGTCCTAGGTTTCACATCTCGGAACACAATCAATCATTATTACGGCTGTCAAGTTACACCATTGTGCAACCCTAATCGCCGTCGCATCAACATCAACATTATTTGATACACTGTATTCGATTGTTTATAGTATTCATTATTATTCTTTTGTAATCATTACGTTATAGTTAATGAAATACTTTTGATAATTATTGATTTCGTGTTTACTGTGTTTCTCTGTGGTTGTGTTCATAATTAATCATTCAAACAATTAAACGTCAATTAATGATAATTCCGCGATCATTAAATTGATTTATTTTAATACTGATAATTCCTGAATTGCGATCCTTGGATTCACAGGTGGTATCAGAGCGATTGGTGCTCATTGATTTAGATCAATTGATCTATCAGTATTAAAATTGTTTAATTGATTTTCAAACAATTAAATCAACGACTTGTCTTTCAGCAAGCATTCGCTTATTGCTTGTTTGATTTAGATCTATATTCAAATCCATTGAATACTAGATCTGCGTCTTTGATAGATTTGTCAATTCAAGCATTTAAATTTTAAATCTTGTTTTGCAGTTAAACATGAGTACTTTTGGGAGGATCTTATCAACCACCAAAGTTGGAAACAAAAGCTGATTTTAATCCTGGAAGATCAAGTTCAGAAATCATGTGAACTACACTGATTCTGACTTGTGGGAGTCCATCACACAAGGTCCTTATATTCCACCCACTCTTGGGCCGGATTATAATGACAAAAACCAACCAATCAGCACTAAGGACTTGCCACCTGATGATGTCAAGAAGGTTAAAGTCGATATTAAAGCATACAGCTTGCTTAGTATGGCTTTACCTGAAGAAATCTTGATCAGGTGCGAGAACTATAAAACAGCAAATTCCCTATGGAAGATACTTCACACTCTCTGTGAAGGGAGTGATGAAATCAGAAGCATAAGGAAAGACACCCTTAGATCACAGTATGAAACTTTTCATCATATTGAGGGTGAGTCAATTCCTCAGCAACTCCATAGATTCATGCAACTCGTCACTGAGATGAACATCTTGGAGTTAAAATACACAACTGAGGAACTGAACAAAAAGATGCTCCATACTTTGCCTGAAAGTTGGAAGCAAACAGTCTCCATGTTCAAAAACACCATAGATCTGAAGACAACTGGTCTAGATACACTAGTTGCCAAGGTTGAAGCACTTGAACTGGATGAACAATCAAGAAACAAGAGTGTGAGAACTCATGTCTCACCTTATCACTTCAAGGAAACAAAGAATGCTGGTAGTGCATTTATATCTAATACTGAAGATGATAACTCTTGTGCTCTGAGTGACAATGAAGAAGTAAGCTTCTATGCTTCTAAACCCACTAAGAAGTCATCTCAAAGCAAAACTCAAAAGAAAAGGCTAAATCTTCAGAGAAAAGAGAACCATCAGCAACAGCAACCTCAGAACCATAACTGTGATATTGGATTCTGAAGAACAAAAAGCAGCTTTTGCAGCTTTTAGTTCTAGCTTTCAAGCTTATCTTGGAAGTTCCCTTACAGCAGCAAACATCTGCCAACAAGATTTGGAGGAACTCCCTCCGATGTTGTAGAAGAGATGGATCTGCAATGGCAGATGGCTATGATTGCCTATAGAGCCAAGCAATATCTTCGAAGAACAAAATCTGGCAGCAGCTAGCAAACATCGAAGATTGGAGTTGATAAGTCTAAGGTCAGATGTTACAAGTGCAATCTCTATGGTCATTTTTCTAGAGAATGCAATCAACAATCAACTCACAAGCATCAGCAGCAGCACAACAACATCATCAGCACAACACTATCAGAATCAGCAGTCAACCTCTCAAAGATCTCTGCATAGACAACCTCAGCTCACATCCCCACCAGCCACAAATACTTCAGCAGGACCAAGCAACTCTAAGGAGACAGGTCTGATCATACTTCAGGATGGAACATGTGACTGGAGCCTGTATGAGAAGGAAGTGATAGAGGAGAATCAAGCACTGATGGCACATATGGAAAACAAAGTTCCTCCAATGGCCAAAGAGGTAAAAGAGAGATTATGTTCATCAACTTGTGTTGAGGAAGTTGAAAGATATAGAGTCCATGCTCAACAACTGGCTGATAAAGTAAAAGAAACTATGGTTTTAAATGAATCACACTTAAGAGAACAGAAACTATATCAAATCAAAATAAACTCTTTACAAAAAGATTTAGAAAAATATGTTTCTGAAAACTACAGCCTAAAAGCCCAAGTTGAGCATCTGACCACTTCCTTAACTAAATCCATGGCTGATCATGCATCTACTGAAGTGAAACTTCAGAAGTTTCAATTATCATCTCAGCAATATGAGAAGTTACTCAATTCTCATATTGAATCAAAGAACAGGTCAGGGTTGGTTATAATGCAGTGGCACCACCTATTAATAATAACTACACACCTTTACCTGAAACAATGACTAACAACTTGTCAAATCATTTTGTGCAAAGCACCAACATTGACATAAAAGATAGTCCAATAAACAACAATAAAGCTGAGATGAGTGAAACTGAATCAACTGAATCAGAGTCAATTAAACATAATGATCAGATTTTGATAACTATGATGACCTGGATGATTCTGATGAACATGATACACTGTTCAACTGAACATTGGTAAGAATGTTCAAGTTGAATCTGGTCTTCCACGAGTCCTTGAAGAATCAAAGCTGCAATATCCACCAAAGCAACGGAACATGCTGAAGACCATTTGTAAGAGGATTGCTGAACTTAATGAAGGATTACAAGAACTGCATCTTCCAAGATCGACAGCTGCGGATCAAGCACAAAAACACCTTTGTCATCTGATAAAGGTAAGAAATATTCAAACAAGAATCCTCGAAAGAACAGACTGAGGAATCCGCAGAACATCTGCGGAAAGTAAAACTGCCAAGTCCGTAGATCATCTGCGGAAGACAAAGACTACTGATTCCGCAGAAAACAAAACGGAAGAAAGATACTGAACTGTGGATGAGATAAAAAGGGAAAACATCAAACATGCTCACAGAAAGCTAAATGGCAAACACAGAAGCCATCCACAAATAAACATGAAGAATTACCAGCTGATGAACCCAAGAGAAATCAACTGATGGCTCAGCTAGTCAGAAAAAGACCAAAAGAAGGCTGAAGAAGAAAATTCTGAGAAATATTGCAATGGTGTGATATGAAGAATCACAGCACTGATGAATGCTACTTCAGTAGTTACTGTTCCATTTGCAACATGAACAATCACATGACTGATGACTGTTTCTTCAACAACATTGTGCCATATGTGACAAAAATAACCATTCCACTCAGGAATGTTATTTTAAACAGAGAACAAGAAAAGAGCAACAAGAAATCACAAGGTACATCATCAGACTCAGAAAGTGACAAAGCAAAGCCTGAGAAGGAAAAACAAAACTCAAAGAAAAGATCATCTGTTGCTGACAAGACTGTGAACAAGAAATGCCAACACAGCTAAGACACCTCATAAAAAGGTGGATTTGTCTGATAAACAACCGGAAGCTGTTGATGATTTCTTTGACAACTTTGATAAAGGAACTCCTGTGTCCCAATCAAAACAGAAAGATGAAGAAACCTTCAAGACTACAGGATCTTCTTCAAAGTTGAGATACCAACCAAACAAGCTAAGTTGAAGAAAGATTCGGATAAGCATGAAGACACTCAGAAACTCGAATCATCTTCAACAGAATCATCCTCACAAACATCAGATCAAAAAGAACCAACTAATAATGAAACTTCAATTAATTCATGAAGGAGTAACTATTTTGACACAACTGGCAAATCCAAGACAATTAAGCCTTGGGTTGTCAATTCTAATTAGTTTCTTTTTGTATGCAGGAACAATTATGAAGAGCTGACAACAAGTGGTATGTTGACAGTGGTTGTTCCAGACATATGACAGGCAACTGTGCACTTCTCCATGACTTCAAACATAAACATGCCTCTTATGTGGCATTTGGTGGGGAAAGAAGGGAGGTAAAATTGTTGGTGAAGGAATGGTAACTAATGGTGTTTTAACATTTGAAAAGTAAATTACTGTGAAAATTTGCAGTATAATTTACTTAGTGTTTCCAAATTTGTGATCAAATTATTTAACACTATTTGATAACACTAACTGTTACATTCTTAAGCCAGGTTTTACAGTTCCAGAAGACTGGATACTTCTTAAAGCATCAAGAAAAGGCAACACATACATCTTGGATATGAACACACCAACTCACCAAACATGAGACATGCCTGCTGTCCAAATCTTCCGAAGATGAATCTCAATTGTGGCATAGAAGGCTTGTCCATTCCAACATGAAGAACATGAATAAATTGGTGAAAAATGACTTAGTCATGGATTACCAAAGAAAGAATTTCATTGTTCTAATCACTGTTCTTCATGTTATAAAGGAAAACAACACAGAGTGTCTCACAAATCCAAACAATCAACACAAACACTACACCACTCAAATTGCTTCACATGGATCTCTTTGGTCCAACCAATGTGCTGAGCATTGGAAAAAGGCAATATTGTTTGGTGATAGTTGATGATTTCACTAGATTTACATGGGTCTTTTTCTTAAAACATAAAAGTGAAACATCTGAAACATTAATGGACTTTGTAATCAAGATTGAGAATCAACTTGATTTAAAAGTTAAAATTTTTAGGAGTGACAATGGAACTGAATTTGTTAATGCTGATTTGGATTCTTTTTGCAGGACTAAAGAATAGCTAGACAATTCAGTGCCCCAAGAACTCCACAACAAAATGGAGTGGCTGAAAGGCGAAATAGAACACTGATAGAAGCAGCCAGAACAATGCTAGCTGATTCTCAGCTGCCCATTACATTCTGGGCAGAAGCTGTGAATACAGCCTGCAACGTTCAAAACAGAACTTTGATAGTCAAAGAACATAATAAAACACCTTACGAACTCTTATTTAAAAGAAAACCTTTTATAGGATATCTTAGAGCTTTTGGGTGTCATGTGTCTGTTTTAAATACTAAAGAACAATTGGGAAATTTTCTGAAAAAGCCTATGATGGTTTTCTTTGTTGGATATTCATCCACTTCTAAATCATACAGGGTGTACATTCCAGAACATAACATAGTTGAAGAAACTCCCAATGTTTCTTTTGATGAATCCATGTTTACTACCAATGTAAAAGGATCATCTTGGTTATTTGATATAGATGCATTAACAGAATCATTTAACACTGGTTATTTGATCATGCAGGTGCTGCGGATACATGTTATCCTTTTGTGCCACCAAGTGTGAATGAAGTGCCTTTAACAGCTGATCCACCAAGAGCACGTGTGCCACCTGAACCACAGCAAAGATCAAGTCAGCAGCATGAAGCTATTTCTGGAGAAGCTAACTCTTCATCCCCAGCACATGTAAATTCATCAGCAGATGTTCCCTCATCCGTAGATGTTACTACTGATGCTAGAAATGAAGAGGCAGTCATCCACCCATTACCAGCTGACCAACATTGTTCATCCCCGGGATGATATAACTCCTACGGAAGTACAAAATACTGCTTCCGTAGAACTTCCTGCGGAAGAACAAAATACTGCTTCCGTAGAACCTCCTGCGGAAGAACAAAATGCTGATTCCGTAGAACTTCCTGCGGAAGAAGACAAAGCAGCCACAAACACCAGCTGATCCTAATGACCATGAGTTTTTGATTATTTCATCGACTCAACTTCTCAGCTACACCATCTGCTTCAATGGGCTTCTCAAACTTAGACTCCACAGTTCAAGTTGATGCTGTTTCAACAAGCAGAGTACACAAATCTCATCCAACAGACAACATCATTGGGGACCTGCATGCCAGAACCACAAGGAGCAAAGGAGTGTGGCAAACATTTGTTTGTTCACCTGCTTTTTATCTCAAACAGTCCCTGCAAACATCACAGCTGCACTGAAAGACAACAGCTGGATTGAGGCCATGCAAGAAGAGTTGCAACAATTTAGAAACAGAAAGTGTGGACTCTTGTCGATTTGCCTTCAGGTCAACATCCAATTGGCACAAGATGGCTTTTCAAGAACAAGCTGGATGACAGAGGTATCATAGTAAGAAACAAGGCCAGACTCATTGCACAGGATACACTCAGGAAGAAGGAATAGACTATGATGAAGTTTTTGCCCCAGTTGCAAGGATTGAAGCTATACGAGTCTTCCTAGCCTATGCAGCATTCAAGAAGTTCACAGTCTATCAGATGGATGTCAGTGTGCTTTCCTTTATGGGAAAATTGATGAAGAAGTCTATGTGGCACAACCCCCTGGTTTTGAAGACCCTGATTATCCACATAGAGTATACAAGCTTGACAAAGCCTTGTATGGTCTTCATCAAGCACCCAGAAAGTGGTATGATACACTATCATCCTTCCTGCTGAAGAATGGGTACAAGAGAGGAACTATTGATCAGACACTCTTCCTCAAACAAGACATCAAGATCTTTTGGTTGTTCAAATATATGTTGATGACATCATATTTGGATCAACCAATAAGAAGCTGTGTCAAAGCTTTGAAGACTTAATGAAATCTGAATTTCAGATGAGCTCCATGGGAGAATTGACTTTCTTCCTTGGCTTACAAGTTCATCAGAAATCAGATGGCATTTTCATCAATCAAGAGAAGTACATTCATCAAATTTTGAAGAAGTACAATCTTGCTGATTCCACTTCATGCAAGACACCAGCATCAACAATAGACAAGATTGTGCCTGACCCTGCTGGCAAATCCGTAGATCAAAGATTGTACAGATCTATGATCGGTTCTTTAATGTATCTAACTGCCAGTAGACCTGACATAATGTTTGCTGTTTGTGTTTGTGCCAAGTATCAATCAGACCCAAAGGAGTCACATTTGAATGCTGTAAAGAGGATTTTCAGATATCTGAAAGGCAAACCTGCATTGGGACTTTGGTATCCCAAAGATGGAGACTTTAGCCTCTACTCATACTCAGATAGTGACTATGGAGGGTGCAACAACAACAGAAAATCCACAACTGGTGGATGTCAATTCTTAGGACCAAGACTTGTTTCATGGCAGTGCAAGAAGCAAACAAATGTATCTGTATCCACGGCTGAAGCAGAGTACATAGCTGCTTCAGCAGGTTGCTCTCAAGTACTTTGGTTGCAAAACCAATTACTTGATTATGGTTACAATTTCCTTCATACACCAATTCATATTGATAATTCAGCTGCTATGTTTATAACTGCTAACCCAGTTCAACATAGTAAAAAAAACATATAGAAATCAGATACCATTTTCTGAGAGATTGCTCTGAAAAAGGTCTGATCAAGTTAGTCAAAGTAGACACAACCAATCAGCTTGCTGATTTGTTTACTAAAGCATTTGATTCTGTTAGATTCAATTTTCTGATAGAATCTTTAGGGATGATTACTTAGAATAAATCAACAAAAGCTTATGATTGACTTTGTGAAGAGTAATCGTTGAGGATAACTTAAGTGTCTGTTAGAACATCTATACATGCATTATATATGGGAAATGATAGTAGACTATACTTGGCTATTAAACAAACACTCAATCTGACTTATATCATACTGATATGTGAGTAGGTTCAACTTGAGTGGAACAAAGCTAAGAGCATGCCAAACTAAAAACATGAGGTAACTGTCTGTGAGGATTCCATTTGAGAATCATGAAGGTATGTTCTCTCCTACTGTGCTCAAATCACTTACACAAGCACACTATGTAAAATACTTTATAATATTCTATCTTTGCAAAGTCATATTCCCTCTGTTTTGTGTGAACAAAGACCTGGGAATGTGATTAACAAGTGTGATCTTCATTCTCCCTCTGTTTTGTGTCAACAAAGACCTGGGTTAAAGTTCACCTCTGTTTTACGAAAGTAAAGACCTGGTGACTATGAAGATCATATTTCAGCTCTAAAAAGGAATCACTTGTGATCCATTGAACATCAAGCTCAAGAGCTATCACATCAAAGCATTCATGAGACTGAACATTGTCTCAAGATAGAACTTATAACTTAATGTACATAGTCTCTAAGTGTGGAATGTAGTGATTTGCCTCATCTACGGAAGACATACTCTAACGATAATTGAATGTGGGACTCATGACTGCTACTGATAACAAACTTCACAACATGATAACTTGCATGCCTAGTTGATACAACACTCTTGTTTGAATTTAAGTGGATCTATATACTTGCAATCAGATATGTGTTGAATCAACTAACCCATCAGCAGAAGCCAATTTATAGTATGATCCCTCTATATATATATGCCTGCATGTACCTGTTTCACAGATGCTTACTTGTTATTTCAACAGAATTTCTCTCATTTAGAATGTCATAAGCCTGTCATGCCTGTTCACAACTTAAATTTATGATGAATGCAACAGTTTCACATTAATCACAAATTTAGGGGGAGTAGTTCATGCATGAAAAACAAACAATAAAAGCTGATAATTGATCTGAATATTTTAAGGAATTGGATCTTGAGCACTAACTTGAATGCAGGATACAGGACACTTGCTTTCTTGTACTACATTGCCATGCAAATGAAGTCAACAATGTCCAACATCAACAATTGAGTCTACTAAGTAGATATCATACATTTAAAGTTTTCTAAACTTTAAGCTCCGCAGAAGTTTCAGTAATACTTCTCATCCGTAGAAGTACAGTGAAATTTCTGCATCCGCAGAAGTCACAGTAATACCGCTCATCCGTAGAAGTATTATGTGATCTCTGATTCAGCAGCAAAACAAGCAAAACAAAACAATGCATTATTTGAACTTACATCCATGTAAAGTTCCGCAGATGTTGACATCCGCAGAAGTTAAGGTTCCGCAGATGTTGACATCCGCAGATGTCAAGGTTCCGCAGATGTTCTGCGGAAGAGATAATGCATTCTAAACACTTGGGATATGAAAAGGAATAAATGGAAGTGGGTCCACATAGGAATAAATGAAAGTGGGCCAACATAATGTGAGCCCAACATAATTAATAAAAGAAGTTAATTGTTGGACTACAAATAAGGTGTCTGACTCTTAAAATTCATTTCACTTTTACAGAGCACTTTTTCAGATTAACCTAGAAAATCGCACTTTTTCCCCCTTTTCAAAATTTCAAAAAATCAACATTATCCAGTAACCGATTACAGTTACTGCAAAGGTAAATCATGTCGTAAACATCAATACGGAACTGGTTAATCGATATTGTCATTCAAACGATTCAACTGCGTGTTTTCTAACTTGATTTTCTTTGCAGATGGCAAATAGATTTGCTAAGGAGCAATGTGTGTGCATACTTACTTGAACGCTGATGATCCAGCAGCGGAAGGATGTCGAGATATCATCAGATATCTCCGACGATCCAGGCTCTTTTACGCCTTGACGGCTGAGCCTGTGATTCATCAGTCGCACATAATCGGATTTTGGAATTCGCTCGAGTGGAAGAACAAAACAATGAGGAGGTCATAGTAGCTGAAGTTCTGGTCAGCGTCTTCGAGTGAATGAAAGCACCTTACGAAGATGCTTGGAACTCGGAGATAGAGAGATAGGTCACCCCGGACGTTTTCGAGAATGAATACATAGAAAAGGTATTCAATCTCATGGGTACGATGGTGATTATGAAAAAGGAAAATCAAAAGGGTAGGCTGTGCAAACCGTACAGGTTCTTATGTCACACCTACCTGAAGTGCATGTCAAACCGAAAGTCGGATTAGACAGATTTTCTCGACACATCTCATCAGGAATTATTGGGGTGTTTTGAGGGAAGAATCTACAATTATGCAAGATACATCTTCAATTGTTGTGCGAGCAAGTCAATTACAAAAGAATGCGAAGATGTACATGTTCCCCAGATTCCTGCAATTGGTGATTAACTCTGAGCTCCCAGCTTGAACAGGGTTGGAGAAGTGTTTGTTCAAGCTCACCTGAACAAATCGGTGCTGAATAAACTGAGTGGAAAGTATGAAGGTCCTGACATGCCTATGTTTGCTCATGTTATTGATCCACATGCTGATCTGCCACAAGAGTTGGCGTGGGAAGATGAAGCTGAATCATCTGCTGATTCTGCTCAATCTTCTCACTCACCACACCAAACACCACAACACCAACAACAATCACCAATCCAAACACCACCACTACAACATGCCTCATCAAGCCAATCACCTCAACAACCACAATCACCTTCAAGCCTCAACACCCAACCAATCTCTCCAATTCAGCCACACACACCAATCACCTGTTCTGATATCATCATCTTCATCTCATCACACACAACCATTCTCTCCACTCCAAACCCAATCACCCATACAACCACCACCAGAATCCCAAAACCCCAATCACGGAAAGTGCTGAGACTGAACCACTTGAGGTGACTGAGTCTGTACACTCTGTACACTCAGAGACACCGAATTACTATCTGAAGCCAGCACTGTTCCTTCTCTCCAACTCACACAGATGAACCCCTTCATCAGCTCATACCGAGCCAATACCTGCTGATGACCCGGGGAGACTCAAACTTCTGCTCAGGATGTCACTGCTTACAATGAAGATGACTTAAGTGACAGCGACATCCCTGTGAGCAAGAGCTTTTTGGTGGCAAAATATAACAAGTTGGTGCTTAAATCCAACAAGAAAACAAAGATTGTGGCTATACGGAGTCATCCAAGAAAAGGATGAAGAGCTAACAAAGAAGTGCCAGTTTGAAAAGGCTGAGAGAAGATGCTCAATGCAACAATGAAATCATTGATGCATTGTTCAAAACCAAACGGGAACTAGAGGCAACTTTGAAACAAGAACAAATGAAAAGGCCGAGCTAATTAAGCAAAAGGATCTGGAAATAGAGAGCCTGAAGAGAAAGCTATCTGATTTGAAAACAAAAGTGGATCAAGTGCTGAACCAGAAAAACAATCGGTCAAGCTACTAAGCCGCTGATATCCTACACCCGAAAAAGAAAATACTTCGGAGCCACACAAAAGAAACAAGAAGAAGAAAGCTCCCGAAGAAATCAAAAGTTCCATCTCCTGATCACACACCTTCAGTAGAAGTTTCTGCTGTGAAGGTATCTTCCGGAGAAGAAGAAGATTGACGCTTTATGCAAAATTCTCTAAGTGTGAGTTTTGGTTGCGGGAAGTACAGTTTTTAGGACATGTGATCAATGCAGAGGGTATTTTAGTAACCCTACTAAGATTGAAACAGTAGTGAAGTGGAGTCCTCCAAAGACGCCATCTGAAGTCCGCAGTTTCTTGGGTCTAGCTGGTTATTATAGAAGATTTATTCAAGATTTTGCCAAAATCGCATCCCCGTTAACGAAACTGACGAGGAAGATGAAGAATACGTTTGGGGACCAGAACAAGAAAATGCATTTCAAGAACTGAAGCAGAAATTAACCCAATCACCAGTGCTGTTGTTGCTAGATGGAAATGAAGATTTGATGATTTATTCAGATGCTTCGTATCAAGGTTTAGGCTGTGTTTTGATGCAGAGGGGACGAGTGATAGATTATGCTTCCAGACAATTGAAAGAACATGAAAAAATTATCCGACACATGATCTAGAACTGGCAGCAGTGGTATTTGCCTTGAAGATATGGAGGCTTATTTATATGGGGCGAAATGTACGATTTACACAGATCATAAGAGTTTGAAGTATTCTTTGATCAGAAGGAATTGAACATGCGCCAGCGGAGATGGCTAGAGTTGGTGAAAGATTATGATTGTGGTTGCTGACGCTTAAGCAGAAAGAAGAGCACCCTCCAATTCGAATTAAGTCATACAGTTAGTGATAACCCCAGATTTTATGCATCAGTTACGAGAAGCTCAATTAGAAGCATTAAAAGAAGAGAACGTGAAGCGGGAACGAATCAAGGGTCAAACAAAGGATCTGGAAGAAAATAGTTTTGGGAAGACGAAATGTGGTCGTATGTGGGTTCCGATTAAGATAAGGGAATTGTTGTTAGATGAAGCTCATAAGTCCATATATTCTATACATCCTGGTGCTACTAAGATGTACAAGGATTTAAAACAAGAATATTGGTGGCCCGGTATGAAGTTTAATGTGATGCAATATGTGAATAGGTGTTTGACATGTCTTCAGGTTAAAGCTGAGCATCAAAACCATATGGTAAGCTTCAACCCTTAGAGATCCCGAAATGGAAGTGGAAGAATTGACAATGGATTTCATAACTAAGCTTCCGCGTACAGCTAAAGGTTATGATACCATTTGGGTCGTAGTAGATAGATTGACACGTAGCGGACATTTCTTACCAATTAAAGAGACGTATAACTCTGAGAAGTTAGCAGAACTGTTTATTCGAGAGATTAATGCTCAACATGGGGTACCATTGTCTATTGTGTCAGATAGAGATACACGTTTTACTTTGAGATTTTGGAGAAAGTTTCATGAGATATGGGTACTCGTCTGTTACACAGCACGTCTTTCCACCCAGAAACTGATGGGTTGACTGAAAGGACTATCCAAACAGTTGAAGACATGTTACGAGCTTGTGTTATAGATTTTGGGGGTAGCTGGGATAGTCATCTACCATTAGTTGAGTTCTCCTATAATAACAGTTATCATTCTACGATTGGGAGAGCCCCTTATGAGATATTTATATGGCAGGAAGTGTAGGAGTCCTATATGTTGGGGAGAAGTTAGGCAGAAAGAGTTGGGCAGTTTGGAAATTGTACAGGCTACGAATGAAAACTGGATCAGATCAAAGCTCGGTTTAAAGCAGCTCAGGATCGACAAAATCTTATAAAGATAAAAGGCGAAGGCATATAGAGTTGGAGTAGGAGATAGAGTTATGTTGAAAGTATCTCCTTGGAAGGGAATTATTAGATTCAGAAAGAGGGGAAAGTTAAGTCCTCGTTTTATAGGACCATTTAGAATTATAAAACGGATTGGAAAGTGACTTATAAACTAGAATTACCTGATCAGTTGCAAGGAATCCACCAAACCTTTCACGTGTCACAGCTGCGCAAGTGTTTGGCCGATGAGAATGCTTATGTACCTTTGGATGATATAGAAGTGGATGATAAGTTAAACTATGTTGAGAACCTGCTGCTATAGTAGACAGAAAGGTCAAAAGGCTGAGGAATAAAACTATTGAGTTAGTTAAAGTACAGTGGTCAAATAGAAAAGGATCTGATTTCACTTAGGATTAGAAGATGAAATTAAGAGAGATTATCCCCAGTTGTTTGAATAGTTGGTTTCGGGGACGAAACCTATTTAAGAGGGGGAGAGTTGTAACATCCGGTTTCTAAATCCGGACTTGTAATTATATTATAGTTATGATTAATTAACTAAGTTGAGTTAGTTTGATTGTTTTGATGTTCAGTCGCATGATTTGCATCCGAATGAACTTCAGTCGCACTCCTTATGAGCGATTGAGGCTCATTCGTACGAATAGTAGGCGCATGAGCTTCAGTCGCACGATTCAGTGTGCGAATGGCTCAGTCGTGCGATTGAAAGTAAGGCAGTTAAGTTGTAAGTATGGATAAGTATGGCGGTGTAGAAGGGTAAAAACAGACTTCTGTCTGTATTATCTTCAATCTCTTATTCGCTTTACACCCAAACACCCTGTTCTCACGAAAATGACTAAGGCAACTCCGTTTTGGTAAGTTTTGAACATCACGGATTAATCCGGAGATGTTATAAGCTATGTGTATGATTGAATTTGATCCAATAACCTGTTTAAATCAGTAAATTGGTCTGGTTCATTTCTGAATTTAAAATCCAGGAATTCAAATCCAAGTTTTTGTGAAGTTTTGATGAAATAATGGTCCGAAACCATTGTAAACGATGTGTATAGGATCTGTTTGAATATGGTATGATTTGGATGGTTAAAACTCAATTTTGAGTAAGTTTGGATCAAAAAACGTCAAGAACACAGCTGCTGATTCGTTTCAGGCGAATGGGCTCAATCGCATGACTCAATCGCACGAATGAGAGTCTAGTCGTGCGACTGAGTGCGAATGGAGGTTCAGTCGTGCGATTGGAACCCAGTCGCCTGGTTGGAAGTCCGAATGAAGACGAGCAACACTGGATACGAATGAGAACTCAATCGTGCGAATGAATCGCTAGTCGTACGACTGAAGGTTCAGTCGCATGGTTCATCCGCATAGGTCCAGTCGCATGATTACTCATTCGCATAAGTGTTTCAATCGCATGAGGGCCTTGTTTGAGAATAAGTTTACTGAATCAAGGTTTATTGCTTTAGACATACCTTGATTAGAGGAAGGACTAGTTACCGTGTGTACGTGGGTTGCGTAGATTGTGGTGAGGAAGTCGATAAGGTGAGTTCTAAGCCCTTTTCAAATGTTTGTTTTGACATACGGGCTAGCATACATAACCATGATGAATAAATTGAATGTTCTAGTACCAGAATTGTGATAGTAATGTTGATATGTTTCTAACAGTTTGTAAAGTTGTTAAGGGGAAAGTGGGGGTGATAATGATTACCTGAACATTGTTAATCATTACGTGATGGTAATGATTTCAGTGGGTCAGGTAGGGTGTAAAAGATGGTCATCTGAACATTGTTATCATTACGTGATGGTAATGATTCCAATGGGTCAGATGGGGTGTAATGATTAATGAAATATGTAAAATTGGTCCTAAAAGCAAGAATGTGTGGGGTGTAAATGAATGTGATAATATGGCAATAAATAAAAGAAATGTTTTTGAAATGGTAATGTGATGTGAATCTCAACAGGCCAGTTAGGGTAAGATGCCTGGGTGTGAAACTGTACAGTTTGATAGGAGTGATGACGATCACTCAGCTTTGTGAACATCTTGTGGTGACGACCCTAGATGATTATTTGGCATCCTACTGAATGAGAGATAGTAACTGGTAGTTGCTAGATGTGGGCAACCGACGTTACTGAGTATGAGAAACTGGTAGTTGCTAGATGTGGGCAACCGACGTTTCTGGGTATAGTAACTGGTAGTTGCTAGATGTGGGCAACCGACGTTACTGAGTATGAGAAACTGGTAGTTGCTAGATGTGGGCAACCGACGTTTCTGGGTGTAGTAACTGGTAGTTGCTGGATGTGGGCAACCGACGTTACTGGGTATGGGGAACTGGTAGTTGCTAGACGTGGGCAACCAACGTTCTGTGATACAGGTCCAGGGGGACAAAGTAATGATAAAAGTTGAATTTATAATACTGCCAATATAATTAAAACTTTTGTATGTGTAAAGATATTGTTATTGTTTTAATGAAAATTAGAACTCACCAGTTTATCTGATTTTTTGAGTAAGTTGTGTGTGCTAGGTAAGGAGGGATCCTCTAATAATATAGGAAAGCAAGTATGAGCCGATGAGGACGCTATCCCGGAGCAACTGCTGGCATAGGACTTAGGGCTTGTTAATAATGTAAATAGGGCGATGTATAATTAAATACAATCATATATAAAATGTTCTAAAAAGTTGGGTTAATATATATTAGTGTTTAAAGTCTTCCGCTGTAAATAGAAAGCTCTGATTTGTGTTTAAAATATTAATCCAACTGCGTGACGTGCCTCCGTGCCCTGCCGGGTTTAGGGCGTCACACGCGGGTAATACACACACACACACAAACACACGCAATAGATCTTATGTAGATCCAAGTACTAGAAACGTTGCCTTCGTCGATGATATTTGTGTAAAAGTGTCATTGTTGTTAGAGAAATACTTAGTAAGCATTAGTGTTTCAAATTGATTGTTATTAATTGTAAAATGTTAAGTTGATTCGATTTGGTTTAACATCAGTGAATTTGATGGTGTTAATTTAAAGATTGTCATTAGCAATGGCAACCGTGTCGATGTCACCCAAACATCACACGACGAACAAACCGCACACAAGAGGAAATCATACACATCAACTCCAGTCGCACGACAGGACCAGACGCACGACTCAATACTCCATTCGCACGAATCAACCCTCCTTCGTATGAATCAGCTTCATTCATACGATTGAACCTTCATTCGTGCGACTAAGCATTCAGTCGTACCACACGACACCCAATTGCAAGACTCAACTCCTACATGCACGAATCAACCTTCATTCATATGAATTAGCTTCATTCGTATGACTGAATCTCCATTCGTGCCACTAGGCATTCAGTCGTGCGTTACACGCACAATCGCACACATTCATCCGCATGGACTCAATCGCACGACACACACAATCGCATGGACTTAATCGCACGACACACACAATCGCATGGACTCAATCGCACGACACACATAATCATATGGACTCAATCGCACGACACACTCAATCGCATGGACTCAATCGCACGATACACTCAGTCGCACAGTTCAGTCGCACGCAGACTCAGTCGCGAATACAGCAGATTCGCGACTGCAGAATGTGCAGAGCAGCATCCGGCTGCTCCGTGCACAGTTTCACACCACAAGGACTTCCAGAAACACTTATATAACATATCTAAACAAGTTGCACACGCAGATAGGCAACACACGCACCCACACAACCTCATGTGCTCGGGTTGAACCCGAGCACCCGAAACCCTAAATCGCAGCAGTAAAATGAGCAAGAAGGGAAAACCAAGGTCGTCTACCTGGTAGGAATAAGTAGTCTCAGCTGTAGCCGAGGTTTAACCGGTGAAAACGCAACGAGACGGGGCGGTTTTAGTGCAAGGATGAGGAAGAAATGGTAGAAGAAGAGGATGAAGAAGAAAGTGAAGAAATGAGGGCTAAGGCTGGTAAGGGGTTTATATACCAGCCCTAGTTTGGCAAAATGTCACATTTAGTCCCTGCACTTAGCCCCCGAGTTCCCAAATTATTTCGGTTAAAAACGACGTAATTAGACTAGTTATATTAACGATAAGGATGTATTTAATGATATTGTATCTTAAAATGATGTCATTAATGACATTAATATTATATCGAGATAATATATTTAATGATGACGGTGGCGATATTTGTAAACGTTTTAGGTGATAATGATGCAAACCATGATAAAACAAGTGTAAAAGATAACCAAGCAAGTTTGATATCCGCACATATAGCTTATAAAGATGAGGATTGACCAATTAAAGAAAAGATAACAGAAACTCGTCAATTGACAAAACTTTTGGTGACAGGATGTCACAGTATCCCCCAGTTGAGAGAATTTCGTCCCGAAATTCAGCTGGAGTTAGGTCCAAGAGTGTCATCCTCGAATAGATGTGGATATTTGAGCTTCATCTGATCTTCCCGTTCCCACGTGAATTCTGGTCCTCGTTTGGAGTTCCATCTCACGCGGAGAATCGGGATATTACTGCGCCTTAATTGTTTGACCTTTCGGTCCATGACTTCTATAAGTTCTTCAATAATATGAAGCTTTTCGTCGATCTTGATTTCCTCAATTGGTACATGAAGAGTTTCATCCACTAGGCACTTTTGAGGTTTGATATGTGAAATGTATCGTGTACACCACTGAGTTCTGGTGGCAACCTTAGTCGATATGCCACTGGACCGATTCTTTCTGTGATTTCGAAAGGTCCTACATATCTTGGGGCTAACTTCCCTTTCTTTCCAAATCAAACGATCCCTTTCCAAGGAGAGACTTTGAGTAAAACCTTATCCCCAACATTGAATTCTAGAGGCTTCCGACGGTTGTCGGCATAGCTCTTTTGGCGATCTCTGATAGCTTTTAGTCTATCTTTGATTTGGAAAATCTTGTCGGTTGTTTCCTAGATGATCTTTGGGCCTGTCAGCTAGCTTTCACCAATCTCTGCCCAACAAACTGGGGATCTACATTTCCTCCCATACGATGCTTCAAATGGAGTACATCGAATGCTCGTATGGTAGCTGTTGTTGTATGAAAACTCAATCAGCGGTAGATGAGTGTCCCAACTACCACCAAAGTCGATAACACACGCCCTAAGCATGTCTTCCAATGTCTGTATGGTTTGTTCACTTTGGCCATCTTTCTGTGGGTGATAGGCGGTACTCATATCTAATCGTGTGCCCATCGCTTTCTGTAGTATCTGCCAAAATCGTGAAGTAAATAGGCTGTCACGGTCGGATATGATCGACACCGGCACTCCATGCCTTGTCATGACCTCTTTTATGTACAATATCACCAACTTATCCATCTTGTAATCCTCTTGGATTGGTAAGAAATGAGCTGACTTCGTCATACGGTCCACTATAACCCATATCAAGTCATGCCCGCTACTTGTTCTAGGGAGTTTGGTAATGAAATCCATGGCTATATTCTCCCATTTCCACTCGGGAATTTCAGGTTGCTATAATAATCCTGATAGTTTCTGGTGTTCAGCCTTAACTTTCAAGCACGTCAAGCATCTGCTTACATACATAGCAATGTCTTTCTTCATGCCAGGCCACCAGTACAGATCTTTAAGATCGTGGTACATCTTGTCTGCACCAGGATGAACAGAATATCATGTCTTATGCGCTTCATCCATGATTAGGGTACGGACATCTCCCCATTTGGGTACCCATATACGATCCATGAAGTACCGTATACCATCATCCTTGCAAATCATCTATCTATCCAACCCTCGGAATTCTTCTCCCGTAGGGTTTTCTTCTTTTAATGCCTCACTTTATGCAATTTGGATCTGAGCTTTCAGATTTGTTTGAATAATCAATCCCAATGCTCGAGCACGTAGTGGTTTCACGCGTTCTTTGCGGCTTAAAGCATCAGCCACCATGTTGCTTTCCCCGGATGATACCGGATTTCACAATCGTAGTCACTAAGTAACTCTACCCAACGTCGCTGACGCATATTGAGTTCTTTCTAATTCAGGATATGTTGAAGGCTCTTATGATCTGTGTAGATGATGCATTTGGTTCCATACAGATAATGCCTCCATATCTTAAGTGCAAATACTACAGCGCTCAACTCCAAATCATGAGTTGTATAGTTCTTTTCATGCACCTTAAGTTGTCGTGAGGCGTAGGCAATCACCTTATCCTTCTACATTAGCACACAACCCAATCCTTGATGTGAAGCATCACAATACACCATAAAATCATCAGTTCCGTCTGGGAGGGACAATAGCGGTTCGTTGCACAACTTCTCCTTCAACGTCTGGAATGCTTGTTCTTGGGCATGTCCCCAATCAAACTTCTTGTCTTTCTGAGTCAACAGAGTTAATGGTTGAGCGATCTTTGAAAAATTCGCGATGAAACGACGATAGTATCCGGCTAATCCTAAGAATTGGCGTATTTCTGAAGGTGTCTGGGGTGTATCCCATTTCTTCACCGCTTCAATCTTTCCGAGATCTACATGAATCCCATTTTCGTTAACCACATGCCCCAAATACTTCACTTCTTGAAGCCAAAACTCAAACTTCGAGAATTTAGCGAGAAGTTTCTCTTCTCGTAATAGGCTCAGTATTGCCCGAAGGTGTTCCTCATGGTCCTCTTTCGATCGGGAGTAGATAAGTATATCGTCTATGAATACGATCACGAACTTATCCAAGTAAGGTTTGCACACTCAATTCATCAGATCCATGAACATAGCTGGTGCATTAGTCAGTCCGAACGGCATGACTAAGAACTCATAGTGCCCATAACGAGTCCTAAATGCTGTTTTTGGTATGTCATCCTCGAAAACTCTTAGTTGATGGATCCCGAACGAAGGTCGATCTTGGAGAAATACAAGGCTCCTTGCAACTGATCAAACAAATCATCAATTCTGGGAAGAGGATATCGATTCTTCACATTCAATTTGTTCAGCTCGCGATAATCGATGCACATACGGAACGACCCGTCTTTCTTTTTGACAAACAGTACCGGTGCTCCCCATGGTGAGTGACTCGGCCGAATAAAACCCTTATCCAGTAGTTCTTGTAATTGGCTAGATAACTCTTGTATTTCTGATGGTGCCAACCGATACGGTGCTTTTGCTACCGGCATAGCTCCAGGAACCAACTCTATACAAAATTCCACTTGGCGTGGAGGAGGCAAACCAGACAAGTCATCGGGGAATACATTCGGATAGTCTCGTACTACAGGAATATCTACCAACTTGTTGTCCTTTTCTTTCTTTCCACTACATGGGCCAGGAACGCGTAACACTGCTTTCGTAAACACCGACGTGTCTTTATGCAAGAAATAAGCTTTAGGGTTCTTCCCGGCCGTTCTCTTTGAATCCTGAGTATTTCCCCATCTGGCATGGGGATTCATACCACTTTTTCCCGACAAACAACCTCAGCTCCGTGTTTCGACAACCAATCCATTCCCACAATCACATCGAAACTTCCTAACTCAAAAGGTATTAAGTCTATATCGAAGGCCTGGTTCTCCAATACTATCGAGCACTTTCTAATGATCTTATCGGCCTGAACAACTCTACCGTTGGCCATTTCTACAGAGAAGCTAGTTCTAGTCTACTAGGGTTCAAGTCAAGCATGCGAGCAAATTCAGAATATATAAAACTATTGTCTACTCCAGTATCAAACAATATAGATGCGAAGTGGTGATTGAACAAGTACGTACCCGTAACGACATTCGGGTCCTGACGGGCATCATTTGCTCTGATAACGAACGATCGTCCTCTAGCAGCGTTCCCTTGATTCCCTTGGCCTTGATTACCAGCTATGGCCATCACTTGTGGTTGGTTGTTTGCTTGCTGATCCCTACGCCCGGTTCAGTCCGGGGCATATGTTCTGGTAGTGGCTTGGGTTTCCACACTCATAACAGACCCTTGCATTCCGGCGGGGTTAACCGCGTTGACCGGTGCAACCAGATTCGACGCCACTCTACAGTCTTTCGCTAGATGCCCTGGGCGTCTACAGTTCACACACACCCGACACTACGTCGCTGGGGGATGATGATAGTTGCACCTGTCACATTTGGGGTGCGGCCCGACATACTCTCTCTTGCCCTGTGTCACGGCCACAAAGTTTCTGGTTGTCTTGGCCCTTTTATCAAATTTCCCGGTACTCGACCGGCTCGTTTCCCTAACATCTTTTCTTTTCTCAGCTCCTTTCCCTAGAACCCCAGTTCCCACCATCTCATCTGTTAATGTACCAGCCTTCAGAATCGCACTCTGAATAGTAGGATGGGTTGCTGCTGTTACCATTGCCCAGATTTGAGGCACAAGTCTCCAAATGTACCTCTCGATCCTCTTGGATTCCGGAGTCACCAGATGTGGAACAAGTCTTGCCAACTCATGAAAATGATCAATGTAAGCTGCGTGCCCAGCTCCTACCATAGCATGGTTCCAGAATTTCTGCTCCAACTTCTGCATCTCATTGAGTAGGCAGTATTCTTCAGTGATCAATGCTTTGAACTCATCCTAAGTCATCTGCATCGCTGATTCTCTTCCCCTTGCTTGAATCTGTGTGTTCCACCAAGTTAGGGCTTTGCCCTGTAGTGAACGCGTGGCATACTTAATCTTCTGACTGTCGAGGCATTTGCTGATATCAATGACGGCCTCCATCTTCTCAAGCCACCTTGTTAGAGCTATCGCTCCAC
The DNA here is from genome assembly GCA_024085815.1 of Flaveria linearis. Classification (NCBI taxonomy): domain Eukaryota; kingdom Viridiplantae; phylum Streptophyta; class Magnoliopsida; order Asterales; family Asteraceae; genus Flaveria; species Flaveria linearis. The sequence goes on along the minus strand of CM044006.1, from coordinate 9,472,505 downwards.
CTTTCCCATCAAACTCTTTCGGTTTACAGGCCACAAATTCCTTGTAAGAACATCCCCGTCTGGTATTAACAACCCCAGTTTCATTACCAGCTGTTCCACCATTTGCAGTATCTTCCCCTATTCCTTGGTTATGCTGATCATTAGTATCATTATCCCCGTGGAGATTATGATTCAAAAGAGTGTCGCTTACTTGAGTCACTATCGTTGGAATCAGTACGACTAGCTGCTGAGCAATCATAGCAGCTATATCAGGGTTTTCAGTTTCCTGATTGTTGCCGGCGGGACCACCACCTGTTCTTGGTGGCCTACCTCTACCTCTACATCGTGGGGTCTCACCTTCACGATTTGTATTGCGGGTGACTCTTCGAGGCGGCATCTTCTAATTATAAAAGGAGTAAACATGTAAACTTTAGTCCCTTTAAGATACACGTATAACTCCACTCATCAAGTTCCAACATTTCATGCTCCAGTCAATCAAATCATCATGTAGCCCAGTTCAAGCACATTCTTGGTATATCGATGATGCTTATATATAGGGTTCCCCGTAGCGTTCCCATCACATCCATGATATACCTAGAACGATACTTAAACCGGTTACATGACATCCGATTTTCCTTAACATCATCTCAATGTATAACATAATGTGTGTGTAGAGAGTATCATCACTCTTCTACAACTCTTGGAAGTCCACATTCATTCTAATCATTTAATCAGTTCCATAGTTACTGAAATGTTAAGCGCACTAAGGTTTCATAGAGAGTGAGACTGATATCATAGAAGAAATTCCATGAAGGCTCCTTGTAGATTAGGACTTAAGTAATAGTAGAGGTTATGAATGTTTAATCACCATTTACAAGGTATTACTAGAATTATGATCCTAGTATCCTAAGGTATAGAATAGAAGACTTGTACTAACTATGATCGTTACCTCATGGTAAGATTAGCCAGACTTCACATGCACTGCAAATTGCAATTACGTGTGCACCCGTAATGGTAATTTGCCTTGCATGATCACCCTTAGCTTCACCTACCCAGGCTAACATCACAGTATTGACAACATTCCTCATGCACCGATTATGTAAGTTCTCGTGTTCATGAACCCAAAATGTTCCAATAGTAGTCCGTCCTAACAAATAGATTCCAAGCACATAATCTCAATTAGTATAACAATAGTTGCCTATCCTTCATACTTTCGGGACTTCAGGCATGACTATCTCAGGGTCGGATTTAATATCCGAAATCGACGCTGCGCGTGATTTGTGAAGATCCCTTCAGGGTGGGTATCCCAACTTAATAGTATAATGCGGCGCGTATAGGAACAAAAGATTCTAGTAGAAGGCATCCTGTGTGGAAAGTGTAAGAGTAATAGTACTTTCCTTAGGATGGTTAGATAACAAGACATAGAGGTAAAGAACAAGTATAGAGTATGAAGATAAAGAACAAGCATAAAGGAACATACATGTAATATCAGATGCAAGCCAATCCTAGCATGCATTCTACATGAAGGTTCCTAGGTTATAGTCTAGGTCAAGTGATTTGCATAATTCTCTATAACCAATGGCTCTGATACCAGTCTGTCACACCCCCGTTGAGAGCGGAAACACAGGGATGCGAGCGAGACGGGATCGTCATAACACATTGTTAACAATATAGAGATGCAATATATGTAATTGATGATAAAGCGTGTCATGACGACACCCGACACAAATGGAGACTTGTGTCGTGTTTAGTCAATATTCACGAAAGCATTGCCATAAGCATAAACTTGTAAATGATTCACATAACCAAAAATTGTATCCTTGTAATGTAATTTCCACAACCCGGGAACAGGTATCCAAAAGAATGATAATTGTTTAATAGACTACAACAATGTTTCAAAATGATTGTTTGTCAAGTATGTTTAGTCTCAAAATGCATCCTAGGGTCTCCACTAAGGCAGCACTCCTAGATCTTCAATTATCATTGTCACCTGAAAAGATATGCTCAAAACGGTCAACAAAATTGTTGGTGAGCTCGCAGGTTTAAATTGTAAACATGTAATTGATGCTGTATAGTATTTGTTGCGGAATACCGTGCATACAGTTATAAATAAGCAAAATCACATAACCATGAGTTTTACAACCAAACCTAATGACGTACACACAGCAACTTGTCGGAATATATTCACCCAAGGCCCGTTCCTGGCAAAGTGATGGTACCAACTAGTAACCATCTGACAAGGGTGGGGGTGTCAACCCAGTAGTAATACCAATACCTATCCATCGGTTCCAACACCGGAATTAAATGGTTGTAAGAAAGAACCACACAGCAACTCATGTATGTATCAGATAAGTAGTCACAAACAGTATCACGTTGATTCCAAGTATGTAAATTGTATGTAAGTTGTACAGCATAGAAAACGGGTGAGCATATTTTTTCCCCAGGTTTGTAAACGTTTAAAATTGTATAAGCATAAAAAGGGGCCACGAAACTCACTTGTCAAGTGGTAAGTATGTATGATAAAAGCTTCCCAAACGTTGTATGCAATGAACGGCCAACACCTATTGACAGTTATGTTAAGCATTAATGATGTGCCTAATGTTAATAGTAATGTTCAGTCGGGTCGGGTCGTATCGATTCGGTCGCGGGTAACACACACACACAAACGCACACAATAGATCTTATGTAGATCCAAGTACTAGAAACGCTGCCCTCGTCGATGATATTTGTGTAAAAGTGTCATTGTTGTTAGAGAAATACTTAGTAAGCATTAGTGTTTCAAATCGATTGTTATTAATTGTAAAATGTTAAGTTGATTCGATTTGGTTTAACATCAGTGAATTTGATGGTGTTAATTTAAAGATTGTCATTAGCAATGGCAACCGTGTCGATGTCACCCAAACATCACACGACGAACACACCGCACACAAGAGGATATCATACACATCAACTCCAGTCACACGACAGGACCAGACGCACGACTCAACACTCCATTCGCACGAATCAACCCTCCTTCATACGATTGAACCTTCATTCGCGCGACTAAGCATTCAGTCGTACCACACAGCACCCAATCGCACGATTCAACTCCCATACGCACGAATCAACCTTCATTTGTCGAATTAGCTTCATTCGTACGACTGAATCTCCATTCGTGCGACTAGGCATTCAGTCGTGCGATACACGCACAATCACACACATTCATCCGCATGGACTCAATCGCACGACACATACAATCGCATGGACTCAATTGCACGACACACACAATCGTATGGACTCAATCGAACGACACACACAATCGTATGGACTCAATCGCATGACACACTCAATCGCATGGACTCAATCGCACGACACACTTAGTCGCATGATTCAGTCGCACGACAGACTTAGTCGCGAAAACAGCAGATTCGCGACTGCAGAAAGTGCAGAGCAGCATCCGGCTGCTCCATGCACGAGTTTCATGCCACAAGGACTTCTAGAAACACTTATCTAACATATCTAAACAAGATGCACACGCAGAAAGGCAACACACGCACCCTCACGACCTCATATGCTCGGATTGAACCCGAGCACCTGAAACCCTAAATCGCAACAGTAAAACGAGCAAGAAGGGACAACCAAGGTCATCTACCTGGTTGGAATGAGTAGTCTCAGTTGTATCCGAGGTTTAACCGGTGAAAACGCAACTAGACGGGGCGGTTTTAGTGCAAGGATGAGGAAGAAAATGGTAGAAGAAGAAGATGAAGAAGAAAGTGAAGAATGAAGGCTAGGGCTAGTAAGGGATTTATATACCCAGCCCTAGTTTGACAAAATGTCACATTTAGTCCCTGCACTTAACCCCCGAGTTCCCAAATTTATTTCGGTTGAAAATGGCGTAATTAGACTAGTTATATTACGATAGGGATGTATTTAATGATATTGTATCTTAAAATCATGTCATTAATGACATTAATATTATATCGAGATTATATATTTAATGATGACGGTGGCGATATTTGTAAACGTTTTAGGTGATAACGACGCAAACCATGATAACACAAGTGTAAAAGATAACCAAGCAAGTATGATATCCGCACGTATAGCTTATAAAGATGAGGATTGAACAATTAAAGGAAAGATAACAGAAACTCGTCAACTGACGGACCTTTTGGTGACAGATATCACAGTATATGTTTAAGTTCAACTTTTTGTTATTTTAACATCTTTTTTTGTTATAAATATACAAATACAAATAACTTTACGTGAACTAGTATTACGTTATTACTTATTTTTGTAATTTAAATAACTGATGAAATAGATAATCCAAACATTAATGATTTAACCGCACAATTGAGACAACAATACAAACATTAATAACTAAATACACCACATATAGCTTTGCTGAATGACTGATTAGACATAAGCAACTTTTGTCGTCTGGAAATGTCATAGGCGTCGTACGCGTCTATATGACGCATATAAGCTTTTCGTAAAAGATTGATGCAACTTGAAATGTCAGGCATTAATGGGCGTTATCTATACGCCATGTATGAATCTATGCGCGATGTACGGATACGTATGGATGAGACTTTCTATGGAAAGAGTGTCAATTTATCCGAAAGTGTGTATTTATATCAGAACCCTCATTTAAGGAGACCTTGTTCCATACACCACTAATTCAGCATTCTACACCATCTATGAAAAGCGGTCGTTTGTCAAAGAGAAAATGGTCGTTTGCATGAATGTAAACTACAGTTTTCATGACTATAAACTCAAGTTTACAATGTAGTAAACGGTCATTTACAGAGAAGTAAACGACAGTTTATAATTTAGTAAACGGTCATTTATTATTTTTAATATTTTTATTAATTTTTTCTATTTATAGTTATATTATGTTAAATTTATATATTGTTAAGTTTTTATTCTATTTATATTTATATTATACTAACTATAAATTGAATATAAGTATTATACTAATTTTTCTATTTATATTTATATTATACTAGTTATAAATTGAATATAAGTATAAATAGAAAAAAAGTTAATACATGTACAAAAAACTTATGTACATGTATTAACATTTTATTTCTAATTATATTAATCTTTTGTATGTATAGTTAAACGACAGTTTACAAGTTAATAAGTCAGTCGTTTCTCTTTTTCTACATAGTAAACTAGTCGTTTCATAATTATATTGGTCGTTTTTCTATTCATAATTGTATTATACTAAATTGGCCGTTTTTTCTTTTTCTATTAATTATACTAAATTATATAATTTATATATTCTTAAGTTTTTATGTACATTAATTAACTTTTTCTATTACATTATATAGTTTTATATAAATTGAAGATGAAAATTATATATAAGTTTAAAATATTTAAACTTTATATAGTTCATATAATTTTTATAATTTTCATAATTTTTGAAGTTTAGAAATAACAATAAAACTTATATAGTTCACAATTTTTGAAGTTTATAAAATGAATAGTTACAAATGATACTAATCTAATCTATATTAAAACAAGTAACAGTTTTATTTTGAAGTGTATATTGACTATATCTTTGAAGTCTCTCCTCGTACATTCTTTCCCACGCAGCCGCATTATTACTTTTGTGAAAATTCCATAACAGCGTTATGAAAGGCAATGGATATTCACCCTCTAAACGTACAGAGACGTAGTGACAACTATACACATGTGCAATAGTAATGAATTGGTGGTACATGAGTTCATCCGGACCTTTCCATAGTGGAAAATAAGTTGCACTTTCAGTGGGAGATAAAGTAATGAAGAATCACATTAAATCTATTGACGATCAATTATCCTGTGTAAGGCATTATCATCTAGTGTTGATCAGGAGCTGGACCCGGTTGTAGCCATGATAAAGTATGTTCTGTCTCATCATATGAGCTGAAGAAAATATTTCTGTACAAATTAAAATTGTTATGTAACTCGTTTAAAAGCTCATACTTCATGTTCAGTCAATATTCTTCATCGAATCCTAAGGAAAAGGAAACTGCACGAAACCCACAGCTACCATCACTGTTTACGTTCTCTATATATGTTATATATCGATGGAAAAGTTTTGGAATCTGTGTTAGTAAAGGATGGTGATATAGAGAAGATTGAGTTGTGTTATCGACGTTTGAACTATGTTTCGAGGGGCTCAACCCCATAAAATCATAACTAACAAAATCATCTATCGTGTAGGTATGACCTCGGGTAGGTTCAGCAGGTGAAGGATCTGGTTTGTTTTGTTTTTAAGATTTGAGTGTTGGCCTTCCACAAGCATTTTTTTGCACCATAGGCTCGTTAAGATTTATGCTGATAGGATCCCTTATGCTTTTTATCCTTTCTAACCAATTTCTTTTCACCGTGGAATTTTTTTGTTTCTGGTAAGCTTCTTTGAACATTTCAAGTTCGTCATCACATTGAATATCTTCTTCATCTTCGTTTAACGATACCGGTGAAAAGTCAAGCCTCCTCTAAAATATATCTATCGAATGTAGCGGAATAGGTTTGCCTGCTTTTAAATACTGTGCGATTTCAGAAGCACTTGGTAAACCGCAACTAATACAAATATGACAGCCATAGCTTTGTGATTGGTTTTGAATTTCATTAACTCGTATCAGCTCTCCAATTAATATATCCAGAGCTTCATGAGAAACATTTGATAACAAAGAAACAAATAAATTATGTTTATGTTGATGTTTTATTTTAATCCGACTTTCCTCGAAGCTTGCCTTTATTTGTGTTTCCTGTAAACATACTATGTTATTTAAAAATCCTATAAATTTATCTAAATTTGACTTGTCGGAATTCAAATATTTTTTAACAGAGCATGTTGGCTTTCTACTCTGTTTGTTGTTCGTTCTCCAAAATTTAGATGTTAATCAATCCACGCAGACACGAACATCTCTTATAACTTTGCAACCAGCTAACATCCAAATAATTAAACACAGCTGCAAAGTTAAATCAAATATGTTAGTTTGAATTTCATTAAAATAAAAACAATAAATTGAATAGATCAGAAAAATACTTTGATGCTTGTTCATCAACTTTGTCTGCAATCGAGTTTGATTTTCATAGTAGGCCTTAATTGTTGGAGATTGAAGCAGAAATCTCCAGTAATACATAAATTTATCTCACTCAGTTGATACTTGAAAGATGGTCTCAATGCTTTCTGATATTCTCTTGTATATGATATCAAAGTAATCGGGTTGCTTCTGGAAAAATTACTTGACATGTATCCATTAAAGCCAACTCTCTATCGGTGACTATAACATATATGTCCGCTTTTCTCTATACCGTGCAAGTAGTAAAATAATCAGCAAACATATATGCCAGATTACTAGGCCTCCTATTAATCAAACAAAATAAAAAGAACAAATCCTTCTTAGTCACCCCACCACTGGTCATCCTATGTCCAGCTATAGTATGACCAAGAACGCGATGAAGATATCTATACAACGGATCGTTCATTCTTGTAGCTTTCGTTTTATTGTTAGGTATATATTGGCCATCACCAATTTCTTGCCAAAATATTTCATCTTTATAATCTTTTGGAAATTGCATAAGACAGTTCAAAAAATCAGATTGAAGGTTCTCTTGAACTGTATATAAACCCATTAAAACACCAAACTCGGCCATAGAATAATTACGTGGCACCCACCCCCCTTCAACACGAAACTGATAGCATCTTTATCACTGTTAAAAAATTATAAGTTCAATTAAATGTAGACTCGAAAATATATATAATCTAACTAAATTGGTATACCTATAGTTATGGTTGTTCGAGTTGAAATTAAATGTAGAGAAAAACTCTAAGCAAAGCTCCTTATATTGCGGGCCACTAATTGCAAAAAATCTGCTCCACGGCTCATTCATCATGTTACGAGCACGAGTAAATTCACCCACGTCCCGTAACAAGCTCCAAGATATCGAACGTGAAGCCTCAAATTCTTTATCTAAAAGTTTTTGAACCCTTTTATATTCATCTTATCCTCGATGAAACTGAAGCCACGGATGATTCGAAGCACGAATCGACGCTGTATCTTGACGTGAACTTGAAGCCATTACCTAAAATAATTACAATTAGTAACAAATTAAATTATATATTAAACTAAATTTTATTATAATAATAATAAACTAACCTTTATTTTAAAAAGAAAAATAATGAGATAGTGAATATGTTGATGAAGGTAAATTTCGTGGATAGAAGAATAGAAGATGAAGAAGATAAGGAAAATGAAGTGAACGGAGGTGAATAAGTTAGATAATAATGGTGAAGCGGTGGTATAAATTAAAGGTGAATGGATGGAGGTATGAAGGTGAAGAAAGGAGAATAAGCAGCTGATTATAAATTGAAGAAGTGGTTTGGTTGAGTGGCTACAAAACAAAATTCGAATAAAAAGTAACGACCGTTTACTTTAATGTAAACGACCGTTTACAGGGTCATAAACAACCGTTTGCAGTGACATAAACGATCGTTTACGTGGATACAAACGAAAGTTTACATGCAATTGTCACATCCGCTGAATTATGAAATACATCACCCTTTATTTTTATTTGAAAAATAACACTCAGAGCTACTACAGCAGGCTTTAAAGGCAATGACACTTGACAGGCTTTAAAGGCAACGACAGTTTTTGCATGTGCTTGTGAGTTGTGATTTTCTTGTTTAGTCTTTTCAATAAATTTTGTTTCAAAATTATTTATTTTCAATTATTATATGGTACATGCATTTGGCCAGAAGAAAATGAGTCGCAAGGACCCAAACGACAAGAGGGACACGGGTAGTATAATGTTTTAAGAATCTTATGTTTTTTCTTTCACTTAAGAATTACTTATTTTAAATATGTGACATGACATAATATTACTTGATCTACATGTTAATTATTTGACATTACATAAGATTCTGTAAAAAGATATTATGGTAGCCTCGAAATGAAATCCTGTTCTTGTACAATGAAGATACACTTCGGTGTAGGGTGTATTATACCAGACATATGCGACTTGACTAAATTTTTAGGGGTAGCCTTCTAGCATTTCGGGGCGGGGAAACAGTTATATATGGTAACTTATTTGTCCGTAAACATATGTATGTGAGAGCTTTTAAGCCCATGCCTTATAATTATGTGAGTGTGAGTCCTTAAATTATATGGGATAGTTTTGAGTAGTTGTGAGTAGAGCAGAGAGAAAATGTTACTGTTAATCTGTAAATTTAAAGATTCACTGCTCAACCCTTATAAATTTTTTAATATTTTTGAAAGTGGTTGTGAGTGAATGAGAGAAAAGGTAATGAAAAAGGTATAAAAATATATTATTTAATTAAAAGAAGAGAGAAGAAGTAGTGATTTTTAATGTAATTATATAGATAAAGATAAGAAATGGGATGTGAATGCTCTGATATACATGTATTTGAAATGGTAATGATTGTTATTATATTTTACGTCATGTTCATATTTAGACAAACAAACTTATGTGTCGATGGTTAGATGAAATACAAAAAGAGTTATATGTTATATACACCACATATTTGTAAATTACGGTTTACAAATTTGTAAATTGTAGTTTACGACACTGTAAACTGTAGTTTACAGATTAAACAGCTGTTGACCATTTTGTAAACAACTATTCACTTATTTTTAGATTTTTACATGGTGTAGGAATCGATAGCAATTTCTACGTTAGACAATTCTCCTATACATGATTTTTACTAATTAACATATGATGGACATATGATGCGAACCATATATACTCATTTTCAAACTAGCAAAGATGTTTGGTCACGTGAGTCGATGATACTACAAATAAAAGAAAGAAAGATTTAAGATCGGGAAAATTATGAAAATGGCCATCAAATCAAATTACTAAAATAACGGGTCAAAAATGAAGTTTATCAAATAAAACAACCATTCCTATCACGCCACGTGTCCATCATTCGCTGACGTGACGAGGGATTATGAGAATCTCTCGCACAGAGAAGCGTGACAACGAGGATCAACCATAATTCATCGCCCACGTGTTCATCCCTCGCTGACTTTACTTATCACTCGCCACGTCAACGAGAGATGAAGACGTGATGCGATAGGATTGGTTATTTTATTTGATAAAAATACATTTTTACCCGTTATTTTAGTAATTCGATTTCGTCAAACGATCGTTTTCGTAATTTTCCCTTTAAGATTTATTATATTTGAGAAAGTAAAATTTTAAATAATGAGGATGAGAAAGATAAACAGACCCTCTTTGCCCGTGTCATACACTTTCTGTAATGTGGATGATCCGTGACATGTTAGTGACTTGTAGTGCAATCCTACTACATAGGCTTTTTTATCGGAACTTTTTACCACACACCACCAAAAAACCATTTATATTTATTTATGTTTATGCGATTGTTTTTTCTCACACGCATTGCTATGTGCTATGTTTGTTTGATCGTTATCGAGCCGTCTCGTCAAAACAATAAAAGTGAAGTCTTGTAAATTGTAAACTTTAATTGTCAAACTTCAAAAATATGTGACGGGCGGCCCGTCATTCTGCATCATTTTTGTAGGCCTCGTTAATGCTAGTTGGAAACTATAAAAGTGAAGTTTGGTGACAAAACAGTGAATAACTAAACTTTAATGGCTAAAGTCGAAAAATAAAACTTTATTATAAATAGTTTGATGGAGAAGCTCTAAATACAAAACTTTAATGGTCAAACTTTGTAAAACTTAGTGGACAACTCAATGAAATAAAACGAATATAAATAATCTGAATTTTAAACTTAATATCCAAAACTTTAGAGATAAAAGTTAAAAAAACCAAAAAACCGTTCCTCATAACCGACTATAATAATGATTGTTTAAAGTTGAGAAGTCTTATAATAAATTTCTTAAAAACTGGCCAGGGATTTCAATGAAAGTATGCGTTATAAATAATGGACTAAAAACTGGCCAGGGATTTCAATGAAAGTATCAGTTAAATAAAAACGTTTTCAAAAAAAATTATGTCAAAATGTATACTAACTCAAAACGTACATAAAATGCATGTGCTGTGACGCCAATGTGGCATGATAAAGTATGCATTACATCTCTCCGACTCGTTTCCGAATTAAATATACATCAAAATGTAGAGTAACTTGGATTATACCGTCAATTGACAATATATTATATTTGATCCGACGCATTTGCAACAAAACTTACATCGAGACATCGATACTTCAAAGTGTACATAAAAATAAGCACACAAACGTTGTATATTTGATTCTACTTTTTTCTAAACAAATTTGCGTCAAAACGTAGACTAATATCGAAGAGTAGACCGTCTCATAGAATATAAAGATAAGCACGGAACATTTTATATTTCCATCGACTCGTTTCTGAACAATAGGAATTTCTATTGACACGTACATAAAATACGACCATAAGAAATTAATTTATTAGGTAAAATTATACAAGGTAGTTACAAAATTTTAGAAACTTGAGGGGGATTGAAGTTACATTTTATAAAGTTGAGTTAATTTCAATTTTACCTCTTTAAGTTTTGATAAAAGTAACAAATCTCCATCAAAATTTAAAATATTAATTATCTAAAAAGTTTTATAAGTTGTTTTAATCAATGTTCTCAGAACCGGATCGGACGTCGAACCGGACGGCTTACTGGTTTGGTGGTCGGACCGGTCGGACCGGTCGGACCGGATGGACCGATTTAACTATATTTTAATTATATTTATATATGTAATTAAATATAGTAATTTATATATGATTTATACATATATTTTATAGTATATAAAACTTAACTATATTTATATACAAAGTACTAATTTATGGTTAACACCCCCGTTTTTACCCACTAAATCAAAAAAAAAAAAAAAAAAAAAAAAAAAATCAAAAATCCGGTCGGACCCGAACCGGTCGGCCGGTCCAACCGCCGACTCGGTTCGAACCGGCCGGTTCAAAGCTCCAAAAACGAACCTATATCGACCGGACCGGACAGGCCTCCGATTCCCGGTTCGACCGGTCGGACCGGCCGGTCCGATCCGGTCCTAACAACATTGGTTTAATTTCAGTGCAAAAGTTTATTATTTGGATTCAAGTTGAAACATTTGATGAACTTTTGAACTAAATTGAAACATTATGAAACTTTTGAAGGTCAATTGGTATTTTTAATATTTTAAAGAAAAATAATTATTTTTGTTAAATCTCGGATAGTAAAATCGAACTTAACTCTATAAAGTTTTAAAAATTGTTAGGGAGTAAAACGTAAAAGTTGAAACTGGAGGAGGAGAAATGGACTATGATAAGGCTACCGACCTTTCTCTTTAGGGATTTAGTAATTTAAGGAAAATGAATAATATATAAAGAATATAAGCTCACCGACATTGCTATTTATGTTGTTGCAATTAAGTTTGTCTACTACAATTATATACAACTGTTTTTTAAATTAAAACAATCAATATTATTCTTTTGTTGATGTCATTTAAGTTCAAATATATGGAGATTAATTTCTCTTAAAGTAGTCAATTAGATTTTAAAATCTAAACTTTTACTTATTAACCGAATAATAATATACGAATAGTTTAGCTGATAACACTTCAAACTTTTACTTTTATCATAACAACAATTCCAGTAATATAATTATAAATTATTTATTCTTGATTTGTACTCGATTTCATTTATATTAATGATTTGATGGAATCAAAAACATACAAGCTAAATTGAGTTTAAAATAAATAAAATCGAGCTTAATATTTGATAATTATGTCACTGGGATTATAAGAACACTTATCCGATGTTTTGTAGTATATTTTCTAAATAAGAAAATAGGTTAGTTGATTTAAAAATTATTTCCCGCAAGTAAAATTCCAAAAATTAAAAAACAAAACTTGAATTTCAAAAATTAAGAAATTTGCTATGACACATGACAAAAGTGACTTCAGTATTTAACAAGATAAAAGTTTTATCGTTTTAATTATGTTATTCTTAATATCAGAATACCCAAAACAAAGAGATTAAATTTCTCAAAGTTGATGACTTTTTCGAATGAAATAGGTTGCAATTTGTTGATTTCTTTGCAAAACAAAGGCATGTTTAAGCTAGGCATTACAAGATATATGTAACGTGTTTGCAGTCATATGGGCTCTTGCAAAAGTAATCTTTTGATTGTTTAATCGCAAAATTAATCTTTGTTTTTAAACCGACCAAAGGCAAAGGAGCTAGCTAGCTAGGGAGTAACAAAGTTCTGAAGATCAGAGCCAATACAAGCATGGACACCACATATGGAAACCGAATAGAATTCACATGGAACTTAAAGAATTTCATACATTTCAAGTTTAACAAGTCCATTAGAGACTCAAAAGAGTAGTGAACTCAAAACTCTTTCTAATCGAGTTCAGTGCACTTATACAAATAAATATACCCAGTATGTCCCACTGAGAGTAGGGTCTGGGAGGGGTAGGTGGTAGCTAGTCTTTCCTCTATCTTGGGAGACAGAGAGACCGCTTCCAAAGAGACCCCCTGCTCGACAACGATAACAGAGAAAGATTATAAAGCATATATCACATAGGCATACATCACACTAGAGTTTTGTATATGCATCTACATGTCTATAAACTAATCACCAGATTATATTGCATACATCGCATTCAACACATAAGCAATAACATACTCATAACAATCAGAATAATAATGTATACCTCACCTAAGCAATTAAGCATACGTCACAAAAGCAAACACAACATCATTGAAACAAGTTTGAGGCAGATAAATTTTACTATGATATTAGGCAAGGAATAAGACATATAAATTATACTATTATATTAACAATACTAATAAGGTAGTTAGCACTAAGGCTTCACCTACATTAGACAAATAACGTTACCCTACACATCACGTGCGGACTATCGCATCAAGGCCCACTAGTAGTCCCTGACTTTAATTCTACACCTCCACTCACTCCTATCCTCGACCATGTGCCCGGAGAGGTGCAACTCTACCATATCCCGGCTAATCATCTCATCCCAGGTAAACTTAGGTCCTCCTTTACTCCTCTTACCATCTAAGATGATGCGCTCTAATCCACCCATTTAGATCCATTACCCAATCCACCCATTTGCCACCAATTGTTAATGTAAGATATAAACAAATCGACCTGCCCAAAATGGTGGAACACCACAAAGCATATGTATAGGATTACTCCAGCACTCCAAACATCGACTTCTGGACCATAATTTCGTTTTAAACCTCAGGGGCCATGTAGTATGGGCTACCTACAATCTCATTAAATCTCATCTAGTTCAGTGCACTTATAAAACTAGATATAAACACGTTTTGAATTAGATTACGAGTTGAATTGCATAATATTAATTTAACAAGTGAAATGAATAGTGGGTTTGCCATTGTATTATTTTGAATTAGATTACGAGTTGAATTGCATACATTAACAATTTACTAATAATATACTACATTTAATTAAACTAATAATTACATAAGAACACATGATAATAGCATACTTAACAAATTATATAAACGAACATTTTATACTTACCCAATCCGTTTCTGCCCTCGGATTAACCCAATCAAATTAAATGTGCAATGGTTGGTTGTTGTTTGCAGCCCATTTCTCAAATAATTAAGTTTTCTCCTTTTGATCGTTTTTTCTTACTTGATGCTATATTGATATATACAATTAAAAGATTAGCAACATTTAAAATATATTCAATCAAAAGACATATATTAAAAGTAAACATTAAGTTACAATGACTGACAACTGGAATGAAGTGTATATCCATGCCCATAGGGGTACGGACCCCCGTCGTCACCACGCGTGCTCCTGCTATGCTTGATGACAGAACCTGCAACAAAAGTAAATAATAAACATAATCATGTGACATTTTTAATAAGAATATACTAACATGTTCTAAATGCATACAATCAATCTAAATTATCACTATAAAGATAAACATCTTCTTACAAGATCATCATCAATGTCATCCTTACTATCATTAATTTTTGAGTTAATTACACAAATAGTCCCTGTGTTTAGCGCGGATCCCAGGTTTGGGTACTAACTTTTTTAGTAACAACTATGGGTATTGTACTTTAAAAATCATAACAGGGTAAAGTATTAGGGCTAACGCCCGTTTATTTTTAACAGAACACCCCCCACGTGACAAGCACGTGAGGGCATTTTAGTCAATTTATGTACAAACATAATCACTTTAATAAACCCAACTTCAAAAGAATCTTCATCTTCTTTACAAACCCTAGAATACGAAGAAAAATCTCAGACATGGTGTTTTGCAAATGTGGAAGATTAGCCACAATCAAAACATCACAAACAAGAAAAACCCCGGACGACGCTTTTATACTTGTCCAGAGTTGGTAATTTCTTTTAAATTCTACTCTTAAATTGGTATGCTCTTCATGTGTACTAACAAAGATTTTCTGTTTCAGAGATCCAAGTGTAATTTCTTTATATGGATTGATCCTCCGATATATTCTACACCAACCGATAACATTCAAGGGTTGCTGAAATCTAAAAACTATTATGAGAACAAGACTAGAGCTCTGAAAGATGAAGTACATCAGAAAGACATGTTGTTGATAGGAAGTTGGTGTTTGTTTGTGTTGTTGGGTTTTATGTGTTCTTTGTAATGGGTTGAATATGGTTATGTTATGAATCTTGTTTTGTAAGTGATTTTGGTTTTCTAGTGAACCAAGCTTTTGTAATGAATGTTCCTTTGTAATGAACATGATTTTCTAATGAAATGTGTTTTTCTTGTCATGAACCTGCTTTTGCAATTATGCTTATTGTAATGAATGTACTTAATGTCAAAGTGCAATTGTGCAATAACCATGATCAAAGTGCAATGAATGAATGTACTTGACTAATGTGCAGAAGACATTAACCTTAACCAATGCAACAACCATTCCAGGATAACAATGTGCAGTTTTATAAAACTACTAAAGTACCAAAGATAACATACCACATAAAGGATCAAAGATAACAATGTCAACCACATAATAGCTACCAAAGTACAAATGTCTTACATTCCAAACGTAACAAATATTTAAGATCAAACAACAGATGAGGATGATGCCACTTGTCCAATACAAGTCTTTTTGTTGTGACCCTTCTTTCCACATCTACTGCAAGTGATTGTCTTCCACTTTCTAGTAAGCTTTCCTTGCTTGACCAACTCATCTTCCCTCTCCATTGAATCCTTTTTCCTTATTTTTCTTGGCCTTCCAATTGGTTTATGATGTTTAGGTTCCTTCTAAATTGTAGGGCAGTCTACTCTTGTCCACATGCTTCTACCATTAATGGGTCCAATCTTGTAGGAATAGACCTCCTTCCATGTCTGTAGCCAGAAACAAGAATACACCCACTTCTATGGTATATCCACCTCCAAACCATTAATAGACATATCCCAGTTTGCTGCAACAGCATGTTTGCAGTGCTTAACAGTTCCCACTTCCTGCATGAGCATGTCTTTTGAGCTACATCAACTACACACTGCTCACTATTGTACCCTGTCACTTGAAATTTTGAACCACCATTCCATTTAACAGTAAGATTTGTTGCTTCTTTTTAATGATGTCAAATTTTTTGGTCACACTTGGTGTCAACAAACCATCACTCGTGTCAATGACTTTCATAACATTTACAATTCTTTTCATCAGGTATTCTCTAACAAACTCTAATGCTGTTATAATAGGTTTATCCCTACTATCAACCAACCTTGAGTTGAACACCTCACACATGTTATTTAAGAGAACATCACTCTTTGCTCTACCTATAAGCAGATGATTATACACATATCAATTAAGCACATGTCAAATTAACACATAAAGTAGTGAGAATAAGAAATTACCTGAGAAATGGCTTCTGGTCCAATGAACAGCATGGATCTGGGTTAATCAATTGTATGCTTCAACATTCATACTCTTCAAATCTTGCAATTTCCTTTCATATTCTTATAGTGTAGTGGCTGATGCTATGCCCCATACCATGTCTTTGAATGCCTTACCCCTCCATTGTAGCTTCATGTTTTGATGTATGTGTCTAAGACAATACCTGTGTTCTGCAGCTGGAAATAGTTTTTTATTGCTAGAATAATACCCTTCTGCCTGTCTGATATAAATGTGAAGTTGGAGTTCACTTGTAACTCTAGATCCTCTCCCAGAATATCTAAAAACCAAGCCCAAGAATTGGCAGTCTATGCTTCCACTATGGCATAGGCAACCGGGTATATGCCATTGTTAGGATCCATACCCACAGCTGTTAGTAGTTGACCTGGAAAAGGGCCCTTCATGAATGCCCCATCTAACCCAATGATATCTCTTCTACAAGCTTTGAATCCTTGTTTCAATGGACCAAGACATACATAGATTCTCTTAAACACTCTGAAATTACATGCAGGATTTGGTTCTGGTTCAGTCTCAATTCTTACTGTGCTTCCTGGGTTTCTAACCATCAATTCAAATCCATAATCCCTCAACTCATTATACTGCTTAGTATAATCACCCATCAACTTCTCAGATGCTTGTGTCTTAGCCCTAAATTCCTTCATTCTAGATACTGACATTTCATACCTTTTCTGTAGTTGCTCCTGAATAGCCTTGATGGGTATGCCTGGATTTGACTCAAGTTCTACAACCAATTGCTTTGAGATCCAATCTGATGTAAAGGCTTTAACAGATCTACATGGAAGGCATCTGTGTTCAGGGTTGTATGTTTTTACAATCCATGTGGTTCATTTTTCAGTTCGGAAATATACAGGACCCAAGGACATTTATTTGGATTTTCTAGGGTTTTTCCCACCATCTTTTTTACTGGGGCCCACACTTTGACCAGAAACACTAACTCTTTTTGTTCTCTTTTGACCACTTGAACTCTCTCCCAAATTAGTTGGGCCTTCACTTGGGCCTTTTTTAAAAGTAGGTATTGCACCTCTATATACAGCCCGGACCCTTTCTTGATCATTCCTGTATAGTGCCAGCTCCCTCATTGTCTCCACTGCATGTCTTTTGATTAAATCTTTAACCTCAGCATTGGTACCAAATTGTTGCCTAACATAGAAACTACATGGATCTTTACAACTTTCCTATTGTTTCTAACTCTTCTAAAAGCCCTTCTCCTTCTGTTTTCATTCTCATCTTCTACTTCTGATGCAGATGTTCCAAATGAATCATCACTCAAGTAGTCTTCATCAACAGCATTATCACTATCATCCCCTACTTCATTCTCATCTGCTAGAATAAATTCTTGTTAAAATTCATCATATCCACTTCAACCTCTTCTACTTCATTTGCTTCATCTACTATGTCATCAGGACCATTTGTATCATCTACATTCTCAAGTCTTTCAATAAATAGACTTAGGCAAAAGTTATCACTAACATAACCCAAAAGTCCAACTCATCGTCATAACTTTCTAATGCCCTCAAACCAGTGCTTAAACTACTACCAGGAACAAGATAACTATAACGAATCTTACAGTTATCCTTGACACATAACTCTTTCATAATCTCATCTACAACTAAAACAGAGAATCTTCCTTCGGCACGAAATCTACATACCTTAAGCTGCCATCTACATATACCTTTTCACTTTCTTTGTTGATAACAAATGATCCACCGTGGTGAACCTCCAATGAAAAGTATTCCGGATAATTAACAACACCTGAAAAAATCATATAGGGTTTCAAAAAATTCATCATTTTTCAGCAAGATTATAGGGTTTAAAACACTAACTATACACGCATTCATAGTCAAATTCTTCATCTTCATTCCTGATTGACCAAACATTGTTCATTTTGACCTAGATTTGAGAATGATTTCAAATTTAGGTAAACATACGAGGATCGATTGTATGATTAGGGTCTGTGATTATGTTTGTACATAAATTGACTAAAATGCCCTCACGTGCTTGTCACGTGGGGGGTGTTCTGTTAAAAATAAACGGGCGTTAGCCCTAATACTTTACCCTGTTACGATTTTAAAGTACAATACCCATAGTTGTTACTAAAAAAGTTAGTACCCAAACCTGGGATCCGCGCTAAACCACAGGGACTATTTGTGTAATTAACTCTTAATTTTTAATGCATCTTCATCTTCTTTATCATCATTAATGAAATTTTCCTTCTCTGAGAGATATGCATCTTCATTTTTTTTTATCATCATCTATACCACTATATAAAACATTTAGGGTGGATACAATTGTAATTTTATTCAAATATAAGACACTAAGACAACTTTTTAAGCACAATAAACGAATGTGTTATGCATTAATTCCTAAATTACCCACATTAAGTATACTTCTTCTAATTAATACATTATTTAATTCACTAAATTAAGTACTATCTTATTAATAATGCTTTTAAATAATAATTAAATTTACATTTACTATTTATATATTTATTTTAAAATAAGTATTATCTTATTTTATATACAAGTATATAATACTAAATATTACATAGTTATAATAATAATAATAATAATAATAATAATAATAATATAATGATAATAATAATAATAATGATAATAATAACAATAACAATAATAATAATAATAATATAATAATAATAATAATAATAAAATAATAATAGTAATAATAATAATAATAATAATAGCACCAAATAAGTAATGTTTAAGTCAGGTCAGGTTAGATTGCGCTTTTCAAGTGATACTCGATGACACCCGTCGCATCGCGCGAGACAAACCACTATATGATATAAATGTTAAGATGACAAGATAGTAATTTAATTCAAAGTATAAGACGTCTAATACAACATTTTAAACATAGAATACAAGTGGTTTATTGATGCGTGTGAAAGTATATATTTTTGATAAAGAATTTTTCGCACAGATTCAGTTTTAAATGGTTGTTACTACTACTAACTACACACACAAAAGGCAAGTGCACCTATAATGAGGTAATATAGTGATGGTAAGAACCGAGTATCAATCCGTGGACACACTAAGACTACTCAACAATCCTTATAGTTAACTATCAATTTTTGTTTAAGAGAATGATAAGTTGCATTGATGTAAATTAAGGTTTCTTTACGGTTTTAAACTAACAATAAAAATAAGAAATAAAGTGAAACAAGTTGAAACTTTTGGATTTAAGATCAGGGGATAAAGGCTATCATCCTAACTTGGATTACACTTATGTAACTGTGATGAAGTGGTGGTGTGATTAAATATATTGAATAAAGTAATTGTGTTAACATGTATAAAGATGAGCTGGCGCGATTTCTCGTCTATCCGCTCCGTAGTGACCAGGACCAACACAGGTTGAGATTTACTACTTAGGTCAAGGCCCTAGTGATGTAGGTAAATCTTTTGTATCCTTTTCGACATACGATTTCTAAAAACATAACTTAATGTAAGAAAAGAGTTGATCAAGTTCTATTCTAACATACCATTAATTTTAGAAAACCATAACAATTACTGTAGATTTCTCAGACTAATAAAAAGGAACCCGTAAATGATCAAAAAGTTAAGGTCTTATGATTTCTAATAACCATCTCTAGTTAATTAGCCATAGTTGTTAAATAAAAGTTGATCATATGTTTTTCAACCGTGTATGACAATCACAATTACAAACCATAAACTTATAACCCCCGTTCAAATGTAGGTGCTACCCATCGAAAGTTTTCCCAAGACCACCATAACGTTAACACAATATTTATCACACCATTAATTCATCACAAATTACATAAGTTTCATCCAAGTAGGATGATAATAGGAGTCTAGCTCATAATGAGCTGTAATATAACAAACAACATAGAAGATAGATATGGATTCACTGATAAAATAGAACAATCAAACCAATGATCCACAATGGATGGTGTTTAGACAATCCCGAGCCTCTTCCAACTGTTGTATGCACCTCCCGAGCCTCCAAATGATCTTCAAGACTTGATTCCCAAGACAATTCTGCAGGGTATCACTTCCACCAAAAGCTTGCAAAATGATGAACTTGGACTTCTATTTATAGGCTTCCCGGTGTGTTTAAGCACGGCCCCATGACAAAAGGCACGGCCCCGTGTTAGTACAATGCTTACGAAAGTTGGTCGGATCGTACGCACAGGAGTTGTCGCGCATGGCCCCGTGACAATAAGGCACGGCCCCGTGAAAGGGGGTATCACGGCTCCGTGTTGATATGGGGCATGGCCCCGTGACTACTTTTGGGGAACAGTTTTTTTGTCCTGTCAGATGTCCAATCACAGGGGTGTGCCAAATTAGCACGGGGGTGTGTTTCAGGCAAGGCATGGGGGCGTGCTTAATGAGGCACGACCCCATGCTTGGAGCTCTAAGCTTGAGTTTCTTCAATTTCTCGTCCATTATGCTCCTTTTGTCCATCTTGCCCTTCACAACACCTGAAAACACAATTGAATGATTTTAAGTACATAATCATCATATTTCGGGAGAAATCAAGGAATAAATGATGTGCTTTTGATAGTGTTTTTATGTATAATTTGGAGCACATCAAATATCCCCACAGTTAAACTTTACTTGTCCTCAAGCAAATCACTTAAAATGACAACTCCACCAAAAACCAAATAAAACAAAAGATAAATATGTCTTTCGGGAAATATGCAAGTAGAAATTATTTCATCCAAATGCAAACATTTTAAGCATGTATAGAATGATATCCTAGCAAGCAATGAGATTGTTAGTAAAGATTATAACCATGCAAAAATCCACACTCCTCACAAAACACACTCACGCTCGGCTGAATATATGGAGCCATACATAAGATGAAGTATGACTAATACGCTCAATTGCCTAGCATGAATACGTGTGGAATCATAAGCTTGCTAAGGGATCAATTCTTCACCTACTTAGATATTTACCTGCATAAATCATTAGGTCTTTGATGGGTTGTAACTTGGCTCAGGCTCGGGTGTGGAATGTTTGGAAAAAGTGGCTAAATGCTAAAGACGACAGTCTTGGTTTATTTTTATAACATAAACTACAAGGAAAGCAGTAAAAAGTTCCCTATACAATACTTCAAGCCAGAAGGGATATGCTAACTTGAGGACTCGTTTAAGGTCAGATTGTCAAGACCATATTTTGCTTTTAGAAACCTTACTTCATCCTTTACCCGAAGATACACAAAACTATCCTTTCGTAAGGATCGTTCGGCTTGAAGCCTAATAGCACCCAATCGGATCAGTTCGTGTATTCGTATTGGGACTCAGTTTGGTTCTTTTTGCATTTTCCATCGTGTGACCAATTTCCACAATTCGGGCATCTTTCGTATCTTTTTGCCCGTCTCTTTATGGCGCTCTTCGAAATTCCACAAAACGGCGGAACTTGTTCCTTTTTTCGCCATTTCTTTCTTGCGTCGTACGTGAGGTTGTAAATTTGTTCGCGGATTTCCGGGGGAAGTCCCGGTTTTGCGTGATGAAGGCAACAAAGTAAATTAAAATCAAAAGAATGCATTCCAGTTCTTTTAGGTCTGCCGGTAAAAGACCAAATTTTCTTTCTTTTTATCTTTTCCTCTTTTTTTCTTTTCTTTTCTTTTTTTTAAACCAAAATCGTGTCTTTAATGAAAAATGGGTTTTGTTGAAGGCTTTTTGGTTGAGTGACTTGGTGATTCGGGTGATAAAAATAAAATGTTTAAGCTCAACGGGGCTAACTAGGGTTGACGTTCGGGTAGGGAAGATTAAAAGAAAATGGTTGGGGCTTGAATGGTTAAGGGTTTCCTAATGCTAACTCATTTTTATGCAGAAAATACTAATTAAGGTCTTGAAATGTATACCCAAAGCAAGTTCTAATCACACGTATCATGAGGTACTCTCAATTGAATCCAGAATGAAAGTAAAATTGCAAAGGTTTGCAAAAGCTGTTTAAGGCTCAAAAATAAACTCACAAATGGATGGAATTGGGTAAAAGTGTTTCATTTCGCATGATTACATATGTTTACTTGATTATTGCTTTTAAGGATATCATAAAAAAATATTTTCAACTTTTATTTGGATTTCTCTTATTTACTTATTTATTTCCCGAAAACGTATATTTATAATTTGGCTTATCAAAAATTGTTTAAATTTTTGGCTTCATGTAACAAAAATTAATGGTTAAGTGATTTGGTTAAAAATTTTCAATTTGGACTTGTTTTTAGCAAAGTATTAAGTATGTATCTCGATTAATCCCATCCCCACACTTACAATTCACATTGTCCCCAATGTGATAGATAAATTAAAACAAGGAATGGAAACGAGATACTCCCCAAAATATGATGAATTCGACTTTTGCCTTTGCTTGCGAGAGCCATCGGGATCACCTGAAATATCGTCCATTTATTGAAAACATTAAAATCCTAAACACAAAAAATAAAAAGAAAATGACATAAAGTAAAGGATAGATTGGCACAAAACGACTGTGCCCGGCCCCTGAAAGTGTGTGGATTTTCAAGGGCTTTGTGGTGGGATATCCCCCCACTCATGATACATCCGGTTTCTGATGTACGTGACATCATTGCTCAGGTCGTCCACTCGAGAGTTCAGATTTTCGACGCGGTTGAAAGCTTGTTGCGCATATTCGAATGATCTCCCTGCATGGTCACTGGTGGTCTGGATTGCTTCATAAAGGTCTAACATGGTTGGAAATTCTCCGGCGTGTGAGCTGGAGGCCCCGGCGTCTTCATGATGTGTTGGTATATCAAGGTCCATGATAATCTCCTCGGGATCTGCCGGATCCTAGATTTGTCCATTTCTATCCATGAATCTTGGTTGTCCATTTGGTAAGGTTGTGATCATGTACATGCTTGTGCAAATGCTTAAGTCCAACAACCCTGGCATTACTCCTTCAGTTCCCTCCGTGTTACACCCATAACTCTCGTATAAGTTCAGGATCCAGCTTCCTCCAAACATTGGTGTCGGGGCACCTGCAGTTGCATTCCTGGAAAACAAGTTACAAAACAAATACCCAATGTTGCATGGCAAATGATTAGTCATACATTATAAGATAAACAGGTCTCTCAAACTAACAACTCCCTCGCTTTGGCCACGAGCTGTTATCGAATGGCTAAGCAACCGATGTATGTATCGTAGCAACGGGTCCCGAATCTGACTACTCTTGGTTTTACTTGAGTTGAATGCCCCTCTTCCAATCTTCTCCCAAAATGCCTTTCTCATGGCGCCGCTTTCTACGTCCCTACTTTCCTCATCTGGGAATGTATGATAAGCTGGCATTCCTGAGATTGCTTCCTCCTCCATTTCCTGTTCTGTAAATATTCCCAGGTAGACACCAAACAAAGCGATGGATGTTTTTTGCCAATGTCCACCCAGCCTGAATGTAACTACTTCCTCATCCCAAGGGTCGGAGTCTTTCATGCTGAATCTGAAAGATGCTAAAAATTCAAGAGTTAGTTCATAAATGGAAGGCCTGTTTTGTGAAAACAACCGCTTCCACTGAATACTCAATAAATTGTTGTATCTTTCGAGCTGTCTGACAACCGTCAAGGTTTCTTCATCGGCTTGCAAATGCGACCTTTCAGCCCTTTGCAAGAGCCTTTGCAATCGATCACGACACCATCTTTCACGGTTTCTGCCAAATTGTAAGTATGGATGGTTCATGATCCTGAAATTTTGACAAATCAGTTAACATATACAAAACAATTTTTGGAATAGTCTATTTATTTTAGGGACAAAAATTGATTTTCAAAAGCCACGTTACCCCTTTTTGTGAACTTGTGTTGAAAAACAGTTGACACGCTCGAAAAGCTTGTTAAACATGGGGGTGCGGTTAACATTTTTGAAACATGAAATTTCAACTCAATCAAATGTGGTTTTGTTTGTGAATCCTTGATTAAGCATAAATTTGTTATTTTCTTGCTTGAAAAACCAAAGATTATACGTTAAACATTTTGTTAATAATTCAAGACCAAAATATATAATGTTTCAACACTACTTGCCAATTCTCGTAACTTGAACATGATTAACAAAGAAATCACCACACATTATGAAGAAAGTCTTGTTAGCATTAACGGGAAACATACTAATACTAATAACTAACTAATCAAACTAAACAACACTAATCAACTTTCAAGAGAACATAAACAAAGAGGCATAAAGCATTCATAATTCCATAATATGTTTAAGCACAAGCTCTTACATATAATCATTAGGATTTCAGTTGTTTAGAGACCTAATCACCTAAATACATGCAAATGGCTATCATAATAATGGGAATTAGCCTACTAACCTTTTAATTAAATCTCTTGAAAGGATGCTTGAAAATGTGAAGGAAGAAATGAAAAATGGTCAAAAGATGAAGAGGATACGAAGTTGCAGGCCAAAATTTTGGGTTTTAACATTCATCATTGATGAGGAACAAGAAAAAATGCTGAAACAAGTCAAATTGTGTCGAATTTTTGTCATCACAGGGGCGTGCCTGTGTGGGCACGGGACCGTGATTGCTTTATGCAGTTTGTTTCAGTCTTTTGTTGTTCTGTTTTTCTATTTCGCGCGTTGCGTAATTTACCCGGCTAAGTTTTGACGTATCCAATTCATCAGAGAAGTTACGGAATTAGTTCTAGAATTCAAATAAGCAAACCAAGCGACAATTACATTTTCCTATCTCCTACGATTACATAATACGTTAATAACCGGGAATCTGAAACTGCAAAACCAGACTCCTTAACGCGCACTAGCGCACATGGCCCTTCACGAAATACCTCTAGAAGAAGCCTCCACACATTTCGTGTGGAAGGGTCGGGAGAGGGTAGTACGAAGTGCGGTTGCTAAGTTCTACAAGCCGACGATTGATGGAAACAAGCTCCTCGCTCATTTCCTGAACTTTCTGGATAAGTTCAGCCAAGCGTTGAGTTACGGTGAGATTCATCTCCGTCAATTTCTTGATTAGCTCATGGATCTTAAAGAAATACTCTTGAGTCGTTGGCTCTCTAGTTTCAGACCGGGCTTCGTTGCAGGATTCTAATTGGAACTTCCTTGACTGGATTCTTTCATCCCTTCTTCGTGAGATTTTGAGCAGAAATGGGTGTGATGAAAGCTTGGAACAAGTGTGGTATTTATACTCAGGTCTGTAAAGTTGATCACGGGGGCGTGCTTGGGTAGGCACGGCCCCGTGCTTGTCAGAAGTCGCCTTAAATTCGTCCTGTAACGTTCCAGAGTTATCAGCGGAGATCGTGGAAAATATTTGTCAGAATCACGGGGGCGTGCTTGGTGGGGCACGGCCCCGTGCTTGTGCTTGGGAGTCCTACAAAAAGCTAAAAATTTCAAATAAAATCTATGTATAAGTGCCGTGTTTTCATTTCGGGTCTTCGGCGCGACCCTTCCCCACACTTAATCCTCGTCGGGGCGGAGGTGTAATTCCTCCGAGAAAATCTTGGTTGGCCCATCGTTATATGGGTTTAAACGATGTCCATTCACTTTGAAATTTAAACCGTCGTGGTTGTCAATTTCGATGGCACTATTTGGAAACACGTTTTTAATCATGTAAGGTCCAGACCAACGTGATTTTAACTTTCCGGGAAACAGACGTAAACGAGAGTTATACAGTAAGACACGTTCCCCCACATGAAATTGTTTAGTGCTCCTTAAATGAGAGTCATGGAATTTTCTTGTCTTTTCCTTGTAAACCCTAGCATTTTCGTATGCTTGTTCTCTCAGTTCCTCTAGTTCATGGATTTGTAGAAATCGATTCTTTCCTGCAAGGCTTTGGTCTAGGTTTGCTGCTTTGAGTGCCCAATAGGCTTTATGTTCCATTTCCACATGTAGATGACACGACTTCCCATAAACGAGTTTAAACGGTGTTGTGCCAATGGGAGTCTTAAAGGCTGTTCGAAAAGCCTATAATGCATCGTCTAGCTTGGCAGACTAGTCCTTGTGATTTTGTCCTACGGTTTTTTCTAGGATTCGTTTGATACATCGATTAGTGACTTCCGCTTGCCCATTCGCTTGTGGATGATAAGCGGTTGTAAAGCGATGGTTTACTCCATAACGAGCCATTGCTTTTTCGAGCTGGTTGTTACAAAAATGGGTTCCTCGATCACTAATCAAAGCCTTGGGGGTACCAAAACGAGAGAATAATTTCTTAAGGAATCTGATAACATTTCTTGCATCGTTGGTAGGCAGGGCTTGAGCTTCGGCCCATTTTGAGACATAATCAACTGCTACTAAGATGTAACGATTTCCAAATGATACCGGGAATGGCCCCATGAAATCAATACCCCATACATCAAATACCTCGCATAGTTGAACGGGTTTCTGAGGCATCTCATCCCGTGTCGAGATATTGGTTGCTCTTTGACATGCATCACAGGTGCGTACCATGTTATGAGCATCCTTGAAGATTGTGGGCTAATAGAATCCAGAATCGAAGACCTTTTTGGCTGTTAGAGTTGCTCCATGGTGGCCTCCCATGGGTCCTTCATGACAGTGCCTTAGGATCTGTTCCGCTTCACTTCCGTACACGCATCTTCGAATGAGTTGGTCCGCACCGATTCTGAATAGGTACGGGTCTTCCCAATAGTAATGCTTAATATCAGTAAAGAATTTCTTCTTTTGCTGATAAGTCATTCCTTTGAGAAGGATTCCGCTTGCCAAATAGTTTGCGAAATCGGCAAACCAAGGATACTCATCAATTGAAGATTGGATGTTCAAAAGGAATTCGTGAGGAAAATTATCATTTACTTTGAATTCTTTGGTTTGTGGATGGTTCGAATCTTCAAGACGTGAAAGATGATCGGCCGCTAGATTTTTTGCTCCTTTCTTGTCACGAATCTCAATGTCGAATTCTTGAAGCAGAAGTATCCATCGTATCAATCTCGGCTTTGCATCTTGTTTGTTAAAGAGATAACGTAGGTTTGCATGATCGGTATAGACGACTGTTTTTGACAGGACTAGATACGAGCGGAATTTGTCAAATGCGAAAACTACTGCGAGAAGTTCTTTCTCGGTGGTTGTGTAGTTTCTTGTGCGTCATTTAAGGTTTTGCTCGCATAGTGAATTGGGTGGAATTGCTTGTCTTTCCTTTGTCCTAACACGGCTCCTACCGCAAAATCGCTTGCATCGCATATGAGTTCAAATGGTAACGTCCAATCTGGGGAAACCATAATTGGAGCGGTGACCAACCTATCTTTTAACAGATCAAATGCACTGATGCATTCGTTAGAAAACACGAATTTTGCATCTTTCTCAAGAAGTTGAGTCATCGGTCGTGCGATTTTTGAGAAGTCTTTAATGAAACGGCGATAGAATCCTGCGTGACCTAGGAAGCTTCTAATTTCTTTCACGGTTGTGGGATATGGCAGTTTGGAAATAGTGTCAACTTTGGCTTGGTCAACTTCGAGGCTGCTCGAGAGATCTTGTGTCCCAACACTATTCCTTCAGTAACCATGAAATGACACTTTTCCCAATTTAGAACAAGGTTAGAATCCTCACATCTAACCAGCATTTTTTCCAGGTTTTCAAGACATTGTTCGAATGAGTTTCCAAAGACTGAGAAATCATCCATGAAAACTTCCATTGAGTGCTCAATCATGTCATGAAAAATTGCTACCATGCATCTTTGAAATGTAGCAGGAGCATTACACAATCCAAAAGGCATTCGTCGATACGCAAACGTGCCATATGGACAAGTGAATGTCGTTTTCTCTTGATCTTCGGGAGCAATGGGAATTTGAAAGTACCCTGAGAAACCATCGAGGAAACAATAGAACATTTTTCCAGAGAGTCTCTTGAGCATTTGGTCAATGAAAGGTAAAGGAAAGTGATCCTTTCTTGTTGCGTCATTGAGTTTGCGATAATCGATGCAAACTCTCCATCCTGTAACCGTACGAGTTGGAATAAGCTCATTCTTTTCGTTAGTTACCACAGTCATTCCTCCTTTCTTTGGAACAACTTGGACGGGACTGACCCAAGGCGAATCAGAAATAGGGTAAATCAAACCGGCATCTAGCAGTTTGATTACTTCTTTCTTCACCACCTCTTGCATGCTCGGATTTGAACGTCTTTGAGGTTGAATGACGGATTTGAAGTCCTCCTCCATTAATATTTGTGAGTGCAAAAGGATGGATTAATTCCCTTGATGTCCATGATTTTCCATGCAATTGCTCGTTTATGTGCCTTCAGCACATTAAGCAATTTATTCTTCTCCTCTTTTGATAGGGCGGATGAGATTATGACAGGAAGCTGAGAGGTGTTTTCAAGAAAAGCGTATTCGAGATGAGACGGAAGTTCTTTGAGTTTTAAAGCCGGAGGGTCTTCGATGGAAGGTTTGGCTTTAGGTTCTAATTCTTGATCGATGATCTCAAATGCTTCTTGACAAGATGATGTTTCGTCAACTTCGAGTTCTGGAATGATCTGGTGCTCACAGACGGGCTCAGTGGTTTGGATCTCTATTAATTGAGTATCACAAGCTTCAATTTGACGAGTGTTCTTCAGATGACAACTTATGATTGAGTCGCAAACATCAATATAATAGAGTGAATCGTCATGATGTTGAGGATGTTTCATGGATTGTCCTATGTCAAATGTCACTTCCTCCTCATCCACTCGGAGTGTGAGTTTGCCGGTGCAAACATCAATGAGGGCTCGAGCGGTTGCTAAGAAAGGTCGACCTAAGATGAGAGGAACATTCTTATCCTCATCCATGTCGAGGATCACAAAATCAACGGGAATTACGAACTTGTCGATTTTAACTAAGAGATTTTCAACAATGCCCCTCGGATATTTGACAGAACGGTCAGCTAATTGAATGCTCATACGAGTAGGTCTAGGCTCACCTAAGTTTAACTTTTCAAAAACTACATAAGGCATGAGGTTAATGCTAGCACCTAAATCGGCTAACGCGTTGCTGACAGAAAGATTTCCTATTAGGCAAGGTATGGTAAAACTCCCTGGATCAGTCATCTTTTGAGGTAGTTTGTTTTGAAGAACTGCTGAGCATTCCTCATTCAAAACTACATGTGATAACTCTTCCAGTTTCTTCTTGTTTGACAACACACCCTTTAAAAACTTATCATAATTTGGCATTTGGGCTAAGGCTTCCACCAATGGCAGATTAATGTGGAGTTGCTTGAACAATCCCAGAAATTTGCCATATTGTGCCTCCATTCGTTGTTGTCTCAGAAGACCGGGATATGGAGGTGGTGGAACATAAGGTGGTGGTGGTACGTATTTCTTGGCTGGTTCTTCAACAATGACAGGTTGCTTTTGCTTGTCACTTGTATTGCATGGTGTCTCGAGTTCTAGTTCTTCAAGGATGGGCTGTAATACAGGTGCATCACCTTGAGTGGTTTTACCACTCCTTGTGGTGATGGCTTTGACTTGAGCATTAGGGTTTGTTACAGTATTGCTAGGCAAAGCACCTTGGGGTCTCGCAGATAGTTATTGTGCTATCTGACCTACCTGGTTTTCAATGGTTTGCAATGATGCTTTGTTGCTTTTGATGTCTGCCTCGTTTCTTTGGAACCTTTCCTCGTTTCTTCGATCAGATTTCCGGATGTACTAATCTGTGGCTTGTGTGGTTAACAACAACTGCTGTAATAAATCTTCCATTGATGATGCTCCACGATCTTGATTAATACTACTTGGACCTTGATATGTTGGTTTCTGTTGTTGGTAAGGTGGCCTACGGTTGAATCAAGATGATAGTTGGTGTTACCCGCTTCTCTGTAATTCGGATTGCTCCTCCAATTTGAGTTGTTGTTATATGAGTTGTTTGGGCCTCCTACGTAGTCAACATCTTCAACCATCATAATGCCTTGTGGGCATTCATTGGTCTTGTGTGAGTTTCCACATGCGTTGCATCGTGTTGGAGTCTTTTTAAGTTCAGCTTGCAATTGTTCGAATCGTTTGGTTAAGGATTCTAACTGGGCTGTGATCAGCGTCTCAGAGTCTACTTGATGAATTCCTCTAGAGTTGATTTTGTATCTCAAGGGATTGTAAGCAAAACTCTTCTTAGCTGCTTTCTCTAGGGCTTGGTATGCTTCTGTTGTTGTGACACTTCCGAAATCTCCTCCCGTACTTTGGTCTACAGCTTGTTTGTGTGCTATCATCCTAACTTGGATTACACTTATGTAACTGTGATGAAGTGGTGGTGTGATTAAATATATTGAATAAAGTAATTGTGTTAGCGTTTTATAAAGATGAGCTGGCGCGATTTCTCGTGTATCCGCTCCGTAGTGACCAGGACCAACATAGGTTGAGATTTACTGCTTAGGTCAAGGCCCTAGTGATGTAGGTAAATCTTTTGTGTCCTTTTCGACATACGATTTCTGAAAACATAACTTAATGTAAGAAGAGAGTTGATCAAGTTCTATTCTAATATACCATTAATTTTAGAAAACCATAACAATTACTGTAGATTTCTCAGACTAATAAAAGGGAACCCGTAAATGATCAGAAAGTTAAGGTCTTATGATTTCTAATAACCATCTCTAGTTAATTAGCCATAGTGTGTATGAATAAAAGTTGATCATACGTTTTTCAACCGTGTATGACAATCACAATTACAAACCATAAACTTATAACCCCCGTTCAAATGTAGGTGCCACCCATCGAAAGTTTTCCCAAGACCACCATAACGTTAACACAATATTTATCACACCATTAATTCATCACAAGTTACATAAGTTCATCCAAGTAGGATGAAAATAGGAGTCTAGCTCATAACGAGCTGTAATATAACAAACATCATAGAAGATAGATATGGATTCATTGATAAAATAGAACAATCAAACCAATGATCCACAATGGATGGTGTTTAGACAATCCCGAGCCTCTTCCAAGTGTTGTATGCACCTCCCGAGCCTTCAAATGATCTTCAAGACTTGATTCCCGAGACAATTCTGTAGAGTATCACTTCCACCAAAAGCTTGCAAAATGATGAAATTGGACTTCTATTTATAGGCTTCTCGGAGTGTTTAAGCACGGTCCCGTGACAAAAAGGCACGGCCCCGTGTTAGTACAATGCTTACAAAAGTTGGTCGGATCGTACGCACCGGAGTTGTCGGGCACGACCCCATGACAAATGGGGCACG